>WEIT01036422.1:1802-12820 GCA_013389985.1 Dryoscopus gambensis | reverse complement strand
ACATCCTTATGAGTACTTCCATAGCAAGGCCCATCCATGCTCTGGAGAAAAAAAAAAATGTTAAGAAGCAAAAAGAATGCAGGACTAATTATTACTGTCTGTATGTCTGTGATGGGGAAACGTGATGATTAAAAAACAAGGAAGAAGGTGGGTTTAAGTATCACTCTATTTCTACACGCTGGAATTCAAGATTTGGTTTATGATGTTACTGTGGTATAGGAAACCCTTGCTCAATTCTCCTTGAAATCAGGCTTTGCAGATGTGGGGCGTACAAGAGAATCAATTTACATCTTGAAAGTACAGCAACTTCTGAAAACACATCTCTACTTGGTATATATGTATTAGCTAACCCGATTTCACTTGATTCTGCTGTCTCATTTCTCAGTAGAAGTATTATCTTCTCCACCGTCAGCATATGCAAAGCTAAGTCTCAGATGTAACCAAGAGACCTTCATCATGACCCAGAGGAACAGCAGAGATGCAGCAGAGAATAGAATCTGCATCTTTATATGCAGCATCTTTAGAACCCACTGATCATTGCAGGCTACTCAGCAAGTCTGAAAGACTTTCCAAGCAATACATGGGACAAGATTGGAATTCCCAGCTCTCTTTCAACATCTCTCCTAGAAGGGCTGAGTTTAGCTGAGCAAATGTGTGTTGCAGTAAAGAATAGATTTAGCGATTTGAAACCTTTCAAGCTTTGTGTTTGCTTATTGTAATGAACAGTTGTTTGTGTTCCCATGACAGCTGTCACAGGGGCCATTCTTGGAGATGAAATGGTGTCATTTTCCCCAGGAAGAACATTTACTGCACCGGTGATATTTTCCTATTTTCATCCAATTACCTTGCTTCCTGCAGGACATTAACTTACTGAATGCATTGAAGTTCTCTCGTTTTATGGTTTCTCTGAACTAAAATTACTTTCAACCAGATTAGAGAGGCTTGACACTTAATTTCAGCATCAGTCTTCGTATCACCCAAAGATCAGTTATGTAACACTTTCCCCTCACTGACATTTCAATGTCAAATTGTGTCACAATCTGACTTTGCTATACAGTTTACTGAATTTTCAAAACACTGCTGGCAAACAGGAATTCTTGTGTAAAACCTGAGACCCTAACTGGGAAAGCTCCTACTTTATCTGTTTTATCAAAGCAGATCTAGATTGCTACACAGTCTTTGCTTCATTTTAAGAATGACCTCCCAGAGGTGCTACTTACCTTTCTGAGGACAAACCTTATGTGCATACATCAGACATTGCTAAAGGAAACGAGCAGCTGAAGTGCCTAGAACAGAAGCCAGAGGGACCTTTGGCATAAGTCCATTTTATCCAGCTAATAATGGCAACAACAACCCTAAAACTCTCCCTTGAGATACGTCTTTGAAGAGAAGGACTGATTTGTCAGCAATGTACAGTCTCTGGCTGCGCAGTGCTTACGCGGCAGATGACTCCGCAGAGGTTTGGAAAGCAGCTGTTTGCTACTACAACGTTTTGTACTTTGCTCGAGGCTTGTGGCATGCTAGGAGCTGGAGAGCTACATCAAAGTTTGCCCTTTCTGTCTGGTAAGAAAAAGCAGCATTCAGAACCCTTTCCCTGTCTCAAAACTCAACAGTTTTCTGGTGAGGAAAATGAAGTATTTATAAGGCATTCTGAAATCTTTAACAATCTCTGGGATCTAACTGGTCCCGATTTCCTCCTGGTTTTGGAGCAACCCCGAAGGAAGGTGCAGCTATCAGAGGGTGGGAAACTTATCCTGTTGCTTGAAAAAGATGGAGTTTTTCTCTTTTCCAGTTCTAGGAATCTGTCAAACTTCTAGGCAAAAATCACAGAACGGCATGGGTTGGCCTAGGTATTTTGCATATTTGTATCTGTTTGGATTTTGGAATACATGCTTTTAATGGTTTTGGAATGGTACTAGAGCTTCATTCATTTATTTGTCATAATGCTGTCAGGATTTTAAAGATGATATACACACCTTCACTAATTTTTCCTGGAGCACAGAAGTCTCACTGCACTTAATCTAGAATTTTAATCATCTGCTGAATCTCAAGCAAATTTTGCCTGACCTAATAGGTTCTCTCTTGTTCCTTCCAAGGTTCTCTGTTTTCATTGGTTTTGAACCAAAAGCAAAAGCTACTTGAGCAAGTACAGAGCAAAGATGCTAAGAGAAGTGTTTTAAAACTAGGTGCTTGCCAGAGTCTTTATCTTACATTTAAGGGAAAAACATACATAAATATAGGATTAAAATTTTGTTTTGGGGATGGTATTACTGTTGGATTTGGCTTCAATTTCTGTTTACCAGTTTTGGAAGTACAAACTTCCAAATCTCAAATTAAACTTTTTACTCATGCACAGTACTAAGAATTTCATGTTCTTTTCATTCACTGACAAATAGAATTAAAAGTCTTTCCATCTCTTCCAGATTTACTGCCAAACAAAAACCCGTGACATTACATTTCAATTAGAAGTTTAGGATCAGGTAGACAGGTTTCTTTGGATATGAAAATATCAACTTCAAACATTAGCCTAGATATATTTTTTAACTCAATTAAACACAACACCATAGGAGAAAAAAAGATTAAGAAGGAAGCAAAAGAGAGATGAAAAAATCCAGTAAGACATTTATTATAAAACAGAGAACAAACTCACTTGTTAGTATACATTTGTTAGTATTCCTACTGTGTCCTACTAAAAATACTTTGAAAACACTGATTTGTTCTGTTGCTTTTATTTGCCTGTTTTGCTGAGTAGCTCTTAATTGTAAATGGTCTTTAATGAATTTCCTCCATTATATTCAGAATCTTTTAAACAAAGACTAAAATAATGACGAAGGCGTGGTCCGGGCTGAATGGGCTCACCAAAACCAAAGGCTCGTAATGAACAGCTGAATGTTAGGCATTTGTTTTCATGTCCAGGCTTCAGACAACACTACAATGACCAACGTGGACAGAACAAATGCGCCAACTCATCAACAGGATCACATCTCTGCAGAGAATAGGGAGCCCGGAACAAGAGGGATTCCTTACTGAGAAGCAGACAGTCATGAAACCAGGGGAAGCACCCTCAGTAGTTGGCCCTCCGAGGGCTGCAGTGAGTCTGGACTGTGAGATTATCCACATGCTCGTGTGGAGCAGTTTCTGACATGTTTAAAGCATAGGTTTCCCACTTGGAATACAGGAGCACCAATTCTTCTAGACCAGCGGTGAGTGGCAGGATGCACAGAGACAATGGATCTAGGCAGAAACTCCAAATCTCCCCTGATTGTCTGTGAGGCCTGCATGAGTTACAGCACAGTCCCATTAAGACGACAGTTTTGAGAGCTGTCTTAACCTGGCAAAGTTTTCAAGAGTCAAAGAAAGGACACTCCTTTGGAAAAAACAGTTATCTACAGATTTAAGAAGAGGCATAAAACATTACCCTGAACTGCATTCTAGGGTGCCCTCTGCTCTCTTCTCCCTCCTTGGTATGATTTTTCTTTTTATTCTTCTGGATTTCCACATTTTAGATTTTTTAAGTGCTTTTTAAATCTTGCCCCACATCCCTTACCATCCACTAGATGTCATGGTAGCCTTACTAGTATTATTGAATACAAGAATTGCCAAAGCAAATTAGGAGGGAGTAATTTGAAATTTACCTCCACTCTGTTTCGGACAGACAAGCCTTTAGACAGGGTGTTCAGGACAATATCAAGTGACAGGGAGCTGAGTAAAATGATTCTGGGCTGAAAGTTTATCTTCTTTCTTTCCAGAAACTGATACAAGGTACGTGCAGGTTATTTCTTGTAGAAATTTCCAGCATCCATTTGACAGCAAATCTTCTAATGCAAGGAGATTACCCAGGCTGTGGAACAGGCCAGTAATCTTTGTGCTGGGGAAAGAAAGTAGCATTTCCTGATTTTGCTAATGTCGATGCACATCAGCTCTCCAATAAGCACCTCTACACGGGCAAGTAAAGATGGAGCAGTAACTGCCTCTGGATGAAGCCTGATCAAAAGCCATTTATAGATGTACACAGGAGCTCAGTTTTCAGCACTCCATCAACAGCAGTATACTCAGGATTTTTACACCAGTATGTTAAGACTGAGTTTGTCATTTCCTGAAAGCTACAATCTGAATAATAACTACACCAGAAGGAAGCATTTCCATTTTTATATAAGTCAAAGTTTCTCCTATTTACTTGGACAGTTTTAAAAGGAGCATACCATCACAGCAACAAACTCTGAAGAGGAAAGCTCAACATATTTTTCAAAAAAAGGAGTCTTTGCTGTAGGAAAAACAAACAACAGCTACTGAAATGTATGTAGTATACTTTTGTCCATTCTCACTGTACTACTTCTGATATTTCCCTTAACAGAAAACATATCTTCGGTGTGAAAAGTTGACAAAGTTAAGAAGGAAGAATGTTACACTAATGCTTGGCCTTACCTTGACCTGTATGAAGCTACTTTAGAATAGGAAAGTTACATAAGGGAAAAAAAATAATGACAAAAACATTTACTTTACTGACACATGTCACCGAAAAGTAAGGAAGATGGGAGAACCAATATTTGCTCAAATATAGAAAAGCCCATCCACAATGAGAACCCTTGATTCAGTTTACTGAAAGAAACGTATCACAAGAAGAAACAGATAAGAAGAATACAAATCTTAACCTGTATGTTTCAGTGCCCAGAACTGAAGGTTGCACAAGGCAGACAGGCAAAAGAGAAAACATGCTTATACTTTCAAAAAAAGGAAAATTCCAGCTATTTTGGCTGAAGCTTTCTCAGCAGTAAAATGTTTTTAAGCAAAGCGTTAAAACCCCATTATAGAGCTAAGAGGAATGGAAAGGAGCTAGCATATCTGAATTCACTGCATATTTCATTATGAAACTCTCGAATGGATTGACGTAGAAGTACTTGGTGCAATTTACAGGGAAAAAAGGAAAAGCGCTTTCTTCTTTGTCTTCCAGAATAATTTCTTGTATCAGAGATAAAACTACACACTTGGTCTCTAGACACTGATCTAGTTAAACTATCAACCGCATTTAAGTGTAGATGGTGCTTTGTAACTGGAAAGAATGTATTTAAGCACTTAATCAGCTGAGTAGCATTTTCTCTCAAGAAAATTATTTTATTCATAACAAAGCTATACTGTTAGAATAACAATAATCCAATGTGCATTCTGTGAGGGACCACTTAGCATTACTGGTATGAAAGCAAAACTTTTACCTAGCTTTATGCAAGAGCTAGATTCCACCTATCAAATGTGCAACAAATAGAAGTGGCAGAAATTCGTACACCAGAATAACATAATTTTAAAAACTCAAATCAGCTTAGTACACTTTATGGACATAATTCTTTTGATTGAAACTGTTTGGTTTGGCTTTTTTTAATTAACATTTATATCTGTGTCTCTTCATTCAGTTTTCCAGCACCAGTCAGCAGCATTCCCAGGTGGGTATACTCTATGTTGTATTTTTCTTCAGTTTAGGTAACTATATTTAAACCTGTTTTTCCAGCCCTTCAGCCATGTATGATTACATAACCATTCCTATATTTCAAGTTAGATGACACACTTTTTTGTAGCTTGTTTTTAAATCAAATCAGAGATGCATCAATACATATTAGAAAATTGCACCTGTATTAATGAGCATTTAATTTCTGAATTTAACTTTTATGAACAGAAATTATACAACTAAGCAGTGAACCTCTAGACACTTTCTCAACTTAAAGAACACATGTTGGCCACATGTGCTGTCAAATCAGGATTTACAAATTATTTAGCAGAGACCCTGGTCTTGCATTGTTTCGATAGATCATTGCATAATACTACTGGTATAGAGCAGACCACTATTTCAGGTGTAAAAATCTGAATTGCAGACAGAGAAGCTGGATTCCCTCTCTTCCTAATTTTATACAGGCTTCATGCCTTTCAAATGGGTTTTAAATACATCTTCCCACAAATTAAAACCAGGGTGTAGCAAATCCACAATTTCACAGCCCTACTGCAATATCTCAGGCAGCTCTGGTTCAGAGTAAAATTTCTAAGGTGTTCCAGGACCTGCTCATTTCATTACCTTATCAGGTCTGGAGGAGGAGACAGGATTATCCTTATGGATTTTGTGGATGACACCAATCTGGGAAGAACAGAAGGTGGAGGACAACACAGTGGAATGAACATCATACAGTGAAAGACAGGGCTGCCACCCAGAGGGATCTATCCAGGTTATAGGTACAGACCGGCAGGAGCTTCACAAAATTCAGCAAAGAAAAATGTGAAGTCCGTAACACAGGAAGGGCCAAGCCCATACACTGGTCCATACTGGGTCACAGATCTGCTTTGCACAACCTCATTGTTGACAGGCTGTGGGAGCCAGTGAATATGCCAGTCAAGGAATGAGAGAGGCCCCTAAAGGGACAGACCCAAAGAGATCTCCCCAGCTTAGGGTGAGGCCTCCCAGGATGCTTTGTTCTACCACGCCAGTGTACCCCAGTTCTGTTTCCCTGACTGGCCCGTTGAGTTCCCTGTCCCTTTTCCCCTTATATGTCAAGGCCCCACCCCTGCATATAGCCTTGGATCCTCCATTCCCCTGATGTCTTTTGTCCCTGGTCCCTTTCAGTCGGGGCTGAAATAAACCTCTGCCGTGGAATTCCACACAAGGACCCTTCCTGCCTCTTTGCTGTCGATCTGTTGAAGAAGCTATCTGGTGCATGCAAGTGTGTGTGTGTGTAGCAGCTGCCAAGTACTTTCTGCTAGAGTCGGTTTCGGAAGGTCACAGCACCACACCAGAACACCCCTGGAACCAACAGTAGGCTAAACATGAACCAGCAGAGTGGTCTGGAAGCACTGAGTGCCAGCAGCACACTGGGCTGTAGCAGCAACCAGTAGTTTGAGGGAAGGGATCAGTAACTTTGACTTGGCACTTAACCGCATATTACCTGGAAGGCATGTTCTGTCTCCTCCTCCAGCTCATTCAGCTTTGGTATAAGACATATGTTAATCATATCCATATGATCATATGATCATAAACTTGATCATATTCAGTGGAGAGCTACCACCAAGAAGGCTGGGACTGGAACAGATATCCTTCTGAGGTAACTGCTCAGGCTAAAGAAGAAATGGTTTTGTGAGACTTAATACCTTTACAGTACCTATGAGGTGGTTACAGAGAAAGTGGACCTAGTGGACCTAGCCTTGTTACAATAGTGTACAGCAGAACAATGAGAGGCAACAATCAAACCGAAACAGAGAAGGTTCTGTCTAAATATAAAGAAAAAATGAGGATAATTAAGCAATAAAAGAGAGTATTCAGAGTTGCTGTGGAATCTTCACTCTTAGTGGTTATTCAAGAACTGACTGGACAGAGCCTTAAGCAACCTGGTTCTAATTCAGTGCTGACTGATTTGAGCAGCCTCCTGAGGCCTCTTCCAGCCTAAAAAGTCAGTGATTCTGTGATTCAGGTCACTACAACTCTCAGAGACTACCTTCTTTGTACTGCAGTCAGGAGGAACGTACTACAAATCCATTTCTCCAATAGTTAAGTCACCCATCTTTTACGCTATGGTCTGGAATTCTCTCTCCTCCAGGTGTAACAGATAAAATATAGATTCTTACAGAGGGAAAGCTTAATTCCCTACAACCAACACTAACTTTTCAATCTTGATTAAATAGCCATCCAATTCAAACAGTGGTATGGAAAAGCCACAGGTGGATTGAAAAAAATACAGTCCTCACATACTACAATCTCTTCGCATACAGTTCTGATGCAGTAAAAGGAATGAAGAAAAAAAGAAAAACACAACTATTTTGCATATGGAGACCTTTTCCTATGTCTGAAAATTCTCTAATAAATTCTCCTTATTACAGTTAGCTTTCTGATCCCAAAATTTCTTGCATAGGCAGAAAAAAAAGTTCATTTGCAACATACTGATTTTCCATTATGAAACTGTAGGTTAGATCTAACATGATATTTTTGAAAGGTAGAAGTAAAAGTATGTTAAAACTATGGAAAGTTTAACATATCCCTTTCTAGACAAAATGCTATTTATAGGTAGAAATAAACAAAGTAAATGAAGCTTGAGTAATGTGAAACTTAAAATCAAATGAGTCCAATTCTTATTATGTTCATGTTGTAAAAAGTAACGGACCAAGAACTTTGAAAACCTCTAACTTTTATGAGCCTAAACCATAAGACTTCACAAGCTTAAATTCCCCTGTCAGCAAAATATATTGTGACATGCTCCTGTAAGAGGCTGTATAATCAAATGTGTATTCAGTTATTAGACTTCCCAAATTAGACAGCAAATTAAAAGTCATCCCACAATAACACCCTGGAATCACAGTCATTTAATGAGTTCAAAAATCTGTTACTCTTACTTTAAAATGTGTTTGTTCATTATCAGCTATTTCTTCAAACTGGAGTCAATAAAACCAGTTCTACAGCATTTATGGTTTGGAAAAAGTAAAAAGCAAGTATTTTCTTTGAATTATCTAACGTAACTGAGGTTATAAATTTGAGTTACCATTAAAAAACCTCAGTATTTGCACAAAATTATCCCAAAATAATGTTCAAAATCACTTAAGACATAGCTGTAATAAATGTGTCATAGAAACTGAGGGACATTTTGACTTCTCAGAGACTTGTACAGTGTTATTCTTGTACACATAGGGGATTATTATTTTTGTAAATATAGGGGATACCTCTAAGTCCAAACAATTAGCATTGGTAGATATTTAATAGCACAACAGGTGAGCAGACAAAATCAAAACAATCTTGTAGTGAAGAAGTGAGACTGTCAATATCCTCTCCCTCCTCCCCTCAAAACTACAGAAAGTTTTATTCACATTTACTGTAAAGAACAACATTCATATAACTAAAGTTATCTCCACATATTATTTAAAATATTTGATATTGATTAGGTTAAAAAGCCCTATGCTAACAAATCTCATTTCAAAGCCAGATATCACATTTGATTTAATTTACTTAGATGGTAATAAGCCACCAACAATTAAATTGTAATGGCTTTCCAGTTTTCAAAGGCACCGTAGTTACCTGGTCTAAAAGATCTTCAACCTTTTTTTGCCACCCATCCCTTGCTGCATTTTTTTCACGTTCTTTCAGCTGCAACAGCTGAGTCATGGCTGCCTTCTTGTCCTCTTCATGCTGCAGCCTCAGCTCTTCACGAAGCTTATTACATTCCTGTCTGAAAGCAAAGGTCAAATAACTAAAATGCAGTGGGACCTTGTGCAAGAAGTGAGAAAGAATTAAGACCTCAGTAACAACTGGAAAATCTTAAATAACAGAAAGCTTTGCTTTACATTTCCTTTGATAGTACATTTGCATATAATACATAGTTCACTTCTTATTAAAGAATAAAAGAAAAGAAAATAATACTTGCCGAAGATTTTCTGTCCATTTTATTTCCAAGTCACGGGCCATTCTGTCAACTTTGAACTTTTCCTCCTCTCTCATGGCAGCAATCATTGCCTCGTGCTGTTGTCTCTCCTGATCTAGTTCTCCCTGCAAATACAAACTTTACAATAGAGACTGATCAGCAGCAAAACTGTATTTCAAACATTAAATGAGTGTATTTCTAATAAAAATATCAATTACAATTGGCTTATAAATTTGAACTACAACTTCTTCAATGTGAAATTCCTGGTTATGCACAATTAATGCCTATACATCTGATATTTCTTACTTGCGAAACAGAAGTCTGTATTCCTATAAAAAGCAATTTTCCAGTAAATCATTCTGCAATCTTTTCAAATACCATTACGTTGAATCATGGAATAACTTATGTTGCAAAGAACCTCAAAAGGTCAATAAGTCCCATTCACTGAAGGACTCGCTTCAGAATTAGAGCAGGTGGCTTAGGTCCTTGTCAAGAATGCTTTGAATTTTACTTTTTAAAATTTTTTTAAGCATCAAATATCCAGTATTTGAATTTCAAAGCCTGAGTTATCTGTATGTCATACAAAGTTCATATATACCTTCTTTCTGTTTCTTGATGGAACAAGCCTGCTAGAAGCAAAGTTTCACAGTCTGAACACAGAGAACACCACCTTTAAAATTCCCATCAATTTCTGTTGAAATTTTACCATATTAGAATAGTATTAGGTACTACCTAGAAATCCTACTTACGTGAATGTTGTTCAGCAGGTCTTGATTCGTTCATGAGAAGCAAACATAACCCTCTAAATTGAATTAGTACTTTTTTAAATGAGACCTTTTCTGCAGCATTTTGATATATTTCAAAATCTGTTAAGATAAATGCTATTGCCAGTAACCTACTATACATGAACATTTAAATGCTTTAATAGGTGAAGGGAGCAATATGAGCTCATAGGAACATTTAGAGACATTATAAAAAATAGAGACAAAGTTATAAACTGTAATATTGTGCACATCTAATGACTGTAGCTGAAAGAAGTAAAAAAAATATACCAGTAACCTGTTTCAGGCTGGTTTTGTTAAGGAAATAAGAAAACAGGTTCAGTGAAAAAAATTTTTATAATATTTGCTGCTCTACTTCAAACACTTCCTTGATCTTGTAAATGTACATTATTTACTGCGGAAACAAAAAGGAAATGTTTACCCAGTACTGCAGTCAATGAGCTATTGACAGACTAACTGACAGTTCTATTTCCATCTAAGCCAATTAAAATGACGATACATTTGTGCCTAGGCAAATTAATTGCTTAATGGTATAAAGCGGTCACATTTTCTAGGTGACAGTCTGCAGTCTCCATCTCTCAAGATATCATAGCATATATCTAAAAATTATTCTCAAGTCTTTACCGAAATTCTTAATTTGAGCCTGAAATGAAGACTGTGTCCATTGTCCAAAGAAAACATGGCATATATGTGTTCAAAAAACTCATCAAAAAGGTTTCTCTGAATTCCAGAGCGAGTAAGCTCTGGACCTTGTTTTGCATCATGACAAGAACTGTCTGGCATTGCAAGTGTTAACTCATACCCGTCCATCAAGTGTTAACTCATATCCTTTCATGAACTGCTATTAAAGTTCTCAACA
>WEIT01036421.1:379-10645 GCA_013389985.1 Dryoscopus gambensis | reverse complement strand
ATGGAATTTTTCAGACCTATGGAAGCAACATCAGATATATTATTCAAGGCTGATGAGTCAAACACTCTACCAGACCTATTACAATATTCAAAATAAATCACAGTGCTGCCATGCTGCCCAAAATCTGGAATAAAGAGTACTTCAACATGTATTTTATCCAACAGAAACTGATTAATTAATAATCATAATGAAATGTATTTCAGTTAATCAAGAGCAGTCTAGTAAAGGAGGGTAATAAGGAAAAAGATGACTTTAAATTCAGTATTTGGCATTTTCAAGATGTGGTATCAAATTAAATGATTTTGAAGAAAAATCATACCTAAACCTGTTTTTCATTGCTCAACATTGTATTTTCTCTCTTCTCTTCCCCTCCCCTCTTTCATTTTTAACAGGTTTTAAGGATATTTCTGCTAATGCTGCGTGTCTCAACTTTTCTGTGTACTTATCATCTTGTAGCTGTAATAGGAATCTGAGTGCATGACGGAAGGCTGGCTTTCATGATAACTCCTTCTCTGCTCTCAAGTTATTGACTTTTCTTCCTGCTTAGTTTTCTCTCCTATTACTGTTACCACCATAAGTGTTCAGGAATAGGGCACTCCATTGCACTTTCATTTGAACTTTTGCTGAAAATCTAACTGAGATCAGCAAAATATCTTATCAAGTGTTTCCTCAATATAAATAAGAGGCCTTTCTGTTTCAGGAGGTGTTTGTTTTGAAACTTCCTGCAAATGCACTGAATTCAGATTTTTTTTAATCATTTTTTGTGCTGTAAAGCCCATCACTTCCATTTTTATATGTTGTATTATCAAGACACTATTCAAATGAAACAATTCCAAGGATTGCATGTGTTGAGCTAGAAACATTTGTACAGTAGCACTTTTAATTGATGACCCAAAGAAAACTATATAAAATAAATGCAAGAATTTATCATCACCTGTACTTTCCTATCAGGGTTGAAGTATGCCAGGGAATCAAAAGCAGCTGAGTGACTATTTGTTATGAAATTACTACCACAATGCTCTCATAGTCCTTTGCAAAATGAAAGTAAAATGCAGACTGGAAAAAGACTTGCTACTTTCAGAGCAATGGAATAAGTTTGTTTATTCAGTAAGTAACTATTTTTGTGCTGGCAGGAGATAAGTTTTTTTACTGAGCTACTTGAAATATTCTGGCTATCTTCTTATTTCATTACTGGAGGCAGCAGGCAGAAACTACATTATGCGAAACTGTATTGCTGCATACAAGTCTTCTCATCTTGCATGATTTAAACAGTAAAATACATCATTAAACTGCTTAGTCTGTATGGTGACAAAGACTGTACAACTATCTAACTGCATAAATAAAAGTACTATTAAATTTTGTTTAGTTCTGTCATTCTTTCTGATGAAAATGAGTGTTTTCAATCAGGCAGGCTCATTGAAAAAAGATTATACATAATTAAATTTCAGTGGCTATAACAGAGCACTACTTGATTGTATTATGTTAACTGTATTTGTAAAATGTGTTATGAAGATTTCGTGCTTTTTTAATATTTGTCAACACTGACTGTCTTCAGTTTTGATTAAAATATTTTGCTAGAGTATCTTCACACACAGTGGACTGTATTTCTTATTTTGTATTTATTCAAATTGTGAAAATTAGAAAATTGCAAACATCACTGCATAGAAGAATAAAAGCTCTGCTCATGAAAGAGTTTTTTGTATTTTGATGAAATATCAAATATAGAAGTTAAATTGTCTGTATCGTCCCAGTCATGATATGGTACTTTGGAGTTTAGTGGAAATAAACAATTACAGAGTAAAAAGGCTATCTGAGATGACAGCTACTCCATGGAGAGAGACTGGAATTTTTACAGCTGGGTTGCTGGCTTGAGTGTGGCCCATTTCAGTGGAAACTGAATATATTGACCATTTGATAGCTCATCACTGGCTGTAATAAATTTGTTTGTGAATTAATCTAGTTTTGTGTAGATGTGTGTTTAGGATGCAAAAAAAAAAAAAATTATACATGCTTAAAATTTCCAAAGAAGAAAAGGGATACTTCTAGAGACTTTATCATAAGACTAACATTTTTTGCTGAAAATGCAAATAAGTGGGTAATAGCAATAGAGTGAAGCCTGGACTGCCATGCCTCTATGTTGTTCTGGACATCAAGGACTTGAGTTTTTCAGACTATTCACATATTACTACAGAAAATAATTCTTTCATAAGGTTACCTGGTTAAATGTAATGAGAAATTCTGTAACTATTACTGGAAAATGCTCCTTCCATAAGCAAAATCCAGTTGCAGAATTGGACCCTAAACAAAATTCAAGATCAAAAAATGTTTAGCACAGTCTTAAACTATAGAAAAATCAATACTGTTTATTGAATAAAATAAATTCAGGAAAAATGCCACATACAAGCCCAAGGAAAATTTTTTCATGATTTATTTGTTAAGAAGACATCTATCAGATTTCCAGTTGTGCATTATTAAAAACAAAAAGAGTCAGCCAATAACTGAGCTTTATATAACTTCCTTTTCAGTTTGGTTAAGATCTTGAAATATTTCTTTAGGCTGCTCTATGTAATATGGTCTAGTCTAAGTGAGACCTCCATAGTTTATTTATGTATGCAGTTCATTCTGTTATTAAAGAAATATTTTGTTTGGCTTCTTAATACCATGATGATCCTTTCACTAGTTAATATAAATCCTGAAACAGACACAATAGCAGAAAGACAGACACAAGTATGCTCCTCCTTGCAGTTCAAGTGTCAGGAATGCATTTTTTTAAAAGAAAACCAAACCCTTCCTTTCTTTATTTCCCCTCTACCCCAGAAACCGCATAAGGGATGTCTGTCCTTTGAAATAATTTTCGTTGTGTTGTGCTGCATTGCATTTCCAGATGACAATATGAGAGTGTTTGTAAAAGCAACGATATATTAAATAAAATTTGCAATTGGTCCTCTATCCTAAGGTGCGTAAAAAGGATGCCTCCATGATTTCCTACATGTTTCTGTCATCAAGGTGAAGAAATGACTTAAAGGAGAGGAACTGAGAGGAGTGCAACACCAGTGAGGAAAGCTTTGCAACTAATTCCAGAATACAAATGAGTTTTCTTCATGCCAGGGAACTTGCAGAAAACAAGGACAAGGACTCACTGCTACCACTGTAATACTAAGTGGCCTCATAGGAAAAGTAGTTATTGACAAGGATTAAATGGTCGGCCTGGGTGTGTCTTTTGGCTTAAGAAATTGATGGTTTGCTCTGTGCAAGAAGTTTTCCTTTGGCTTTTCTAATCACAACTGGGTTGATATAGTCTGTTTGCTTTGACAAGATTTTTTTTTGGGTGTGACCAATCTGAACAAGAAGACCCTCAATTTCTTGAGAAGCCCAGTTCCAGCTGCTTTATTTAATTCTCTCTCATTACGTTGTTTTTCCTAGATCTGTGGCCATGAAACACACTTCTTCATTGCACTCTGAACCCAGGTGAAACAACTGTCTGGGCATGACACAAGATTCCTGAATGCTTTTAGGGAACATGCAGGATAGAAGGTTACCTGGGCAAGGGAAACTCACAATTTGGGTATTTTCTTTATCTGACTATAAATAGCAAGATTTAAGAATGGAAATTTTAAATTCATTGGCTAATTAAATAAAATAAATGCAGTTCAGTAGCATACTATCTGATGCTATTGGCATTTAATTTCATTTCCTTTGCAGAAGAAAAGTAAAAAATGTACCAAAGCTACCCTTCTAGCATAAGTCCTTTTAGCATGGAACTGTCCTACATCATTGATCCTGTTGTGGTTTGACACTGGCCCAATGCCAGGCACCCACCAAAGTTGCTTTTTCACCCTCCCCTACCACAGCTGGGCAAAGGGAGGCAAAAATAGGAAAAAGGGTTAATGGAGGTTTCATGAGTGAGATAAGGAGAGTGGGAGAACTATTTCAAGGGCAAAACAGCCTCAACCTTAGTTGCTAAGTAAAATTTATTACTAACAGAGTCAGAAGAGGGTAATGAGAAGTAAAATAAGCCCTTAAAACACCTTCTTCCCCCCCAGGCCCTCCCTCCTTCCCACTGACAACACAGGCAGGCAGGGCAGGGGGGTTTGGTCACTCAGGTGGGTGTTGGTCACCAGGATTTTCTTCCGCTGCTCCGGGAGAAGAGTCCTTCCCTGTGAAGCCGTGGGGTCCCTCCCACGGGACACAGTTCTCCGTGAACTTCCCGGCGTGGGTCCACTCTCACGAGCAGCAGCCAAACTGCACCTGCTGCAGCGTGAGCCCCTCCCACGGGCACACAGCCCTCCCAAAACTGCTGCGCCGTGGGTCTCTCCCCACGGGGTGCAGTCCTCCAAGGACAGGCTGCTCCAGCCTGGAACCAGGGCCCTCTCTCTCCGCCGGGTCTCCCACTGGATCACAGCCTCCTCCAGGCACCCACCCGCTCCGGCACGGGCACCTCCCTCACGGGCTGCGGGTGGATCTCTGCATTCCCCGTGGGCCCAGGGGCTGCGGGGGCACAGCTGCTTCACCATGGGCTGCACCACGGCCTGCAGAGGAATCTTGGCTCTGGCGCCTGGAGCACCTCCTCCCCCTCATCTCCACTGACCTTGGTGTCACCATGTTGTTTTCCCTCACATATTCTCACCTCCTCTCCTCTTCTCTGACTAGCAGCAAAAAACCTGTGACTTTGTTTTCATTTTCTTCTTAAATATGTCATCACAGAGGCGTTACCAGCCTCTCTCGTGGGCCCAGTTCTGGCCAGCAGCATGTCCATCTTCAGAGCCATCAGCCATTGGCTCTGCCAGACATGGTGGGAAGCTTCCAGCAGCTTCCTCAGAGGAGCCGTCTTTGCGGCCCCCCTGCTACCCAAAACCAGGCTGTGCCAAACCAATACAGATCGCTCTCAAAATCCAGTGGTAAGAGTCTGTGTAACTACCATCTTACATATCATATAACCATTGTTTACTCCACAACTTCAATGTGTTTATTTTTGTAATAACACTTCGCGGTTAGAAGGTTTTAGTATATTCATTTTATGAGGAAGAGAAACACAAAGAAGACCTTTTATTAGCATGCCCAGGTCCTATTTTTTAATTGCTTCAATGCCAAAATGTCACTGAATACTATTGGTATTCAAGCACCTAAGGGCCATATCCTAAATTATTAGTTGTGAAATATTGAGACACCAAAAATAAATCAGAAACGTCAGAACAACAATAATTAACATTTATAGGAGACAACATTGGAAGCAACTGCTTGTTTCGGTACTTTTTTATGTAAGAGTGAAGCTGGTGAATGGCTTCTAATCAAAATGTTTTCTCTCATGCCTTGGAAAAGCATACAACCATCATTTAGGAAACTAATGTGCTATTGCAGTGTAATAACATGCTGATAGTTTATGGTTTGAGAGCTGAAGTCTTAAAGGGTGGTATAATGCAAAAAACCCCAAAGAATGAACAACAAAAATCAAACCTGGTCTGCCATCTCAGCACCTGTACCTCAAGATATGGCTACTCAAGACTTACCCTGTAATAATCCCTAGGGAATATTTTAGATTCCATGAACATTTTCTCAAACTAAGAACATGAAAAAAAATTGTAATATTGCAGGTTGATAAAGCTTCGCTTTACTATAAAAGACCTTGAAGAGATCTAGTGGATTAAGTGTTCCTAACACAAATATATGTAGTAAATAAACTGGGCTACATCAGCAAGCAAGTGCAATTTCCTACATGTTGCTTTCTAGCATGCTCTTATCTAATATATTAGGAATTGGTGTCCAAAGGTACCGTAGCAAGTTAAGAATTTACCTTGTTCAAAAGGTTAATGCAAATGTTGAGTTGTCTCTGAACTCATCCATACATATGTTTAAATTATATTATACTGTAAATACACTCACAGATTGCAGGTATAATGTTAAAAATATTAGACTGCAATTACTCAGTGGATCTTATGAGTCTGCAGATAGGTTGAAATTAGTGCCTTTTCAGTGTTAACTAATCATTGTTTGAATGGTGGAAGAAAGAAAGAAAGAGAGAACACTTTTCTGGGAAACTACAAAATTTATGACTGTTCTATTAAATATCAAAACACCACTTCTGCCTTGAAGAAATTGCCAAGACAGAGTATCAGGAGAAATATCTCTATGTGCTTATATTAAAATTCTTCCCAAGACATCTCTGTTGTCACAGGATCACACAGAGTCTCTGAGTATTTGAAGGGGATGTGAAATCACCTGGTTTAAACCTCCTGGTCAGGCAGCATCAGCTAGAGCTGATTGTCCAGCACTGTGTGTAGTTGGGTTTTGGATATCTGCAACAATATGGAGATTCCATGACCTCTTTGGGCAACCTATGCCAGTGTTTGACAATCTTCACAGTTCTCACAGTAAAAAAGTGTTTCTTATGTTCAGAGGGCACTTCAGGTGTTTACTTTGTGCCCACTGCCTTTTGTCTTTTCACTAGGCACCACTGATAAGAGTTAGGTGCCTTCATCTTCTTTCCCTTTCATGTGATATTTATGCACATTGGTAAGACCCCCCTGAGCTGTCTCTTCTCCAGGCAGAGCAGTCCCAGCTCTCAGCCTCTCCTCACGTGAGGAGTCACTAGATCGTTAATGAACGTGTTAAAAAGCAATGGCACCAGTATCAGCCTCTCGGATATACCCTGACTGGCGTCCAGCTGGACTTTGTACCACTGTTTGCAACCTTCCAGGCCCACCTGTTCAGCTGTTATCTGATATTAATTCTTTTAATTAATTCTAATTAATTTTTCCCTTGGCATCTCTACTGCTTACAGTCAGACCACAGAATACTGGGCCAGATGGATCCATTAAGACCATTCTTATATTCTTCTGTTAGTAACTAAGCTAGAAAGAGATGGTTCTTAGAACAGATAGTCCCAGGATCACATGCCCTCCCAAACACCCCCCAAGGCCTGCAAAGCAAGAACTGCCATGAAGGGATTTTCTATAATCATATTCCAAGCATTTAATGAGAACCATTTGGGCCAATGTGCCCTTTCTTTTATATTAAAAAGATGGGAAAGTAATAAAGCTGTGATGTTTTGGGTTCCCTGGCCAGAAAAACCCCCAAAACAAAACAATCTAAAATGAAAACAAGCCGTCCCCCACCAAAAAAAACCCCCAACACCAAAAAACCCCCTCACACAGATCTCATTAATATCCAATTGTTTATTTAAGCTTTATGCTGAGCGCTTTTGTCCTTTAAATGTCCTTGACAATTCTGACCCATGAGCTAAGTTCATAGAAATAAATGTATGTCCTTCTGAATGACCTCCTTTACCAGTATTTTCTCTAATTACATGTGGAATAAATTAGCACAAAAACTTCTTATTTAGCTTCAACCTCTGCATGTGTTGTGTTGACTCAGTGTGAACATCTATGATCACACGTCACATACCATTCTATTATTCTTTGATGGCATAAAAAGAAAAGACAGAACATTTAAAAATATATTATAAAAATAATACATCAGAAGGAATAAGCAACTTTGATCCTCACATCTAATTAATTGCACATTGTCTAGATTTAGCTCATACAAATGTGGGATGGTTACTTCACTGTAAATGATTAATAACAATGGATGAACAGTTGTTTCTTTTTTCTTTTCCCTTCCAAATGCAAAAACACAGACACCTACGGTTCAAGCATCAGGAAAGAGATTAAATGTCTGACCTCTTCATAGCTATTTATGCTGTGTGAGGTCTGAGAAGCACTCTTCTTACAGAAGAGTGTAATTCTTTTCAGCAATTCAGCTCATAAGCAGGTAAAACATACATGCACTTCCCTGAGCATCGTGTATAAGTCAGTACAGATGCTCTCATACCAATACCAAGTAAAACATGCAGCTGTAATAGCTGGTACACCAAGATCCATTTATTATACTCTACACCTATACAGCAATTGATTTATATTGCCAATTCCCTTGGGTTATGTGAACACCTTGGGGACAAACATAATATTATTTAGAATCATGAGGCACATCATGTGCTTCTTTGATCTAGGTATAATGGAAGCATACTACAAACCTACTTTTCAAATGAAAATTTTCTTGTAACCAAGTGCTTCGACTTCTTTCATTGTTTCCAAAATTCAGTGGTTCAGAACTAAATTTTTAAAGATACCCTTCACAATATAGCCTGTGATGTTTACAGTACCATTCATGTATAATATAAAATTTTTTTTGTTTACTCTTTGACATAATCTTGCCAAACACAATAGATGTTAATCATCCATGATGAGTGAAATTTACCTTCAGTTGCACAGCAGTAACTTATTGATTTGGCAGAGTATGATTTCACAGTGAATGAATCACTGCATCTGCTGGTTTTTGCTCTCAATATGTTTGAGTATGTTTGTGTGCATGTATATAAACATACAATTCTTTTGTAGCTGCAGATACTTTGCAGTTTCTCTGGACAGCAGACATTGAGAAAGTGAAAGGTGTGTATTTTCCCAGCAGGGATCAAAGCAGAAATATAGTACAACTTAGATAACCTTTCTGCCAGGCTTCCTCCAGGGTGAAATACCCATTTAAACATCTTTCCCAGAACAGCGTGTCCTTCGTCTCTGTGCTTTACTCTTTCTACACCAATAGCTGTAAGTAGGAGGTGCAGTGAAAGGTGAAACCAAAATGTTTTGATGCTGGAGGCTTTGATCATTCTTGCTCTTTTAGGATCCCTTATATCTGAAGCCCTCAATCAGGTTCTGAGAAACTTCTGGGAGGAAGGACGGTCTTAAAGGGTTTTTCATTCCTTTTTTTGTTTCTGCAGTTTTTCCCACAGAAGGGCGTATTCAGATTCTTAAAGAAGGCTTTGAAAAGGATCCAAAGAGGCAATCACATGCATGTGCAACTATTTTTTCACCAGGCAAGAATATATGGAATGTGAATAGAGTTTCAGCATAGCTCTGTGAATGTGAGTATCAATTGAAACTGGGTAGGCAAATTGCATTAAGTTCTAGGTAAATTAATGTGCGTATAGACAGTGAATTACTAACTTCATATAATTGAAAGCAGGAAAACCTGTCTGCATTCAGTTGTTAATATAAAGTTTAATTAGAAGGAAGAGTCTCACTGAGAAGCACAGACTTCACAGTATCTTGAGAACATGATTCTACCAAGTACAGGATTTCTGAAGAAAAAAATGAATGGCAGAAAAATGAATGCTTCTCTTGTACAAATACTAAGATCTGCAGACTTTCTATCTATAGTTTAATTCTACGTAGGAATAAATATTTCCCAAAGACCGGACAATATATTCTTCCTCCTTAGGTAAAAAGGTTTAGTTGGAATCCAAGTAACCCATTAAGTCTTCAAAATACAAATTAGTTCAAACATATCTGATTTTCACAATTAAAAAGAAGTAGTAGATACAACAGCATTTGCCCTTAATTACTGCCTGTTGTTTATTATTATCCCACTGTTTAAAATAAATTCAAATCATCCAGCAAGGTGCAAAAAAGCACCATGTGACCTTAGTGCCTATTGTGAATAATATGAGAAGAGTGACCGAGCAGACTTGCAAACGGCATTCTGCTTATGTCAACTGTTTTCAGGCTACAGATCCACACACTGTTCCCCTGAATCAGGGATACAGTAGCAGAAGTTAAGTTTGACATTGGATAACACAAAAGCAAAGCAATGATGCATTCACTGGATACATCCTTTCCTGTGAAAAAACCCCAATCTTTTCTAGCAATTATGTACTGCTTGCACAGTTATTTAAGATAAGAAGTCCCAAAAGTTATCTTCTGTAATTTTTTTTTAATTTGATTTCCATCTTTACATTCTAGGACTGCCCTATCTGCCTGTACTTGAGAATTATGTGGACTGGCTTAACCCTTTTAAAAATTTGACTAATTAGTCCTCCTTGCTTGAATTTGACTTTGAAACAGAGCTTCCACTGTGCATAGAAATGATATAGATAGACAGAAAAGAAAAAAACAACTCTTAAGAGAAAAAAACAAGGCGTGTTTATATGCCTCTGTCTAAAGAGAATATATACGTTGAACACTTAGAAAAGTAGACTAAAGTTATTGTTGTTCAAAGGATGTTTACTGGGTGTAGGTTGTAGGACTGTAAGTGGAGCATGACCCATTTGTGTTTGCTTGACTTTTCTCAGTGTATTGTGACCCAGAATTGCTGGGCTTGTTGTATCTTTATTTAAACTTTGTTCCTCTGTGAGGAGCTGTGGCTTCTGTATTTTTCAGCATCACTGTACCCCTTGGGTGACATTTCCTTTGATCCTTAAAATGCAATATTTCA
>WEIT01036418.1:33327-58953 GCA_013389985.1 Dryoscopus gambensis | reverse complement strand
AGGAGTCGATTTGAGAAAATAGATGCTGTGGACATTGTAATTATTGTTTACTCTGTGAGGAGGCATGAATAATACTGTGCTGAACAGATGCAAGGAGATGTCAGAAAGGTAGATATTTCCCAGTGAATGTGTTAAAAAAATTAAAGGTAGAAACAGATGAAGAGCAAAGAAACTCTACATCTTTACTTGGATGTAGGCCTTAGAAAATACTGTTATAAGGGAGCATCAGAATGAAATTGAAGAAATCCCTTAGAACATTAACAAAAAGAATGGTATTTCTCTCAAGTACAGCATCAAGCTACTTTGAAAAATGTCTGTCATACATTGGGAGGTGAGCTTAAGTTTTAGGTTATACGGACCTATAAATGGACTTAGATTTTGTAATGCCAATTCTAAGCCTATTGGGGTGGTCACTCATCTTTCAAATATACTTAGAGAACATGCTGTGCTAGTGCAGTGTAGATGGAAAAAACAAAGGTGAAAACCCTTAATGGTAAATGTTATGTATATAAATGATGGTGTATTTTTAGATAGCTAAATTTGAATTTTGGCCACCAGACAGATGGATAATGATCAGCTGATTTTCTGTCTGACAGATGTTCTAGATTTGTCTCTGCATACTTTTTTAATCAACTGCATAAATCAAAATTCACTTACATGAAGACACGTCAGACTATGCCCTTCATCATCTTCCTGGGTTGTCTAGTACTGTGCAGTGCAGGGAGATTACATCAGAGGAGAAGGAGATGTGCTGGAGAGGAAAGGGAGGGCTTTTGAAACAAGTGCAAAAGTGCAAACTGTACTGCAGAAGAGAGTAGATGGCATGAGTAGTAAACCAAATTTTCTTTATTTAAAAAGTAACCATTTAGGGGCCAAAACATCCATGCAAGAGAGAAAAGAAGGCAGGCTTGAGAAAATGTGTTTTGATGTTAATGTCATTCTGTAGATCTTATGTGAACAGCAATCTACTCACAGCAGTACTTTTGGCTCCACTGTATTAATGGCTGAAATGAAATGGGCAGGAACGGCAAGCATGCTGGTATTTTGGCATTGAGAGTAATTTTAACAATTTCACTTAGCAAAAGAAGACCTCAAGCATTTTCTGTTCTGAAGTGTAATTTACAATCTCTTTACTTGCTGTGGTGAGCATATGAAGAAAAACATTTAGGACACCTACAGTTTAATAAATACGAACACCCAAAAAAAGCTATGAGACTGTGTATGTAAACATGAATTCATTCTCCTTATTTTCATACTTCATGCCAAGTGCTAATCTCACCCTCTGACAATATAATGCTAAATCTAACTGAGAATGTTGATGCATGTTTGACCATTGGACTGGATCATCTTAAAGGTCTCTTCCAACCTTGATGACTCCATGATTTTTATGTGTTTTCTGACAAGTGTCATTCTTGAATGTCCATGTACAGTTTCTATATTTTGCCACTGACAGAAAAGTTTCATTTGGACTTGAACTGTTTTCATGCAGGACAGGAGCCTTCTGTCAAATCTCAAGGTCAGAACTTTCACTTACTGACCTTGGTAAAGCAAGGAGTTTATTTGCATGTTCAGGTCATCTTTCAGACTTAGTGGTCCTACTTGTGTCTTTGTTTCTTACCAAGAAGGATTAATTTCTTCTATTACAAGGTACTTAGAGATACAAAAAAGATTAATATTTTTTCTTGATTTTGGATTGACACAGCCAAAAGGCACTTTGAGGGAGAAAAAGAAAATGTTTGTGGTAGAAATGGGAGGTCAGCATCAGCAATCAAACTTCCAGCTCTTCCTTCCTGCACATCAGAGCAAGTTATGCTTGATATCTTTTTGTATAATTTTTTCTATCCATGAAATGAAAGCAGTAATATTTACAAGTTTAGCAGAATTTTAAAAGGGGGACTGTGACACTCTGCTTCTTGTATGAACAACAGTAACGTGATTGACACTGTCCATATCCAGTTCTTAGTCTAAATACAGCCAGTTGTCAACCAAAAGCTGACAGCCTTCCGTCAGTTTGGTCTCCAATACCATCTGTATCCCTTCCCACACAAAGCACTGACCGTATTTACACAGAGACAATATTCCTGCTCCCACACTGCGAACACTTCATTCATATAGAGCAAGTAGCTGTTGTTTATAATTGAATAATGGATACCCAATTATTATCAATTGCTCTCTTAATTATCACATTATTCTGTAAATTACTGTATTATAGCCTTTTGTGAGTGCTAATGGCAGTTTTGTGTCTGTCTCTGTGTGCCACTTGCAGCCGAGTATCCTGCTCTAGGTGTTCACACTTAATCTGTTGATTGGGGGTGTGATCCTGCAAACATCTCTGTGCCTGATCCAAAGCCCATTGTGGTCAACATTTTCCCCATTCAGTTCAGTGGGCTTTGAGACAGGGATCAAGGGAGCAGAGTAGCACTGGTTCCATTACTTCCAGGATTCAGTTATTTATTAGATAGAAGTCACATGCACAAGTGAAGGTTAAACCAGGCTAACAAGCAGCAGAGAAAAACAAGTGGTTTGATATGTGAGGAATAAAGAAATTCTGTGAAGAGTTTCAGTATGTGTTTTGAGACGTCATTTTATATAATTTGCTTCTCTGTGAAATGAGTTTGTTCTAACAAGATTCTAAATAAGAATCTGAACAAGATTCATAATAAGGGTTCCCATGCTTTACTTCATACAGACTGTATGACAACAGTTTTAGTTCTCTTCCAAGTGATTGTATGGCAAAGCCACTAAAGAAGACGGAACAGGTCATAAAAGGACATACAGATGGCTGACAGAAAGGGCTGTTGCTGATCCTATTCACAGGTTTCTTGTAGGTGCAGAGTTGTTCATTGTGCTGGTCTGATGTGCAAATGGCACGTTAAGGAAGTGCACAGACAGTCTTCTATCTTTTTCAGGGGCAGAAATAAAGCCTAAACACTCAGTATTGAAATGTATGGCTTTTAATAACAAAAGAACCATTGGGCAAAGCCTCTGGCTCTTGTATTGTTGAGCAGATGATTAGCATCCATCAGGCTACAGCTGCTTTCTTCTTCTGTTTGTTCCATATGCAGATGTTGCTATGACGAAAGGAGTCAGCAATGACTGATGTGGAGCCTGTGGTCACAGATTTTGCAGCATCAGGACGGGCAGGCCGCCGGAATGCCTTACCAGATATCCTGGGCTCTCCTGCTGGTGCTGGGACTTCAGAGCTGCCACACAAACTGGCTGAGCTTTCTGTCTCAGAAGGTAATGGCTGTGAATTCAGAAAGAGACATTTTTATGCAGTCGTCCTTTGCTTTGTCTTTAAGACTTCCACCACCATGCAGTTTTGATGTCAATGCTAATATTTCTTTCATCATTTAGAATTAAATTCAACCTTCCAAAGCAGTTATCACTTTTCCCTCCTGATGAGACAAGTTAATATTAACCCATATTCACATCCATCCATAGACCCAGTCTTAGCAGCCTGGGGAAACAGTTCAGTGCTGGGAACAGAATTCCAGTTCCCCTGAGGAAGAGAAAACACAGTTTCATTTCTGGGCAACTTGGAAAGCCCATCACTCCAGCTGTAAATTCCAGGGTACTGGTGCACTGAGATAACTTAGCACAAGACAGCAGGGCTGTGCTGTTAATACAATGACAGCTATCCTAACTCAGGCAGATACATTAAGAGTAGGGGTTATAGCGATTCACTCCTGCTAGTAGGCTTTCAATTTGCTATCTGAGACCAGCGCGCTATTTTGCCATGTCCTTTAATTTGATAAGGTGCTCTGTTGATACAGCACAGGTCTAATCAACACGAACTTTGTAAGTTCTTTTTACTTTCAGAGTGACATCAGGGGAATTTTCAGATTCAGAAAAATCTGATTTCTAATGCCTATGAAACAAAAAATTATAAACTGGACCTGAGCATGATCTGTCCCTACTTTTTAAATCAGAATCAGAATTTTTTTCAGAAAACTTTTTCTTCTCATGCCCATCACTCTTGCTGTTGTGGTACCACCACAGCAGATGGTCCCACATCCAGGAGCAGTGATGGTGTGAGTGAAGCAAAGGAAAAGGCAAGACTGTGCTGAGGTGTGAACGGTCCGTGAATCTGAACTGCAGTAGATCATAAAAGGGATCCCTAGTCTCTAGGGTTGCACGTCCTCCTTTTACATTGCCTCAAGAAATTACAGGATGTTAGGTGTACAGCCTGCTAGAGCACCATAAAGGCCCGAGGGAAGGATTTATTTGATCTCAAATTGTTGTTATTTTAGTGATTTAATTTATAGTCATGTATATGACTATATATGACTATATGACACCAGAACTTTGGGGTTCTGTAATCTAAACCTCACACAGGCCTATCAAAGGACTGCTGAGCAGGTAGAAAGAACAATTCCTGGAGGAGGGAGAAGGGCCAAATGACCATATCCTGACTTGAATCAGGAGAAGAGAGGAAAATAAGAATTTGAATGGGTGCCAGAAGAAGGCATTACTTTGTCTTCAGGAGACATTTTTCCCTATGAATATGAAAATTAATGTCCCTACCTATTATCCCCTGTTGATGTGTGCAACTGAAACACTGGAAATTCATTCCAAAGTACAGAAAGTCACTTAACATTTAATGGTTTTGTTTTCAAATTGCATATTTTTTTATGTGCCAAACAATTCTTCTGCCTGGTAAAATCAGGCTCAAGAAGGAGAGAACTGTTTCCCTTATCAAAGGGGAGGCAGATGGGAATTTATATTAATATCAGTATAATATATCAGGAGCTGTGGAAATGAAGTGACCAGTCCAACCCATTGAAATATTCATCCCTATATTACGTGTAACTAAGCTATTGTATTGTTTAGGGCAGTGATCCTTGAAGGACGTGCACCATGTTAAACACAGCATCAAAGAACACAACAGCTGCAAATAAGTTTCTCATGTTTGTTTCACTTCAGCCTCTGGCAAGTTTAATAGTTGGAAAGAGTGCTTTTATGCTTTTTTAAGGCATAAAAAAATTCTTTCTTCAGTCTTTTCCCCTCCTCCCCAAATGAAAAAAAGACCAGGAAAGAGTGCAAGTCTTTTTATAAGAAAAGTTACAGCATGGCATAAAATGAGTATCTAGCCTTCCAGATGACACAATAGTCCTCTTTTCCAGGTCTCCAATCAATTCATTAAGAAGAAATGAAACACAGCTATGTTAGTTTTAGCAAAATGTACTCATGCTTTCTTAGAAATGCAGGACCAGCACTGCCAGGATTTGAAGAACAATTAAGAGCATGGAATTGTCCTTTGCTTTTGTCATTGACACATAACTATGCCAGATCATGCTGGAAGGCAGCAGATTCTGTTATCAGCAGTTTACAATAGTGATAATAGGAAGCGAATACAGGATGCAGTTAAGTCCACTCTGAGAGTTTGGAGGCTTTCTGGGGATGGAAATTCCACAAGTATCAGATGGGAATTTCAGCCTCACTGTGTTGTAAGTTAAAGTTTTGATGAGACACCAAGCAAACAGAGGAGAATTCATCAAAATGGGAAGACAGTTTTGAAGTTCAAATGCTGTGACAGGGAAACACTGTGAAACATTTGAGGCTTAGTAGGCATCTCTTTTGCCTATTTCTGACTTCAACAATAAGTTGTTAAAAAAGGAAAGTAATTTCCAGCTCAGAACAAAGAAATTAGATAAATGAGAGAAGTGGAGAAGATGGAACATGTGGCTATATAAAGTATGCCCTATTTTGTTGTTACTCTGAAATTCAGATTCAGTGAAGATTATGGGAAAAGGTGAGGAGGACTCTCTCCATCTTGTTTCAAATTTAGCTAATGCTCATTGGATCATACATTTCCTCTTTCTAAAATGCTGTCAGCTGCTGTCACAGTGAAAAGTTGGGAACAGGATGTGCTAACACCTTTTGGTTTAGACGAGAAAGGAGGCTTTGCTTTATATTTTTATGAATACACAAGGACTCGACCTGTGTGATACAAATGTCCATGTACTCTGCAAGCCACACAAAGCTGGTGTTCTCATGAGATGAACACGAGAGATTCTGGCACCAGCTGTTTATCTTGGAGCCTAACTCTGAAATGCAGACCATCTGTATCTTGTCTGATCATCCTCTAGTGGTGTGTAAGTTTTGGTGTGCTGAGAGTTTCCACAGGTGGTCTGGTGAGAGGTCATAGTGCAATCATGTTAAATAGCTGATTGGTGTCACTGGTGATCCAAAGGTTGAAGAGGATGCTACAAGAAATTTGAGAGCAAGAAGTTATACTTGTCTTCCATATTTGGTAACCTGTGTTAGGGCACCATTCTGCCAATAACACTCATCAACTTAACCAGCACCTACTGCACACCTAAGTGCCACAAAGTATGAGATTAGATTTCCTCTAACAAACTGTTTTCCTCTACCCTGTCTGAAAGATTCCACTGATATTAGATGTCCAACCCCGCACAAAAACAGCCAATAGAGGAGATTGCTCTGTCTCCCTTTCCACAACAGCGCTGTGCTATGTAAGGCTGGAGGATGTCAAATAACTCAGTTCTTTATCACTATAGAACTCCAAAGCCTCTGAACCTCTGAGCAGATTTAAAACATCAAGCAGTTTCTGCCAAGAGCTTTAGCTGATGCATTGTGTACAGCATTACATATTTGCTGTGCTATGTAGAGACCAAGATATATAACTCTTTTGGGTGTTTGTGATATTTTATAGCAAGTCTGAAAATGTACCCCTTAGATTATGACTGTGGAGGAGAGGGAAGAGTATGAAGTAGAGGACAGTACAGCCAGATGTACTGAGCAGACCTCTCCTTGTCCCCCAAAAGCTATGGACTGCCGTAGATTTGGGTATTTGGTTACCACTGGTACTACCATGTTGGACTTGAAGGTAATGTGAAAATTATTATTATGGTTTGCAAGGAAGTCAAGGCAAGAGGAGTTTCTGCTTCTCTGTAAGTAAACTTGATCAAAGGAAACAGCATGGAACAATTCGTATGATGACCAGAGACACTGGGGAGCTTTTATTTGTATCAGTCATGTAAGCATTCAACTCTAATCTGTGGAAAAGTGAACTTCCAACTCAGAGTAACAAAAAATCCCACATCTTGTGAAGACAGGGCGAATTCACATAGGTATTTCTTGTCAAAAGTCAGACAGATAACTGGCATTTCCATAAACTGTACTTTTATCTACCTGAAACCACACTGTGCTCAAAGGAACGCAATATTCTAATTTGATTTTGGAAATGACACAGAAAAAAAAAAGAACAACGGTAATACCAAGTTATTTCCAATGTATTTTTACAGCCAAATGCACATTGATCAGCCTGTGCAAGAAGTGGGCATATCAACACCAATAGGCAGCGGCTTTTAGAAGATGCCTCTGAAAGTTCTTTATCTCTTGAATAAATCTCTCTTTCTAAAGCACCCATGACTGTGGTAGTAAAGAGCCAGTTCAAACAGAGATGATCAGTGAACCCAAGTATTTGGCTGCATTAAAAAAGCTGTGAGAATGTGTGTGGTATAAAAGTTTAATTCTGTCTCTGTTTAGATGCAGGAGCAGAGGGTGGAGAAGTGCCATCATCCAAAGCCTTGCTGGAAAGTCAAGAGGCGGAAGGAAAACGGAGTGATTCCTAACACTTAAGGACTTCTGGGTTAATGAATCCCATCAGCAGACTTCCCAGTTTCCCTGTGTCACCCCTTCCGAAGTGTGGTAGCAACTTTAGCAGCACAGACATGACTTTGCAACACACTTATACCTAGATGATCATGTGGATGGCATACAGTCCTTTCTACTGTCATCCTTCAAAAGCAATGTTCTGCATATCCAAACAGGAAGAGAACTAAAGAATGTATCTCTTGTTTTCAGTTTTCTCTTGTTTTGGTTATAGTATTCATCCTAACTAATCTTCTTTGACAGTTCCAATTAATATACCTAGCAGATGTACCAGTAACTAATCAAAGTTTCACAGTAAAAGTCCAATTTCTCAATTTCCCAAATCAGCTTCCTTCTCTCTGACACAGAGGTGTATTCACTCCCTCCAATGTGATATTAAGTATATATTAGATTACAGACATTATCTGTAATTTATCTGCTGAGATTTTTGTTCTCATTAGACTTATGTAGATGGGTGTGAGAAAAAAAATAAATACATAAAATAAAATTTTCTCCTACTCCTGTCACCAGAAGATTTTATAAACTACTTAAACATCAGTGCTTGTTTTCAGACTCTCCTTACCTCTATTTGGTTATGGCAGATCATCTCAGTTCTCCCACTCTTAGCAGTCTTGCCACTTCGGTCATTTGTTTTCATGCTGAATATTGTAGCTGTTCGTGTGTATCTAAAGTCAAGTCGCCATGTTTGTATATGATGGAAATTGTTTAATTTCACTGTGGAAATTAAATATCTATCATCTTTTCTGTCTTCAGTTGATTTCTTGATGTTTCTCCTGTAGGACAATATTTAAAGCCCAATAATATATATTTCTTTTATTTCATCTCAGTTTTGCTTTGCTGTTTGCTGACAGTGAAAATGTTTCAATCATTGTGATTTTTACAAAGATTTTAGGAAAGTTTTTTCTCTACTGAAAGGATTTGTTTTGCTTTGGAGATCATGCTCTTGAAAATACTTGGCATTCATTCCCTTATTGTAGGAAACCTAAGATTCAGGTACAGACATGAACTTTCATGATTCCTGGGGCAGCAGCCACTTCTGTACATCAGGAAAACAAAGGAAACATCTCTGATGGGTACATCTCACATTCGACTGGTATTCCATCTGTGAAATATTTGTGTAATCTATACCTGCCAGAGAACTTGTAAGAGCTCAAGAGAGCTTGTAAGGCACAACTTTCATTCCTACTGTGCATTTACTCACACCCTGCCTTTTGGGGACCATTCAATAAAGGATCCAGTTTAATTCAACTGAACTGACAATTAGTTCTCTCCTCTTAAACCTGTTTTCATTTAACAAGTGCAACATCCCAAATTTTTTTTCAGATTTGGAAAGGTAAAATAACTTACTCCACTGCATCAAAACAGTTGATTTAAGAAAGTCTGAGAGACTGAACTAGCTGACACTGGAGGACCAGAGGTGAAAACCACAGTGGGGAGGAACAAGGAGGTAACTGTATTTGTGGTACACTCTCTTGTTCTGGGTTGTAGGCCCATTCTCCTATACCAGCCTCTTTTATAGCATCACAGTACATAAAACTGGTAAATTAGAAGAAGCTGTGGTGATCCCATCAAAATCAAGTGTATGAGTATTACTGAAAAAAAAGTCCTTATATGCTTTGCTCTTCTGGGTCATGGCCTATATCGAGTTCTGCACTTCTTTCACAGTTGCAGCACTGGATACATTTAGTTTCTTCTCTGATACAATACAGACACTGAAATTTGGGTTACAGGAATAGATATTTTAGGTACTTTGTTAGTCTAAGCTTGTTTCAAATTTTTTGCTATTAAAACACCAGTTATGAACCAGCTGAATTTAGCAAATTATTCATGTCCTAAATTCTATATAAAAACCCAGTCTATAGCTGTATACATAAATGGCATTAACTGCTCACAGATGTATAGTTTACAACTAGTCAAGAATGCTCAATACCCTGGGGAATTTACTATAAGCACTCTGGTGTTTACTTTGTACTTGAGCTATATGAACCTGTCATTGAAAATATGTTCAGTAGAAAGAAGAATTTTGATAGCAAATTTGAAAAAATGGAGTAGTAAAAACAAAGATTTAAAATGCAATTTAATTAAAAGGGGGATGAATATTTTTAAAATTTCTGTAATATGTTATATGTGTATTATCTAGTTGCAAATCAACCAAGTTACAAACACAGAAATGCTTCTTTGCCACGTGCATGTACAGCTCGTGTCTAAACAATTATTAGTCTAGACTGCATGAGAGAGCTCTTTTGCAGTTAGTTGTAGCAATAGGAATATTTAGTTTTGCCTTGATTTTACTAAATTTCTCCATTTGTGAGCCAGATGCACATTTCTTACCAGTATAAACTGACTCACAAACTGACTGGTGTGGGAGACATTGTACCATATAAACTGTGGTCTTTGGAGCAGAGTTTATTAGTTGTGCATTATTCTTGACTCAGGCAGATGGGAACTCACCCCTTTACTCCTGTCTGGGGGGCTCTGTGCCATGCTGTCCAGTACTCTGGGGCTTGGGCAGAGTTACTGTCTTAAGCACAGCTGAAGTTGGGCAAGTTCTGGTTCATTTTCTTGTTAGCATACTGAAGACAGATACCAGTCCTACTAAACTTTGGCTGATCCTGTAAAGAGCAAAATGAACTGCTTTTGAATATGTTTGTCACTGAGCCAGTTTATCCAGTTTCAACCATTATCCAGGCTATACCACCCTCCCATTAGCTCAGCTAATGGGTAACTGATAACAGTGCATTTTCTTGGTTCACAACATTATGCTGTTGTGTTGGAGCAATGTTATGGCCCTGAATCAGCAGAGTATTTTAAAACGTACTTAACTTTAAATGCAGACGGGTTTCACAGGAGTCAATAGAACTATTTAGGTGCCTAAAATTAGGTACATACTTAATTACCTTGATAAATGACAGCAGCAAACTTCTATTAAGGCTAATCTGGTATTATAATGCATTAATCCCAATTTCCATTCCAGCAAGTTTGGTACAGGTAATAGCATCTTTTTCATCATCTTACAGCACTATCCTGGGCTTTCGTAAAGCAAAGAATTTCATTTTAGTACTAAGCAAGAAAGGTAACTTTGTTGTCTCCATATTTTAGAACATAATGAAGCAATTATCCATTCTTACCCACTCAGCATGCTAAAAAATAAAAGGCAGGAAGTACCCTTGTAATTTTATTGTGCACATATAAAAGAATTTAGGTATTTTGAATATATAGAGAATTTGCCTTTATATTTTCCAGATGTAATTAAGAAATTATAATTGCACTTGGTTACTTAAAAATTGCAAGAGAGCAGTGGTTATAAGATGCTTAAACTGCACTTTACCACTACTACCACTTTACCTACTACCATTAGTAGGCTAAATATCCTTTATGTATCACGCATATGAAGAGGAATACTTCAAGATTTAGGAAATCAGCATTAGTTCATATTCCTCTCTTCTGTCTGCTAGTGCTCTGTGTGTGACAAAGCCCATGAAACAAAATTGAAAAAAGACTTCTCCATGGATTCCTCCACCGGTGTGTTCAGTGAGCATAGCCCCAGATGGCGGTGAGTGTGAGTTCCCCCGGGTCCAGACAGCACAGACCAGTGGGGCTGAGCCCACCGGGGTCGCAGGGCACTTGCTCTGAAGTAGAAATAGCAAAGGCTTAAACTGTCCTGCCATCTAGTGGGATCTTCAGCCTGCCAGGTAGGCTGTGCAAGGCAGACCTCAAACCCAGCTGCAAACTGGGCTGGTGAGAGGCAGAATGTCGCCAGCTGATCCGACACGTTCACTTCAGGAGTTTTGCTATGGGCCCAGAATCTTTGCGTCTCTGTATACAGAAATCCATGTGATTGCAAACAGGAGGCACCTTGTGTTTCAACCCATAAATTCTTATCATAAAACAGGTGTCCAAGTCTGGCTTGCAGCCTACCCTGCTTTAGGTGCCCACTCCGCAATTTGGGCTTGGGTGCAGATTCCATCACAGATGACTGTTTTGAGCTTTTTAAGTGATAATTGTGTTTCACCTTCTCAACCTGAAGCTGTTCTACTTTGGCTCGTAATTAGCAGTGATTGCTGAGAGCTCTTACTTTGCTATCTTGGTTTATTTCCTTCTTCAGCCCAGTGGGGACCAGTTCATATCCCGACGGCTGTAAGCAACAGGAAGCCTGAAGGCCATCACTTCATTTTGGCATGTGCCACATCCCAATGCCAGATGTCTGGATTTTAGTGCAAGACTTACATTTGATGAAAAATGTAGTGGGGAGTTTTTGTTGTTGTTTGTGTGCTGTTTGTTTGTTTCTTTATTGGGGGGGAGGCAGGGGTTGCCTGTGTGCTGAGGGCTTTTCCATGTTAAACATATATATATAATAATTGCTTGCAATGTAAAGGGCCCTGATGAGATGATTTGGACAATCCCTACCAGTGCTTTATTCCTGGGACTCTGCTGGGCAAGGATTGATGCTGTAAATCCAGTGTTTATCATTCAATGTTTGGAAAAGCTAATCTGTGAGAGACTGGCTTGACCCTAATGCGTAGGGCCTACTGTGCTTTTATTTCCAGACTCCTTGAGCATGTTTGTCAATGATACATCAGCAGAGTAAATATAAAAAGAAGGAGCATGTGAACTGCTGCTAATGCCCAGCAGTACTCCAGAAGCAGTTTTCCAGTAATGCACCCGATTTCCCAAGCGTGCAAGAGCACCTTTTCCCGAGGGATGGGCTCCGCAGCCGTCAGGCGGCACCTCCTTCCCCGCGGGCACAAGATGGCGCCCGAGCCCGCGACAGGCACACAGCCGGCCCCTCGCCTTTCTCACAGCCTCGCCCCTGTCCGCCTTCCGGCTCCCAGCTCCCGGGGCACGGCGGAGTTCGGGTCTCCTTCGGATGATCGCTGACGTGAGGAAGTGCGGGCGCTGTGGCAGCGCCGCGGGACGAAGGACTGGGCTCCCCACGGGCGCCGGGCGGTGGCGGCAGAGGGCGCCCTTGCCCTGGCGCGGCCTCGGTTCCAGCGGCCGCCGCGGCGGCTCCCCCTGCGCGGGCCCTGGGCGCCGCAACTCCCGCGGCTTCCCAAGCAGGGGAAGCAGGCTCAACAATCCAATCCCATCCTGTTCCTTCCTTCCCTCTTGATTTGCCGTCTAACTCCGTTCAGAGCTCACATCCATCTACTCCTTTCCTTTCGTCAGTGCTCACCCCTTGCTTCTCTCACACCTCCTTAAGCTCAACATCCACCGTGAGTGCTTTCAACACCCAATACAAGAAACGAATCTCTTTAATTGCCTCCATATTCGCTAAAATACGATGGTAGAAGGACAATTTATTGCTGTACCTCCCAGCAAGTACTGGGTAAATATTCCTTTATCAGACAGACTCATGAGAGACCCTTGAGCCCAGCCCAGAACAGCCCTTGTCTCGAACACGAACACAGAGAGGGAAAGCTTCTGTGGAAAACAAATAGCATGTCATTATGCAAGTAGAGGTGATGTTGCAATCTAAAAAAGTGCTGAAATAAGTTTCTTCCGGGCATCTTTTTTCAGACAGCCTTTGAACTTTGCATCTTTTTGTTATTGTTGTTGTTTAAGCATTGGCTATTGTGGCTCGAAACTTCTAGGTAAAATTATACAGGATGAAATGAAAGCTGGAATGTAAGAAGGAGTATATTTAATGGAGGGTAGACAAAGGACAATGAGATGAAGTTAAAGGCATTGAAGTTGCACCATGTTTCCTCTCCATAGCCCTTTTATCAGAACAGCTGAGCTAGTCATGGTGTGACGAAATCAGCCTGCTCCTGCACCCTCCACTGGCTCTGGACTCTGGATGTTTTGAGTTTTAGGTGCAAGGCTGATCAGCCACTCAAGAAAGTTTCAAGGTCTGGAGGAAGATGCTATTAAGAAGCCTTGTTTAAATATTACAAGATTAGTTAATGATTTTGACCATAGTGGGTCTGGTTTATGTTTACTGAGGGAAAAATCTTTTGAAACATGTACACATAAATGTATAGAATTAAAGGAATGGTGGCTGTATCTATATCTCCCCACTGGCACTTACTGCAGTACAGTCCACAAAGTGAGTCCCATGATTATCCAGGCAGGAACTACATTCCTGTTTCCTTTTCTGTGTATATCTATCTTTTCCCATAATAGACTCTGGGTTTGGCAAAGTACGAACCCACACTTAGCAAGTGGGATGTGTTTTTAACTTTCCTGTCTAGTTTCCAAGTCTAATAGACTTGTCTATTGTGACCGTCTTGTGCGAGTTCTTGCATAATCCAGGATACAGAACTTCTCTGAATTACTTCCTGCATCATGTCCAATAGCTGTGATTGTTAGCATAGTTTACAATTTGCAGGGATGAAAAGACTTGTAAGGTAGTTTGAAAGTTGGCCAGAGGGTTAAGTCTCCTCATAGCTAGTATGCACTTAATTTTTAATATAAATTTCTGTAGGTTTAACATTCAGTGACTGGAGTTTTGCATACCAGACTGAAGAGACCACTGTTTTTCTTGGATTGTCTCCAAATATCCAGTATGACCAAAATTGTCCCCAAGTTTGTCTTGGTACTAGTTTTTATTTAAAGCTAGTTATGAGCTATCTTAACCCTGCAATGCTTCAAACTGCCCTAAAATTCTGTGTTCCAGGAAGTTTATGTATTTAGACTCATGAAAGCTGAGAAATTACTCAGTGCTTGGTCACAAACCAACGTGTAAAGCAAGGCTATGGTTGCACTCTTGAATGAATCAAGTATGTCATTCCAGCTAGGTTACACCAGCATGAGGTTACATTCCAGCTATGTCAACCCCAGCATGAGGTTACATTTCAAATGCCTGATCTGTGTCTGGCATTTGTTCATCCATGACAGGCCCATAAATTGATAACCTAATTAAATTATTTATCAAGACTGTGGAATCCATATACTTCTCTGGATGCACAAACACTGCTCTCTAGAACTTTGGAGGAAACGGCTTGCTCTAGGTGAGATTCTGATTTAGAGGACACAAACTCAGAGGAGTGTGGCTCCAGCTGCATCTCGGAGATCACATCTGGCTCCAACAAGCTCTGACTGTGTCCTGTCAGTCCATAGCTCAGTGGAACGGAGGAGGACCTTAGGAATATCCAAATGCAGGTGGTTAATGAGATGAGTTTTAACTTTGCATCTGTTTTCCGAATTCACTGGTTGTTTTCTTAAATTTGAAATTCAGTCAAATAAACCTGATTTTGCCTAAATCTCAGCTGGTACTGAGAGCGATTACAGGATATTGTAGCAAATGGAATGCTTTGATATGGACAAACTGAATGAAGGTACATTGAGCCATTCCAAAAAATTCTTAAATGCAGCACTGCAGATTGCACAGTTGTCTTTTGTTTTGCTAAAGGATTTACCTTGGGATTGATCATCTTGAGATTTATTATACTGAATTCCAAATAGTCACACTTATTTATGTATCTGACAGTCTCCATGGTGTATTCTAGGGCTACAGAAAGAGAAAATTATATTTATGATGTATGAAAAATTAAACTTGTACCTTTAACACTTCTGATTATGATAAAAATCATTCCCTCCTTTGCTATAATACAGACTCCTTGGACCTTAACACAGAGGGTCTTTCTGCTCCACTAATATTCTCAGTAGTCTGCCCTGAACCCCAAATCTACACATCTCTCAGAATCACCTGCAACAAGTCAAATGCAAGTCATCTAATCTCCTTAAATATATGTGCTATTTTTCCATTCCTCCTAATAAGAATTATTTTAATTTAATATGTCCGTAGTATTCAAATGCCTTCTAAATTTCTCGGAGTCATTATTTCCCCTAAAATAGGTTGCTTATTTATACAACTTCGTTTCTTTCTTCCTTACATTTTCCCATGCTGAAATTGTAAGCCTGGAAAGCTGACTTCTTGTATTGATTTTACAGTAACTAGACAGCTATTGTAAGTGACACTCAGTATCAGGCATTTCTGTTATATTTAAAGGCTTTTAAATGGTTTTTATACTCTTAAATGCAAAAGAAAGCAAAGACAAATATTAAAATAACAAAGGCCTAATGGCACAAAATTGACGTAACTGCATCTTCAGTAAATTAAACTAGGAGCCAGGAAGGTGGCTGGCTTTAATGCAGGCTAATTCTTTGAGGAGAGTGTCTGACTTGAGTCATCTAAATATAAGTGATATGGTAATATTAAACAAGAGATAACAACCTCCCAAATGCCTTTTAGAAGCAGAGAACACCCTAGAGATATTTCATGGCATTTGCTTACTTTAAATCATTGTCGACCAGCTGTCCTCCCAGCTTTAACCAATCCGAATATATGTCTAATAGTTCATAATGAGGTATTAGTGGGTATTTACTTTCCAGGACTCTCCTAATCTCATGTCACACCAATTTGTAACGTAAGAGAGAGTCTACAAAAATGAAATGCGTGATCACAGACCACTTCGTTTTCACCAATTAGCAACCAACACCAGAATTAGACCTTAACATGACTTGTGTCTAATGTTAGCCTGTCCTGGCATTATTTTGCTTGTTTTATAGCGGCAGGAAACCTGCTGAACATATTCCTAAGTTTTGCCTAAGATATGTCATGCTCTTAAAAAGGATATGGTATAAACATGTCTTTCCTTCTCCTGCCTGCATTACCTTGTACCTCGCCTATCATCTGGTCCAAAGCTCCAGCAAAGCCCTTCCCGTGGCATTAATACAGCACAAAACTGGATTCGTACAGATGCTTTGTACCTGGGGCCATTCTGTGACCGCTTGCTTGTGCAACTTCATAATTGGGTGTCTTCTCCAGAAGGCATTTATCTCTTGTTGAACCTGGGATTTCTAATGAGCTGTCCATTGATAGAGTAAATAAACCTAGGTATTTTCTGTGACTCACCAACAGCACTGAGATGGTTTCTTTTTATTAGGGGGATCAGCAAATCTCTTAGACAGCTAGAGAACATATGAGATAATTTTAGTTAAGAACACTCTACTGCCCTGTTTGACATTAGGCTTTTCTGCAGCACCAAAAAGCAAATCACACTCAGTGCTGAAGTAACATCATCCCATCTGACACAACAGCTACTAAACTCTCTTCATTTACACTGAGATCAAAGCTGCACAGAGATTCACAGCAGGGCTTCAAACAAGCTTCACATTTGCTGAGAATACTGTAGCATGCTGTCCATAAATAGAGGAAACTTCTTCTTTCAGCTGCACATTATTTTCAGTTTCCTTAATTCAAAAGTAGCCCCCTATATGTTTCATAATGCTAAGAGTTTAAAGAAATGCCTTAGTTTGCACCTTGAATCATGTTGGCTTTCAATGGAATTCAATACCTAAAAGGCCTCTGAATGCCTACATCTGCTTTCGTACCAGGGGAGTTAGGCCCTGGTATCACTGCTGCCCCTTGTTGCACATATGGGTACAAGACACTCTGCATTTCCAGGACTTTCACTGCCAGAAGTCTTTGAATAATGCAGTCATCACTACATTATCTGAAGGTCTTATAACATAGTATCCCCTTAACATAGTATTCCTGGTTATTTTACTACAAAGATGGTGAAAGGACAGGGTTTTAACTGAATTGGTGTAGCAAGAGTGCCCCACCTGCATTAGATCCAGAGAGGGACAGAGCAGAAGGACAGATAAACCTGATTTCAAATATTAGCTGCGCCAATTTCCCTACTTTTCTACAGCCAGACACTGAGCCTTTAGTGACTGGCTATAGTGATTAGATGCTCAGCAGTTCCTGACATAGATTATAAGGAATCCACACATGACAGATCTCATTGACACATCTCATTGTCAGACTCTTCTACCACAGCAGCCTGGTGACCATCCTGTGGTGCTTCCTTCCTCCCCATACCCCCTACACCCTTTTATCTTTTTCTTTTTCCTGAAGAAGTAAATTTTTTTCTTTCAAGTACAGAATGAAGGCTGAATGAGGCTGACAGCCTCATTCTCTAAATGTCTGAGGGCATGTGAAGCAGGGATATAATCAGGTGGGGAGCAGGGGGAGGTAGCCAAAAGCAGGTTGCATGTCCTGTATTTGAAGGCTGAAGGTTAGAGCAGTCTCACCAAATGGCCTTTGGAAGCAAGGATTACTCATTAGACAGGAGTATCTTGCTGCAGAATTTTCATCTTTCAAGCAGACCTTGTACAGGGAATGCAAATGTGCCTACTTACACTACTCAGGTGGTGTAAAGGGTTTAGTGTAAAGGAGAATGAATTCCTGGGTGTTCAGAATCTGCAGAGATACTATGTGTCATGGGAGTACACAGTTTTTTAAAACTATCCAACTGCTGACAGTATGAAAGAAACTCCAAGCTGATCTCTTGTACAGCAACCTAAAATGCACGCCAGGTCAGTGTATGTCACACTGTGATCTCTGTTTCAGCCATAGCAAAGCATGTATGTAATCAAGATGACTTGCACTAGTTTTTGATGTTAGCATAAGCCTTGCATAAGACTCCACAGTCAAACACAGGGCATAAGATGCTGTGGAAAACATTTTGAACAGTGGCTTGTCACCCTAATCAATAATGTAACATTTCCTACTATTGATTTACCCTGGTCCCAAATCATCACTAACACAGACAGGTGGGATCTCACCCTCATAAAACCTGATGTGAAGACTCTGGCAACCTATCCACTTAAGAAGGAATGTGAACATTTTAGCAAACCCTATTTTATATTTGAAGCATGGTGCACAGTGTTAAAGAATGTATTTTTCTTAAGAAATTCTTATGTGCTTCCTTCCCCTTAAGGGCGGGTCATCCCTCTAGATACTTGTTTTAGTTAAATACATTGAGAAATCCTCACAGAACAGAGCTATCCCATCAGTGTAGGTATGACTGCTTAAATTAGGAAGGATCCTGAAGTGGCTGCCTCCCAAGGGCCAGGCTGCAGCACTGTCTGGAAGAAGGTGCAAGGCAGAAGCGTCCTTGCAGAGTCCAGCTACCAGTAGTGGCACTGAATCATTTTCAGGAGTTTTATATCACAAAGTCCATGCGGCCAGTTGTGTACAACAAGGCCCAGTGAGCACAGCCAGCATGAGCTCTTCCAGACTCTATGCACACATCTGCACCAGAATAATAAACAGGGGCTCCAGGGATACTGTAAACAAAATCTGTATGAGCAGATAACTTTGTCTTGTCAATACTGGGACAGGAGAAGCTGCCAGTTCTTGAGGATATTGGTAAAATAATTTAGAATTTGATAGAGTGATTTGGGTTGGAAGGGATCATCCAGTTTCAAGCCCCCTGCCATGGTCAGGGCCCGTTCCACTAGTCCAGGCCGCTCAAAGCCCCATCCAATCTGGCATGCTTAATTAATTTCCCATCAGAAACATCACTTGCCGTACACCCAAAGAATGTGCCATACGACAAGAGCCTGAAAGAAATGCAAATGATGGTCAAAAACTAATTTAAAAAATTTAGAAAAGTATTCATAATTATTTATATTTTGTATGGCTGAACTAGGTAGAAAATTGTTGTGGTTTTAAACTACATAAATTCTCTTTCACTTAGTCCCTGAGTTTTGTTGCAAGAGCTGAAGTGCTAGATTCGCTATTCTGTAATCCATCCAAGCCATAGGTCAGGAAAAGCTGATACCGTGGGATGTCCCACAGAGACAGGCTGCTTTTTGAAAAGCACTCAAAATGAGACAAGATGACGACCACCTAATGCCTTCAACAATTTTCAAAGAACAGCTAGAAGGAAGACATTCCCTCTCTTGCAGAAGAAAAAAAAAAAGTTCAGACAGCATCCATACAGATGCTATTGTGGGTAAAGGAATCTGCACTTGGCCAGGATCAAAATGGGCTTGAAAATCTTCTTGAGAAAACTTGGAGGTGGTGTCCTGCAGTAGCGTTACGATCCTGTGTTTTGACTCAGTAGCCTTTCACATTGGGTGCCCGCTTCTCGTTTTACCCGCGCGTTCCTTTAACAGCGAGGAGGGCGGACGGGGGTGCTCCCGGGGCGGCTCAGGCGAGAAGTGGTGCGGCAGGCGGAGGCAGCCCCTCTCCCTTTCCCCTTCACGTCCCGCCGAGTGCNGGCCCCCCGCCGGGCGCCGGCTTTAAATGCGGGAGGCACGGCGGTACCGGTGTTCCTGCTATCTTCTGCACCGCGCTTGGAACACGCAGTCGGCCGCCATGGTCGAGGCTTTCTGCGCCACCTGGAAGTTGGTGGACAGCCACAACTTCGATGAGTACATGAAGGCACTGGGTAGGTACGGCCGGGGGGCGGCACCTTAGGAAAACTTGGAATTTTGCACCATTTAAAAAAAAAAAAAAATAAAAGGCTCCCCTCTCCTTTTTGCCAGAGGTGTAGGTGAGACATTGGCAGCAGTGGTGGTGATGGAGGGGGTGGTTGTAGCGGCTGTGCTTCTATCCATAGAGCTAATTCGATGCAGGCCATTCACCTGGGGGGCCGGATGTGTTTGTGTGGGAGAGGCTCCGGGAAATGCCCCCGGGCTAAGGGAAGCGTGTGAAAGACGAGCACGTGCTGCCTGCGGACAAATTTGAAACAAACAAGCAAAAAAGAATCTATTATGCTGGAGTGATAAGGAATTGAAACTCTGAGCAGCAGAAGCGATCGCGGCCATGCCTGTGACCGCGGACAGAGTGCGGTGCTGCCGCGCTCGGCGGCGAGGGAGGGCGCGGAGCTACAGCTGGGCGGACAGTAGCGATGGATACTCTCGGTACTAGGGCACGAGAGAAGCAGAAAGCAGCGTTTCACAGGGATAGCTTACAGCTGTAGAGCGGGGTAAAAAAATCCCTGTACCTCGATATGTGGTAAAAAGAATTTTAAAATCCCAAAGTTTGATGGATTTCTCTTTTCCCTTGAATGGTCTAGGAGTGGGGTTTGCAACACGGCAGGTGGGGAATGTGACTAAACCCACTGTGATTATCAGCAGCGAGGGGGACAAAGTAGTGATCAGAACTCAAAGCACTTTCAAAAACACAGAAATCAGCTTTAAACTTGGAGAGGAATTTGATGAAACTACCCCCGATGATAGAAACTGCAAAGTAAGTGAACTCTGGGGCTGCAGTTGCCTCTCTTTTTCTTCCCACCCCCGCCCCCCAGGCTCTGCCTTTGGTAGAGTCAAAGAAAACAATTGTAACTTCTGATGCTACTAGTTAGCGCACTGCAAAGGACAGGAAAAAAAAGGCAAAATTGAGTCTTGGTTGCCCTGCCCGCTTACACCATTCCTTTTCTGAATATATCACGTTGCCAGCTCCCCTGTCTGCCTTCCAGTGTCAACTGATTGTGTTAGTTGCCTGCTTGTCTCACAAGCCAAATATCATTTGGCATAACTTTTTCCAGTCAAAATAGTCAGGTTCCTCTTTTCCTTCACCTTTGGGGGCTTAACATCAAATATTATTCCAAGACACATCTGAAGCGGGTTCTTGTGAGACTGGAACTCAAAGGAAACAGCTTCTTCATCCTTTGACACAAACAAGAATTGTGTTGATTTCATGCTTAAAACGAGGATGATTCATAGCCTTGGCTTTGAAATGGCTGGGGCTACTTTATCATTCTAGATCCACATCCATTTATTGAAGAGAATTCAATAGAACAGTGCATGCTGAATGTGTGAGCAGAATCCCAAGTACACCAAATAAAGGCATGTCTTTGTGTTTCTTGGTATCTCACAGTCAGTTGTGACCCTGGATGGAGAGAAGCTAGTGCACATACAGAAATGGGACGGCAAAGAGACAAACTTTGTGAGAGAAATAAAGGATGGCAAAATGGTAATGGTAAGTATAAAGCACACTGAGTATTTGCATGCACCACAAACACTCCCAGCTTACCCTTATCTCAAGCTTTGTGAACAGTGTGACTTAGATACAAACCCTTAAACTTATTGGTGGGAAAGCTAGCAGAGATTTTTCAAATATTTAGTTTGTTTTGGTTTGTGTATTTGTTTTACTGACAATTTAAAAATTGCTAGTGGCTTTAGGCAGGCCGGGCTGTGGACTTCCAGAGCGTATATATTCTCTTTCTAGACTTTTGTGTAAATACCCAAGAAAAAAAGTTCTGGTGAGCTTGTAATGATACAAAGTTCTTGATTATAGAGGAAATTCTGTTGCCAGTGGCAATTTAGACTTCTTTAAAAACTTGTTTTGTGTGCACACACAAATAGTACTTAATTACATAGAACAAGTAGTTTTCTGTCAAAACAAAATTACAATATCGCTAATAGCATTTCTGTATTTAATAATAAAGGGTTTAGTCCTCCTATCTTATTAAAACCTCTGATAAACAGCAATTGTGTGGAGAAAAGTCTGAGTTTAAATTCACCTGCTTTTCCCGACTTTTTAGAAGCAAGAGTATGGGGTGAATACATGTTGTAAGTTACTATATCTATGTCCAGGATAGCACTTCTCATGGCATGCAGATGTAGCTTTCAAAAATAAAATGTCTTCAGCTACACTAATCTATCAGACTTGGTTGTTGGAGAAGACCAGTTATTTTGTTTCCTAAATGCTTCAGAGAGTATCTGTGTGGCTGAAGACTTGCAAATAATACAAACTTTAATGCATACTGAAACACAGCGTGGCAAATGTTTCAAGGGAAAACACATGCTTTGCTTTTTGAAGCAGCTATGCACAAATTACACAAATACAGAAAATCTTGTCTTTTATAGTTTGAATACAGTGAGGTGCCCTGTTCTACTTCAAGAAATATCTCCAGAATGCACATTGTAGTTGGTGTTCTGCACAACTGCAGTGACTAGAGTATTTGGTAGTTCTAGCTACACAGGGTACAGAATGTGGTTTTTAAGACAAGTTTCTCCTAGAGTTTATACCTATGCATAACAGTATAGAGGCTTTGGAATTTTAGATTGCACATCTTAGTGGGATAAGCTTCGGGAAAATAAGTGTTAAGTCTGTATTAAAACAATGCTATATTTAAAAAATTTAAACAGTAAATTAAATTACTAACAGCTGCCTTTTAAATGTGCATTATGTGTTTCTTACGTGAAAGCAGCAAGGAGAAAGTATCATTTCATATGGGAACTGTAATTAAGGCTTGGATTCTTGTTCATTTAAAATGTCATTAATCTAGATCTATTTGTTTTTCTATAAATTAAATAATGTAAACCAACCTTGATCTCGTATGGACTTCATAATGTGTTAAACCTTTACAGAAAATGGTACAGCCTCTAACCTGTCTTTTCCTTGGACTTGCAGACTCTCACCTTTGGTGATGTTGTTGCTGTTCGCCACTATGAGAAAGCATAGTTTACCTGACTTCTGTCCAGATGTTACTTCTGCTGGATGGATTAATGTCCTGTCCATAATTGACTGTAGCTAAAATGCACATTTCTGGCATGAAAGGTTAATAAAGATTTCTGGTGCAGGGGGGAGGGGGGGTTTATAAAAAAAGTTATGCCGTCAAATTGGCGTGCTTGTGCTGTATAGTGGAACAGGTTAAACTTGGCATTAAATTTCTGAAACACTTGCCTCTCATTTTTTTTTACAGTAATGGAAAATATTTGAATTGTTTTAGAATGCAGATCAAACAAATTAAAATGTTTTTTAAACTGTGTTCCTTTTGCATTTAATTAGCTAATCTTCTGGTGTCCCAGAGGGAGGTGTTCAAAGTTCCTTTTTCTGAGTTAAAGGACAGAAAAGCATGTGGTACACATTGATGCAGCAGCCTTTCTATGCAGCATAGAATACTTGGGGAAATGAAAAATTTACTTTGTTTGCTTTTTGCTGGAGAAATCTAAACTAACTGTATTTATGTAGACAGAGAAGTAAGATGTTCACATCAGTTTCAGCTCTTCCCTTCCCTGGGAACTTGTTACTCGGTGCAGGTTAGGGTCTGGTGATTGACAGATGATGTTCCAGAGCTCATAGAGCTTTGGTTTTAATAGTTAAAGAGTTTTTAATTTATTTTGATAGGTTTGGGGTGGTTTTTTGCTAATATGCAAATATTGAAGTCCTTTCACAGGGTGGGAGGAAAGGGTCAACAAGGTAACTCCGTTACATCAGTCTCAACAGGAACGGAAGGAAAGCAGTACAACATAAACCTACTGCAATTCCCCTCCCTGAGCTGTTGTTTCATAGCTAAAATGTACAAGAGATAACAAATTGCACTGTGAGCAATTTAAAATAAAATGCTACTTAAAAGAGAGAAATTAAAACCTTATGCCTGAACAAGACCAGAGTGGGAAAAACTGTCTTACACTTAGGAAAATTGAAACAGATTTTTGGCAGCATGGAGGAGATTGTTTGGAGAGTCTATGTTTTCTAAACATTGACTCAGAGAATCACATGGAGGTGTAGGTACCTACAGCCTAGTAAACAAAGGCAGAGCTGAGCTGTAGATTTAGCTGGTCACATTGCACTGTGAGTGGTGTGTGTAGCTGCAGCGGGAAGTGCAGGACAGGCATCCTGCCCAACTTCCCAGCCCTCATCCTTCAGACCAGCTGTGTGATATGGGAAGAGGCTTCTTGCTTCCCTGGATAGATAGGATAACATGGTAACTAATCTGGTAAAAGTTCACACATAACTGGCACCTAACCCACACAAACACAAAATTCAATGTTTTTAGCTTTATTTTTTCACAAAAACCTGTTTTAAAGGAATATTCAAGTTTGCTTTCTTTTGTGGGGATCACTATACATCTAGAAAACAAATTCCTTAGTTCTCAGCCTTTATCAATATGTTTTATTTGGTGGGCATTGATAGTTTTTAAAATCTAGGAGCTATCTTTTTTTAATCATAGAAATGAAAAGTGGAACTTGTTCCAGTGCTATGGGGAGGTCCACTCTCTATGCTTTGGGCTGTTTCACTAGTATAGTGCAAGTTCTGTTAAAGCAGCATCTTCTGCCCTTTGGTTTTATCAATCCGTTTAATCGTGAGCTTCAGCATCTAATACAGCCTTCATCTGCCTCTCCTCTGCTGCTGCCTTCTTGCCTGTGGGTGCAGTTGCCACATGACTGTCCTCACCAGCCACCCTTTCTCAGAAAGCTGGGAGCAGCTGCTTTTCTCTCTTCACTGGTATAAACAGACTTGCTTTCCCCATACTGGCATTCATCTTCACAACAAATGAATTAAAAAACCTATTTTTTTTCTTAAATATGAGGAAAGGAATGCAGAGGCAAATTATTAAGACTTGGTTTACAAATAAACCCTGAATGGTAAATATTTTGCATTACAGTCACTTTTAAACAAAGAAAAAAGGTAGCCTTTTAAACAAAAGCTACTTTTCCCTATTCTAAATATAAATAATATTAGTGTCAAATTAAGTAAGGAAAAGTGGAGAAGTGGTACCTATGAAGTAACTGATGCTGCTCAGAGGAGTGGAAAAGAGAGGAATATACTGACACATGGGACCTCCAGCTGCCGATTACACAGCTTTGCAGAGCTGTGGAATGCAGATCTGAAAGGAACAGGACAGTGAGCAATGGGACATTTCAGGGTAGCCACAGGATCCATGACATTATTGTTGTGATCTCTCCTAAAACTGACACCAAGTACTCTTCCTCTATATGGAACTACTTCGACTTCCATGAACAGCAGTTCTGAAAGCCTTGGCAGTGGAGAGTTGCATTTACAATATGCCTCATCACTCCCCTTAAGCTGTATGAAAGGGGTACTTGATAGTATATTTCATCAAGTTGGGGTTTTTGTTTTGTGTTTTTGTTTGTTTGCTTTGGTGGGGTTCTTTGTTTGTTTTTGTTGTTTGCTGGGGTTTTTTTTCAAAGCCTTATAAGTAACCGGGACCCATTTTTACATGTATGTCATGAGAAACCTTCCTTCCAAGAGATGCTTGAGACTGGTGTGGGGTGTGGAGCACAGCCTTCCTTCGGGCCGCCTCACATCAGCCAGTGCCCCGACTGCGGCCCTGCCTGAGGCCAGGCTTGGCTCCTGCGAGCTCCTTAGCGCTGACCCGGGGGTGGCACCTCCTGAAGGTCACCCCGGGCACGGCCGGCTGAGGCGGCAGCCCGACCCGCCGTCTGGCAGCGGAGCCACGGCCTGGGGCGGCTTCTCACCCCGAGCCGTGC
>WEIT01036418.1:1822-25610 GCA_013389985.1 Dryoscopus gambensis | reverse complement strand
AGTTTCACAAATTGTGCATTAAAATCCCTTTTCTGTCTTGCTTTGTAAAATACTGTAGAAGTCAGTTTCTCACTTTTTATGCATAGCCTTTAATTTTAAAACATATGCTCTTGGCCTAAGATAAAAGCTAGCATATTTCATTTGCATTGTAATGCACTTAAAAGTATCAAGAATAGAAATTAGAAAGGAGTCTATCAGCGACAAAACTTAGCCAAGCTGCAGTAATTGCTATGATTTGAGTGTTATAATTACTTGTTTTATTAGTACATAGATTTTGAAGTGAAGGTTTAAATTGTTGGCTCCTGATAGATGGATTGATTAATTGATTGGTTGGTGGGGGAGCATCATCTGAGCGGAAGTGTTTAATTTGAAACATGTTTACATTTTGCTACTGTGTTGCAATTTTAGAATAGTATGTTACAGTCAGGAGAAAGGAGAGATTTCCCTTCCTCAGGAAACCCTGCAACATGTTTGTTGGTGTGTGCAGCTGGCACTGTCTCTACCTCAGACAGAGGGGTTTTAACCAGTTTTCCGTGTTTCTGGTGATTCTCTGACTCTCTGGTGCAGGCTCTGTAATATTCAAACATAATTTTTTTCTTTTATCCCCTTGAGATGCCGAATTATAAGCCTTGCCCTAGTAACTTATTTTTTTCACTTGAAGTAATTGATAACATTTTCCTTAGGCTTAAAATCATGAACAGATTTATTGGAACATTTTTTTTTTTTCCTGATTATATACTAAACTAAATATTATGAACTTAAGCAATCTTACTGTTGGGATTCTATGTAAAAAACTGTCATGATTTACAGCTTTTGGAATGCCATTTCTAAGATAGCATTATTATGAACTGTGGTAACCACTTCTAAGTTACAGCTAAGATACTAAGTTTCAAATGAAGGGGCTAATTGTGCTTTCTGTATTTAATTCCTTAGGTGTATATAATAGGTCATGTCCCAGTAGGATACTTGCCATATGCAAGGAATACTACAGCTATCAGGGAGTATTACAATGAGAGACTGGTAAAGATTTTTCGCAAATACAGTAGTGTTATTGCGGGCCAGTTTTTTGGACATACACATAGAGATAGTCTCATGGTCCTCCTGGATGAAGAAGGTAATGATTCTTGTAGACTCCTGAATTTTTTCTTCCTGATTAAAAGAAAATTAATACTTTCTTGCATGTTCTTACTAGTCAGCCTGTGTTATAAATAATTGAAAAACGAAATTGGGAACTACTGCTATTTATCTGCAAGAATTCAAGCCTCACACACTCCAATTTTATTTCCAAAGAGAACCTTGCAAGGGTGACTGTCTTTTTTTGTTGAAGTCAGAAGAGACTCCCCAAGCTTCCTGGTTTTTTTTAATGAATGCTTATGCCTAGACAAGAATTTCTAGTCTTTCCTCTCTGCTCTCTCAGTGACATGGGCAAATTATACTGGCCAGTTGCTATTGTGTAATGTGTCAAAGGGAATGTTCTCAGGCCAGCTAGACATTCTCTATGTTCTTGTGTTTCCTGCATCATTACTGTGCCTCTCTGCTGAGTTCCCTGCTGCTTCAAAGTTAATTAAGATAAGGGTAAGCAGGAGGCAGGGGAAAGAAAGTCGCTGCCTGTTGCATCTCTTAGATCAGCTAATTTCCCTTCAAGAAAATCACCCACGTTGAAATTTTTGTTTATTGCTTTGAAATCCCTTAGTTCTAAGCATGGGCATGGCCATATGGAGCACTCTAACATCTCTAACAGAAGAACTCTAACAAGTTTTGTCTGCACCATAGAACAATAAGAGTTTCATTGCTTTGCTTTATGTAAAATACCCAAATGTTAATTGGCTCTTAATCTACGTTTTATATAAACTCATATGAGCAATGCCCAAAATGCTGACTAGCTACTATTCCAAATTTTTACCTTTTTACATGGTGTTAATCTCCAGTAAAAAAGAATCCAGCCCGGCAAAAGAACTGGCTTTTTAATTTTTTTTAATGATGCTCAATGCAGTCTTATACCTATATTTTTTTACGCTGTCCCATTTGTTCATGAAGTCATCATCTCTACAGCAAATTTCACTGAGAACACATTAATCTTGGTATTTGTCATTAAAGTTTGCATGTGCAAATAACTACTTCCAAATTATTATAGTAATTTTACATCTTTTGACAAAATCTAAATAGTAATCAAATACACATTGTGTTTGCCTGTACCATTTTAGACTGTCTTCTATTCATGACATTTTCCTCTTGACAAAATTCCAGAGAATTCAAGATAAATGCAATATTGCAGCCAACACCAGCATACTGAAATAGAGCTCAGTTTTATCTTCTCCAGAAGAATCTACTGACTTCCAAATGTTCAAAACTTCTGCCTATATGTGGAGGCTGACCTTGTGATTTCACTGCTGTGATGCTGTCAGAGATGAGAATAGTTAGGGCTTTCTGCTTGTTCCACATAGAACTTCTCAATGTACTCACCTGCATATTTTGTCTCAGTAAAACCCACGTACATCCTCATGTTTCGGTTGCTGTAAGGGTCAGTGTTCACACAGTAGGTGTTGGGCTAGTCAGGGTCAGGTGATGAAACAGACCCTGGTGTTTTTAAGAATATCATAAATACATAAAGTAGCATGTAAAATACAGTATGGAAACACCAGCTAAAGGTTTTGAATATTTCTTTAGTAGAAATATACAAAATACAGAGACTTTACATATAGGCAAGACCATTTTGCAATTTTGCACTGGTAGTTGAATTGATTGGGAAGCGTCTAGTATAGACAGGCTTAAGTGGTACACACTGGAGTGAGTACTGTGGTATTTCACACAGGTTTTGGTCTATCCATTGGAAGTATGGCAGTTCACAGTGAAATAGCTAAATCAACCTGAAAAAAATGCTGATGTCTTTAAGCCAGTCACTCCAGTTTTTGCTGTGTTGGTACTTTACAAAACCATTTACTGGAAAAAGAAATGATTGAAATGAAACTGTCTCCTCAACTTCCTTTTTCTGCAGAAAAGCCAGTCAATTCCTTGTTTGTGGCACCTGCTGTAACCCCAGTGAAGGATGTATGGCAAATGGAGTCCAATAACCCTGGTGTCAGATTGTATCAATATGATCTTTTTGACTATAGCTTGCTGGTAAGTAAAGATTTTAAAGCATTGTTTAAGACTTTAAATATAGTATCAGTAAAAATTACAGCGAGATGTCAGCCTTTGTATTATGGTTACTGCTGATGGAACTTTGTTGCCTACTCTTAGTTTTTCTTCCTGGGCAAAGGAAAGGAAATCTGAAAGAGAGCTCGGTTGGTCTTTCTGTGCCTGCAGAACTAGCCAGTACTTTCTGCTCCGTATTGAATATTCTTATGATGTAGAAGCAGAGACAGTCAGAATTTTTCTGGGCAACATCCTAAAACTTTTTGCAGGAAGCTCAGAGAGGTTCACCTAAATCCTGGGCTTGTTTACATACCAATGTTGTTTGGTGGTGATAGCCTGAGTTTTGGGATGCAGCCCGTGAAATGCTTCTAAAGGGTGTAGAAGAGCTGATAAAGTAAGCACTTTCAACCCTATAATGTCTTTTGTAATCATGCGCCTTCTTATATAGAGTTTTTATAGGAAATTTATCTAACATAAATTTAGAAAGAAAATAAAAAGTAGACGGCTTCTACTTTGTAGTTTCATGTGATTTTTGGAGATAAAGTGAATCCTGTGTAATTATTTTGGCTGTGAATGGTTTAGACTTTCTCTCTGTAATTCAGGATAAAATCTTGACCCTGCCGAGTTCAGTGACAATGCACCCTGCAGCTTCATTGGGACTGGGGTTTGCCTCTGGAGACCTATGCTAATTCAGTCGGCTCCTTTCTTGTGCAGATTTCACTCCTGCATCGACATCTCTCCTTTTCCTTAACTTCTCCCTGGCCTTTCTTTTCCTGCCCGTTCTGCCTCTCAAGTAGTGTCCGCAGAAATGAACCTTCTGGCTCTCATCCTTTTGCCCCACTCCTAAGGCAGACATGAGCATTGTGGGGTTTGGGCAGGAAGCCCTCTAACACTGCCACTGCTGCCTTTGTGGCTCCCTTTTCTTCTCCTCCCCATCCCCCCACCATTACCGCTCTGCAAGTACCAGCTTTGGGCGTAAGCCCAGCTCTTGGGGTGGGACGTGACCTTCTATTCACATGTGAATAATGAGGAGTGACAGCTTCCTAATCAATATATCACTCCAGAGACTTAATGAAGCAGGGAAGAAAGCAATACAGCGGTGCCTATTTTTTCTTTCATTTTTTTTTTTTTAAACTGTAGGATCTTTGGCAGTTTTACTTGGACCTCAGAGACGCCAACAAGAAAAATGAATCAAACTGGAAATTAGAATACATCCTGACTAAAACTTATGGCATTGAAGACTTGAAGCCAGAAAGCCTATATGAAATGGCCAAGCAGTTGTCTATGCCACACAGCACACTGTTTGAGCAGTATTACAGTAACTATATTGTGAGTTATGACAAAACTATTCTCTGTGAAGAGGGGTGCAAGACCTGCCAAATATGTGCAATCCAATATTTAGATTACCCCTCATACAGAAATTGCATCAGTCGGGAGGCAACATGGAGATGAAATCTCTGTGCAGTTAATGCAGATAGTGACTTTAGCCTGTGATTTAAAGAACCTGTTCATTCTTTTCCTCGAGCACTGACATGCTGACAGGGAGCTTGTGGGACTTCTCTACATTTCAAGGGAGTAGTAAAACTCCCTCGATCTTTCTTCTTGCAAACATGTTTTCCTTTATCATCTAAATAAAAGTTTATTGGCTGTGTAAAAGTGGCCAGATACTTTTCTGTTGTTTCAAGTGTCCTGTACCCTCTGTAACAGGCATCCCAGTGTGTGGGAATAGAAGTTACTCACTCAGGTCTTTGTAAATCCAAGTCTTATTTCTCAGGGTATGTAAACATAGGCAATGCCATTTCAGGTATGGGATTTTTATGGGGGCAGGTTTCAACCGTCTGCTGTCAAAATTTGCAAACTGAAGTCAGCAAAACCTGCATTTGCTGAGACTTGAGTGCAGTTATGTTGTTGATGCAATGCAAGTATTAGGTATCTCCCTGTGCCAAGTTTTCCTTGTTAATCCCTCAAACTCACTTCTTCTTAGGGGCATTTTCCAGTGCTGGCATAAAAATGACTTAATGGAACACAAACCTCGAGCCTGTAAGTGCTTAATCTAATTTTTCAGAATGTGTGTGTTTGCCCAGCATGAAGTGCTTTTCCCTTATGATAGAACTCTGTACATTGGTACAGCTATCAAGGAGTGTCCTGGTATGAGAATTTGTGGCAGACCATATATTAGGTTTAAACTGATCAACATCGGTAACTGGACATAGCATATACATTCTCTTTGTGGCACAGGTAAACATGGATTTGTCATGCTGTTTTTTAGGTTTCGTTTTTTTCACAGAGCAGTCTAGTACATAATATGAAGATTATCACATGTTCAAATTTACAACTGCAAAGATTGCTTCTCCCTCTTCTTATGTCTGAATATGTGCACAAGATGATGCTATTAAGATGGCCCTTTATTTGGTGTGTGTGTATAACCAAGAAGGATCTTTACCCATCGTTCTCCCACACAAAGAGCTATGCTTTTGGAAGCTTTGCTCAATAAAATACAACACAGATCCTGCTCTATATTATCCCTGAGTAAGCGAAGCTATAGAAGTGGTTATGAGACAAATCCAATTGATGGGTTTTTATAATGAGATTAAAGCCTTTGCTGTAGCTATTGAGGAACTTCCTGATTCTGCTTCCACCCAAGCTTGAAATATTTAACAGAAAATTTTCAGATAAATTTTCTGAGTCTGTAGCATGCACAACTGTAATTTCAGATACCTCAGATTTGTCATGCATCAATCATCCACAGAAGTGGTTGGTTTGTTTAATTTGCATTCAGAAACAAATCCTCCAGTGCATGGCAGGCAGTCTTGTATTTTAAATTTGGTGCTTGGAGAAGATATGGTGAGCATGTAAACTGTTTAGAGCTATCTGCTCTGCCTGGCCTCAAATGGATCTGGATATGTAAATAACCTAAATTAACGTGGGCACTGTACAGACTGTGAGTGTACAGACTGTGAGGAAGTGCCATAAAGTTTCCGTTCTGAAAGCTCATGATTCCCTGTGTGTTGGATGTGTTCCTTGGTTATGTTTCTCAAGGATGTGTTTATTTAAAAAGTGCCTGTTACCAGTACTAATTTTCCAAGGGAAGTAAGCAGAGTTGTGGGTGGATAACATAAGGGCAGTTGGAGCTGGTAGGATAGCTGAGCTTCCTCCAGTTTGCCAGATGGATTTTGTTCAGTTCAGTCTTGAGCTTTCAACCATGCGGGTTTGTTTCTGTGAGTTCTGTGGCTTCTGTTTAAGCTTAATACCTACAAGACATCCTGGAAACACTATAAAAATTATTTGGTTGGATTCTTCCATTACAGGCTTCTTTATTGCTAAACCTTAGGGAGAGCTGGACCATGTGGTGATTTAGCAGTTACAGAATTCTGGGATGAGGGCTATGCTGCTGATGGGATGTTGAGTATCTTGTTTGCAAGATTTCTTTTTTTTTTTTTTTTTTGGGTATCTCTGTGTCAGTAGATGTTTTTCAATTAACATGAACAAAGGAATGCCTGTAAATGTCCAAATAGCAAGCTATGAGATAGGCATACCTTTGTTTTCTAATGTGGACTTCACTTGAAGCCAGGAGTTGAATGGCACCAGCCAAGGTGTTTTTTGATTCAGACAGAGGCTTGTAACCACCAGGGTTACATTTAGCCAGGGTATATCCCCCAGGATACATCCTGTTATGCAGGCTGGTGTTCTCTGCCTTTTCTGCACATAACTATAGCCACGCAAGTGCAAGCATAACTGGACAAGAAAGATGCAGAAATATGTCAGACTGCATAGTCTTGTAAGTCGGATGTAAACCAAGGAGAGAGCTTCTAGAAATGTTGCAGTTTAAAATACATGAGATAAATCACATGAATAGCTTAGATACGTAGGCACCATGCATGGGTATAAGGGGAAATAGAGCGAGATCATGATGTTTTTGTTTTTGGTTACTACTTTATTCCTTCATGGATCTAGGGATGTTCTACAAGAAAGTTATCCTGTGCTGACAGAAGCTTTTCTAAGGAATCATGGAAAATGCCAAAGAAGCATGACCTGATAAAGTAGCTGACTACTGCAGACCAGATTCCTACTTCACTTTTCAGATGATTTTTTTATGCCCCCATAGTGAAATGAAGAATTAGGGGTAATATTTGTAAGGCCGCATTTAACAGAAAGACAAATCACACCACCTAGTGGAGTAAAAGGGTTTTAATTTATCTGCAGTTGAACTAGAGGTGTGTAAACAAGGATCTCTCAAATATTCTAGGATTTATCTCCTAGCTTTTGAAGGTAACAGTTTTCAAAGGAAGTCCTACTACTACTTTGTAGCAGTACTGCCATGTTGCACACTTCTTCCAAGTATTAAATGATTGCTGGCTTCTAGAGGCCACGTCACTCGATGGATCCTGAACCCTGCAGTAGGTACAGGTCTCAGCCCCCATCCAGGGAAGAACTGAATCCTGTGGAAGTTTATGACTACATTAACAGGTACTGCAGCCTAGTAGGAGTGCCTTCTTTAGCAGGAGGATTAGTGCTGAGGGGCTGATCTGGTTGCTGCACATTTCAGTAGCAGCTGAAGGATGTTAGATGTACCCTTGAAATGCAGCTGCCAGCTGCAGTTACATCTGAAAGAACCCTCTCCAAGAGCACCCTGCAACATGAATAAAGGCGCAGTAAGTGAGGATGATCAGTAAACTGTGTTCAGAGGTATGGTTCTGATCCAAACCCTAGTGAAGGTACATCCAGATCGACATGATAAGTGCTTTAGGTTGCACTCATTAGTGTCTGGATGTGATCTCATCACTTCTATTGTTTTCACTTGTCAGCCTGAAGAAATGAAATGATTGAAGGAGATGGGACTGGAGGATATGTGAGTAACATATTGTTAGTAAAATTGATGAGTCTAAAACCAGAATTAGGTAATAAGTGCATTTTCTTGTGGTGAAATGGATAAAAGATGAGCACATCTCCAAGGACAAGTATCTAGTTTAATGCTGTATCTAAGTTCCCTCCGTGGAAAAGGCAATTTCAAGACGGTGAGTTGTTACACTGGTCTAAGAACAAAATAAACCTTGTGGAAATGTCTCCTTCCCAGTCAAAAGGAACTATGACAATGACAATGAAGAAAGGAACTTTCAAGATTGCTTTCCTTCCTTATTTTCCAAAGCTGAGGACCAGCTTCTATATGCTTACCAGCAGAGCTTTCAACAAGAAGATACTACTTTATGTAGTTCACTTGTCATCTCTCAGCCCGGGCTTGTTCTGCTGGAGGAACATCCTACCTAGGAATTCTACTAATTTGGTTATTTCCTAGTCTGCAAAGAACCCTAGTGAAAAGTGAATGTTGTTTTTACACGGTGTGTGGAATATCAAAACTGTAGGAACTAAAAAAGAAGCGTAGAGAAAAAATAACCGAAAATTTAAAGTATCCTATGTATGCTTAATTAGTTTCTGGTGGTGGTGGTGGTGAGAATAGCAAAGGCACTGTACTAAACACTGCTATTGTGCTACTGATCGCCGTATGCAAATTCCTGCCAAAGCACATGTCAGGAGAGTGGTCACATGTAGGATGGAACATGCAGTAAATTGGTGAATGACTGAAAATACAACAAGGGAATCAACTAAAAAAAATGTTGAAAGGAAAACTACTGGAAATGTGGCAACCTCAGCCTCCAAGACTTAGTGAAGCAGTGGAAGGAGCACAGACATGCTTACAGATGTGGCCAAATTGCAGCTTTTCAAATTCAACTTATGTTGCCTTCAGTGGTAGGGCTGTATTTTTAGACTGTCTAGAAAATTGCTTCTATTATCTGCATTTGTATCGAATATCATCAAATTTTATCTGAATCTACCTGTCAAATATGTTACAGCTAATTACTGAAGTATTCCCCCATCATGCCTTCCAGTTTGCACTGGGTAAGAAAATTGGACATCATTCTCATACCCTGTAAACTCTTTGGTGGATTTGAAAGCAACCACTCAGACATCAGGAATAATTGAGCTGGAGAAGTTGCAACTGTGGACCTGGGCAGAAAAAGCTTCTGCCATCCTGGAAAGCATCCTGAGATTTCAATGTTCCCCACTGGAATAAAACCAAGACTGTGTCAAGGTTTTAGGCAGGGAGAAATGCAAAGTGGGGATTTGCACCTGAGCCTGTCACCTTCCCCTTCAAGCATTTGCTGTGCATTGTCATGGTGTTGACTGCGCTTTCTCCTTCTACCCTGGAACTAAACAACTTTCTAAATTAAAATTTTCATTGAGACTGTTATGTTTATATAAAAAATTCTGACAGTGATGCAGCATTTTCCACTGACACTGTTAAGCAATTCTCAAAACTTCTCTCACATGCTATAATGTTTGACACCTTGCCTGTCCAACAGAGTATGCCAACGGATGCCAATAAATCTGCAGCAGCTTTATTAGTTCTGAGTAGTCTCAAGATTTTTGATAGTTTGTGCAGATCACATAATCAGCTGGTAAATACTGGCTTTGGAGCACTGAAATTAGTAAAGTGGTGAATTAACAAAGAAATGAATAATTCTACTTGAGATTCAGGACTGGGTTTTTGAATACACCTAAAAAGTATCTCTATGTGACATAATGCTGTCCTTCCTGGAACAGAATAAGCAGGCTCAGGTAGCAATAACAGAGTATCTGTATCAGTATACTGCTTTTCCTGGAATAATTTCCCTTGTAGCCCAGAGTGACATGATAACACAGCTGTCCTGCTTTCCCTTCCAAGTTACCCTGGATGTTTGCCTGTATAACATTGATTTATGACATGTAGATACATACCAACAGACTTAAGTGTGCAAACCCAAATGAACTGTTCTCCCAGATGTTCTGGTTTGATGTTTGTTGACTATAGATGGAACACCCTAATACAGTGTTTCTAAGGAGGTGGGGCATTCTGCATCTTGTGAATTGGAGTTTACAAGACAATTTAGGCATGTCTAAGGCTGCTAAAGAATAGCAGTTTCTCTAAGATCTTAGATAAGCTTTGAAAACCAAACCTCCAGTATTCAGTCTAGCAGGATCTTCCTTCAAGTGGGGGTGGTGATACAAGCCTGTGGTTGTGTCACTCAAAATGTATGCAGAAAGATTCTTCTTCCAGATGGGTAGAGTGCCTTAAAACTCTTGCATGCTGCTCTGGCCTTTTTATGCTTTATAAAATGGAACGCATCCATTTTTAACACATTCAAAAACATTCCCTGGCCAACTTCTTATTCCTATTTTGTTGGATGTTTTAGGCAGAACTTATCTCATGTATTAGAACATTTTACACCTACGAAAACTGCCATCTGCCACAGAGCCAGCTGAAACTTGAGACCTTGGTAAAATATCGTGCTAAAAGATTCTGAGGTTGTTGCAGCTGATTGCAATGAAGTGTGCATTCTTACCTACCCTTTACTGAGTCACTGCAAAGAACATTTAACTTAGTCTCCCACAGGAGGGGATATTTGATGTTGTTTTTACATCAACCTAGCTGAAACCTCCCAGCATTTCTAACAGACTTTGTTGATAGCTAACAAGACATGTTTCAAGCTGTCTGTTCTTAACAAAGTCTCCTCATTTGTTGTTTCTGGTTTTGTTTTTTAAACCTAATTGAAAGTATTTATACAGAGCTTGAAATTCTAGACAGGCACAGGATTTGCTCAGAATAATTGCCAGTGTACAATAGAGGACTTTTCTATAGTATTTTTTTTTATATTTCCCCTCCTCCGATCCCCTGACCAAAGTAAATTTCTGCTAAGCAATGTCAAAAAACCATAGCAACTATCTTGTGACAGAGCTGAGGAGGTTTTGTTCTGCAGAGGACCCGTTAATCACTACATTGCCCCCAGCCCACAGTCTCATCCAATGCAATGCTGGGAATTTTCTGCTGAAAAAGGTTGCTAAATATTTGAATGGGAGAAGAGCTCCCCTCAAAGTGACCCACGGGAGGAAGTGGAGTATGTTACTTGTAGTGTGTGAGACTCTAGGGGTGGACGGAGGGGTTCCCATGAGCAGGAAATGGGAGTTTTCCCTTCAGTGTGGTCAGGGGAAGGAGGATTAGAAGCAGGGACTTTGCTGGGGGAATGGGTCAGAGGCAGGCTGGTGAGGCAGCAGGGCAGAGCAGAACATGCTCACTGGGCTCATCAGGGCATTTGTTCAGTGGTTCTCCACTGGGTGTGGGTGCTGGGGCTGGAGTGCTGCTCAGCAGGTGCCACTGCTCAGGAGCATGAACTCCCTGCCCTCAGCAGAGAGCTCCTTGGGTGGCCTCCACTCTCTCCTAAGCCTGTCCCTTTACTTAGAATTTTAAAGTCCCCTCTCTAAGGCCCCACATTTTTCCCTGTCGTAGAATCATGGAATGGTTTAGCTGGAAGCTTAAAGATCATCTATTTCCAATCCCCCTGCCATGGTCATGGACACCTTCTACTAGACCAGGTGGCTCAAAACCCCATCCAACCTGGCCTTGAACAGTTCCAGAGATGGAGCATCCACAGCTTCTCTGGGCACCCTTTTTTGTCATCCAGTCATATTTCCTCTTTTATTTAATTGCTAAATGTCAGCTATTGCTTGTTATTTTTTTTTTTGCATAGAATCAGTTCAAGTTTTCTGTGGACTCCAGCATTCAGAATATGCCCACAATTAAGGTTTGATCCATTGAAATGGTCAAAAAATTCCCACTCACTCACTCACTGCATTTACTTGTTTGCTTAGTCCATAAGACCTTACAGCTGCAACAGAAATCCATCCCACTGGAGTTTGTATTGAATATATTAGCTGCACTGATACAGTGTCATAGTGCCTTGAATGAGTTTGGAGACTTAGAAACCAGAAAATCAGCAGTTGGGAAATCTGAACATGGCTCTTCCTGTACCCCAACTGTCAGTATTTGCTGCGCATACACAAACAATAAACTCCTTACAACCCTTATTGTATTTGCTACTTTTATATACTTACACAGAAAAGCAATTGCTGTGTGAGCAGCTGGATAGAGGTTGTTTGTGCATGGAAGAGGGGTGGCCCTCAATTTCTGGAGTGCCTTTTGGATGGAAAATAGGATCCTGTCTTGCCTAATGATTTATGTGAAAACATGTCAGTGCTTCTCAGTGCCTCCGAGGGGATGTTTTCCCACAGAAATTTGCATATCTGCCCTAGCGCTGTCTTCACGTCTTTTCACGTCTTCAGGCCATATTTTGCCACCACTTCTCTTCACAGGACAAAGATAGTATTAACAGTCGGGGCCTCATGGTGCGCCATTTCCTTGCAGATATGCTGATTCCCTTTTGAGGCGCCTAACTGCATTCAGGGTCTCTTTGCTTTGCTTTCCCTCCTGAATGAGAGCTAAGGCCATTTGAGAGAGATCTGCCCCTTCTCCTCTAAGCTGGGGTAAGTCATATCATGACCAGGGGAGGTGAAAATCTCTTGCTTCAGCTGCAGTTGCACAGCTGTTATCACACTGCTGCTGAATAAAACCTCACAAGAGGTTTGGAGTTTTTTTGGCTCTGTCTCTGATACCCCTTTTCTTAGGTTTTTTTCAGGTGATAATTTTTTCTTTGTGTGTAGTGTGGTGACAGAACGGTGTCCTGTGCTTAAACTGTGCTTAAACCCTGTGCCAAGGGTTAGATCTATGGAGTGTATTTCATGTTCAGCTTGAAGAATCACACATTTCCTTTGTTCAGGTATAAGGCCCATCTCTCAGCTTATGCCAGCCTAAGAAGTTTAGCCTCCTCTTAGAAATCCAACCTTGGGAATATTTGTTTGTTCACATACATGAACAGTGAGAGTGTACTCTTGAAGACATAGTTTGAAAAAGAAAGCAAGGTGTGGTGAAAAATGTGCTAATTGGTTAGGCTGACACCTAGGTGGGCATGTTTAGAGTCTGGTGCAATTCTAGTGAGATAAGGATGAAGTCTGCATCTACATCATCTACATAATTTAACCCAGGATATGAGAAAGCAAATAATATGTAGACTGCAAACTTTTTTTTCCAACAATTTGTTAGGTGAAACAAAGTGTTTAATATACATGTCAAATATAGAACTAGAAATAGCAATTATATTTTAAACTTTCTTATTGTGTAACTGGACAGGTCCTATACTTGTTAAATTCATCACTTCATTCAGTGCCTTCAATTGTGCTTTTTAGTGTCTGGCCAACTTTTGTTTCAAGAATATCCTTTTATTTTTTCCTTTCTGAACTTAGTGAGACTCTTTCACCTATCAGTATGCAAAATGATAAATCATTGAATTTAGTGGTTAGGGAATAGATTCTAAACTTTATACATACTATATTCAATGCCTATAAAAGAATGAAAAATTTCATCTCCTTTCCAGTGCAGGTCTTCGGATGCTCAGAATCAGTAATAATTTTGGTTTCCTTGTACAGCTGTTACAAATTACCAGATCTCACTATTTTACTGTCACACTCTGTACTCTGCCTTCATCCCTCTCCCAGTTATGAATTACTAGCATTATGAAGGAGGCACACTCTTCGTTTTGTTGAGTGTTGTAAAATATTCACTAGAATCATATAAGAATTTGTTCTGCTGCTGGCAGAAAGCAGCTCTATAAACAATGTGCTCCTTTGTTTGCCTGAAGCATAGTAACAAATGGATTATGTGTAACAGCCATCTATAGGGCTTTTATTTTGTCTCCATTCAGGCTCTGTGTGTTTTGCACTGCTTTTAATGAGGCTGCCTGAACTATGGTAACCCCATGGTACATTTGTAAGCAAGAGATATTGGATAAATCAGCCCCTTCCAGGACTGCATTATGAGGTGATGTGCTTTCATTACAGGATTTATTTTATAGGTGGTAGACCTCAGCAAGAGGATACTGCAGGCACAAGCAGCACTTATCCGCTCTCTAAGGCCAAGTTCAGAGTCTGCATGAATGTGAATCTGCTTTCCCACAGTCAGATCTTTCGTTGCATGGCTTGAAACACAACCATTTTTGTGCATGACCTCTCCTTTGCTTCCCTTCTTCTTCAGACTCATAGGGGAATGATTGATAGTCCTTTATAAAATACTCCATAAAGAACTATTTTACTTCCCCATAAGCATGAAAGCTTGAGTCCCCATACACATAACAAGTACAAAACCCAGCATCTCACAGCGGAAAGAAAAGCCTCTTCTGCTTTCTGCCTTTCTGAAGTGTGAAGGTTTCCCCTTGGAACTGGAAAGTTTATTCCCTACAATAGAGTTCACTGTTGTCAAAGCCAACCAAACACTTAGTACAGATAGATGGCTTCTTTTTTTTCTCTGGAGGCCTATGTATCTTTTACTGTTTTTTCTCTCTTTTTATTTTTTTTTTTTAAATATAATTTACAAATTTTACCAAAGCAATCCATGATTCTCAAGTGGCATAGTGCCCCAGTTATCTTTTGTGGTTTGTTTGAGTATTTTCACTACCTTCTGTTTGTTCTGCTGCTCCTCAGTCACTATTAGTATCAGCACTGTGTATACAGTTTTTGCCTAGGAAATACTGTTGCAATACAATTGTAAGCATGATAACAAAGTAGATAAAACCAAAGCCACGTGCTTTATTCATAGACCTCACCTTCCTTTTTCTGGACACACCTTCTGTATTTTGCCTGAAATGTTTAAATGTTAAAAATTATAGCTCAAGCAACTCATGACTTTGCTTAGAGGAGCCAGTAAAAAACAGGGAGTGGTTGGAGAAATACAAGAGATCATAGAATCACAGAATGGTTTATATTGGAAGGAAACTTGAAGATCATTAGTTCCACCCCTCTACAGTGGGCAGGGACATGTTCCACTAGATCATATTGCTCAAAGCCCCATCCAACCAGGCCTTGAACACTTCCACGGATGAGGCATCCACGTCCAGAATCCATTGCTTTGGATAACTCCCAGAACAGGACTAGCCTTTAAGAAATCTCTGTTGTTAGTTTTTTTTAAGATTTCGTGGTTGAAAGGTGACTTTGGCATGGAATTATCAGCAGTTAGGTAAAATCAGGTTGAACTGTGAATTGCCAAGTCAAAATGAGAATCCTAACAGCACAGGACTGCAAGTAACACCTTGTGCGAATTGTAGTCTTTGCTAGAGAGTAGAGCACTGAGATGAAAAGTACCATGAAGAAAAAGGGAGAGGTCATACAATATAGCTTGCTATTATAGGAAAAGAAAACAGCCTAATGATAAAGACAAATTAATTAGGAAAGAAAACTGCTTGGGGGAAGATTTTGAAATCTTCTAGGTTGTGACTTGTTTAGGTATTTTTTCTTTCAATAACAAATCAGCCCCAGACACTTCTCTCCCCAACTCTGTTTTCTGTAAAAATATACAGTGAGAGGCTCCGGGAATTCACCAGCTGTTGTTAATTTTACTTTTTAATACAGAAATCCTTTTAAGTTTCCAAGCACTTTTAATTTCTGATTTTCCTAGTGTAATTCTAGCCCCTCTACTGCATACATTTCCTGCTGTCATAAACATCTTTGTATGTGCATGTATGAGACACAGCAAGGTAAAGAAACAGACCCACCTGTCCTGGTGGGCGCATGTGTTTGCTGTAAATCTCAGTCTTGTCACCATCATTTTTATTTGTGAGTATCCAAAAGCCAGTAAGAGACTGAACTGCCCATTAGACTTCTGATCTCCCAACTGAGAATATTCATTACACTTTTTGTGCATGCACTGTATATCACTGAGCTGCAGAAACAGGCAGCACCTGCATACTCTTGAGAAATGGATGGTAGCGGAAAGAAAATCGCAAACGTATTGTGAAGCACTTAAAAAGTCTGATGACAAACTTGAGGGGAGGGGTTTTTTTAATGAATATTTATGTTGCTGGGTGATAATCAGGGCTTTACTGTTTACTTGTACTTTATGTTTTAGTCAGTATAAAGGCATGCAGGTTAGCTAGCTGGGCACTTATTTTCTTTATAATTAAAAATTAATTAATTTACAACCTATAATTAGGCTGAATTTAAATACAGCACGTTTCAAACTCAAAGCTCTGGAAGGCGTGTAAAAACTGCTTGTTGTCTGACATCCCTTACACAAGTTTAAATGATACCACAATATCTTGGGAAGTTGCATCTGAAAAGTAAATTGACTAGTACTTTGGAAGTTGATCCAATTTTAAGGTGAGAGATGTTTCAGATAACATGGATTGCTTAATTTCTCCCACTTATCCTCCTCCTCTTACAATTAGGTCTAATACTTTCTGAGAAAAATTTGGCTATGTACTTTCAGTGCCTTGCCCCTTTGAAAACAAGCTATAAACTTGCATTGCTTTTCATTTCCTGTGGATCTCTCAGGAGGCTGTAAGTACTGTGATATACAAAATATTTGAATGTGTCCCCCCAGGAGTCACTCTTTAATAGGCAGAGTGAAGGCAGAATGAAGACTGAAAAAGTAGAGCTATTAAAGTTTGTTAGGAAGGATAAATCCTGTATTTACTACTTTCTACTGTGAAAAAACCCCAAATATTTGAGGGTTTGCATTCTGTGTTGGGTGTCTGGCTAGATCACACCACAAGACTGAGAATTACTCATTGTCTTTCTGTGGCAACCTATCTCTAGTTATAATAATGTAACTCATTTTCAAAATTAAAACTGGAAAGCTGACAAGCGATCACCAAAGGATTGACTAAGGATTTTTTTCCCCCTTGAGAATAATAAATTTATGCAAAATGAAATTTCAAAAATTACAAAAAAAAAATGCAAACTAGTTTTAAACCTACTGCCTTCGCTTCTGTTTAAATGTATGCTAGTAGGCATTTAGCTTACTAGTTTCCCAACAAGGAACTGTGCAACAGTTTCAGAGATAAACTGCCTTCGGTTATCTGACATCATGGACCGGCTTTTGTGCTGATCTGTATGTGAATATATCTGCCGCTGGAGGCAATGAGGCTGTGCTGATTTACATCAGTTGAGATCTGCGAAACGAAAACAAATTTGGTTTTCTTCTTTCTGCGCTTACTCCCCCAGCCAGCCCCAATTTCGTAAAATCCCGTTCCACCAGCTAATAATGATAGCCATCATCATCATATCCGCAGCCCCAGGCAGGCTCCCCTGCGTGAGCCAGGAAGCGTGCGAGCTCCGGGCAGGCGTTCGGGTGAGGGCTGGGAGCCATCCCTGTGCCGAGGAGGAGATCCCCTTCCACTTCATGCTTGGCTGGCACTTTGTTCACCGCTGAATGCTCCCCGCCGGACCCTTTGTGCGGCGGCGGGGGCTGAGGTGTGAGGCGGCTGCCAGGCGATGGCCACGCCATGCCTGGACAGAGCATGACCAGTTTGGCTGCAGCCACTCACCACCGGGCTTCTTGTTACATCACCATCAGCCCATGGCTTGGCGAGACGGAGCCAAACAGGCTCCTCGTTGTTTTTCCTCTTTTCATGGACAAGAAGAAAGCCTGGGAAAAGAGCAGGGATCCCAGACCTTCCTTGAGAACAGCTGAATATTGTCTGCATGGTAATGAAGGGAACAAAACCGAAAACACACAGAGCTCTCTCCCCCGGCAAGCCGGGACACACAAAAGCAGGGTGTGTAATCGGAAGGACTGGGCGACGGCAGCACAGTGTGCGGAGGAAATAACCTCCAGTAACCCCCCAGCGCAGAGCCCGCTGCGGCTCCTGGGCCGACCAAGCACTTTTCTTTATCCTGTTTTTCATGGCAATGTCTTTACAATTGATTTAGAGAGTCTGTGTCAATATGGTAGCACAGCAGCCAGATCTCTTTCAAAAAAAATATTGTAACACATGGTGTGCATTTGTGATTCCAGTTTTCTATTACACCCACAAAGTCAAGATGAGTACATTTGCACAGCTCATCCTTGTTTTTGCAAGCTCCTGGTATTTTCTTAAGAGAAAATGATTCCTTCTTTGTTCTGTTTTGAAATTCAAAAGAAGCTTAATTTTTCTGTTTCCAATGTGGTTTTCATTGTTGCTTCTTTCAAAGGTGGAAAAACGGATTCACATTATATATACTTTGAACACCATAAGTACCTGAACCATTTCCATCTGTTGGGGAGAGGTCCAGCTTCTGTGAAAATTCTGTTTCTCACAAAAATCCATCTCTTGGCAGCCAGGCATAGTGTCCTTATGGGGAAACATGGTTGTCATGGGAAACTGCAGTCATGGAGAGAAAACAAGTTTTGTGGATCATTAGGGGACTTGTCTCCCTGTACCATGAAGGCAGGCAGCAAGCTTGTCCTTCTCTGGAAACCGGAGCAGGGCTTGGCCATGGGGTGGTGAGCTCTTTGAGGACTTTTGCTGTTGGACTCTTCCACCACACCTCTGCAGGGGCTATCTTCTAAGACTCCCCAGGCAGGCATTCTCCTCCATGCCTCACTTTGTTCCCTGGTTCTGTTTCTGCTGCACGTGATACTCCTTCTAAAATGTCAATAAGGAGAATGTCATCCAGATGGCTAGAGGAACCCCTTTTACCCTAGAGCATATGTTGGAGTTGTGAAATGAAAACTATGATGTAGAGTTGGATGTATATCATAATGAAGCCCTAGGATGTGTTACATATGTGTTCATTTCATACAAGACATCCATCAGCTCAAGAGTTTCAGGGCTGCTTAATAGTCTTCCTCTGATATCTCTGCTCCATTTTTTAAATCTTAGCTTTTTCATCAGAGTTGAGGCACAGAACTGTATCAATGACCTGTAGAGTGGCATTCAAACCTCTCCATCTCTGTTAGAAATTCTTTTCCTCGTGTGCCCTGCATACTGTCGCTGCATAACTCTCCTGTGATTGACCAACACACCCAGGTTTACTCTTGCTTTCTTACATGTTGCGTAGTATGAAAGATAGATAGAAAGAAATGTCTCTAGAAAAATACAGAACTTGTACTTTGTTGAACTACTGAATGCTGTTTATAAAGCCTTCCTGATCTCTGCAGTGATAAATTCGTCCACCAGTGCATGAGATCTGATTATAGCCTTGCACCATTACAAACGTTACCACTGGTTACAGAATTATCCACTAATTAAAAAGAAGTTGCTATAATTAAAAGAGTCTTCATTCAGATGTGCTTGTACAAAGAAAGACCTCAGTTCATGTTCTTAGTTGTCATAGTGGACTCTGACAGGCAGAAAATGGGAAGAATTGTCTCAGCTTCATACGCTACTGTGAGCTGGATGGTAATTAATTATGTAAATAGTTTTGTGTTGTTCATTTCTGTCGACAAAACACATATGCACATGAAGATGAATCATTGCTTCCCATAAGGAGCTAACAAGTGCAGTAAGTTTGCAAATAGTCTTGCGGGAGGTTTCTTGACAGTGCGGTAATGGTTGCAGTCCATTGTCCAAACTGACACTATCCAGGAACTATGTCAGTTCTGTTAGTGGTATTAGCCCAGGTAGAACAAGGATCTTACAACCATGTTTTTTTAACCTATAATTTAATTTGATTGACTAGAGACAAGTAAAACTCATGTCTAAACACACTAGTCTTGTTCAAACCACGTCTACTTCTCTCAGAGTCTATTGACTGGGACGTATTTTTCCTTACTTGGCTGAAAGATGATAAAGTACAAAAGAAAAGCTCAGCTTCAGCAGCTATTCCCAGCGATTAAGGAAGCGGTTCAAGCAGCTAAAATAGGCTGTATCAAAGCTTATTTTTCATTCAAGAAGTGTACATGCTGAGCCTGAAATCATTATGAGCCTATTTACATGTTGGACAAAGCGCTGCTTCAGCTTTCAGATCCATGTGTAACTCTTTAGTGCCCTCCCCTGTCCTAGTCTGGAAATGGCTGCGTTTGGTAGGGAAACTGTTTAAATATGTTTAAGAAAATAATACTATGACTTTATTATAAACCTGTTTGTCTTAAAAGTGGGGAAGGTGACGTTTCATTTAGAGAGAGAGAGCAAGAAATCAAAACCACCAAAGGACTGTGTGTGTGCCATGTTTTTCTTTTACAAATTGTGTTCCAGGGGTCATAAAGACACTGACTTCTCAGTGAAGTATGTCGGAGAGGCAAGTGGAAAAAAATAAGTTAACAGTAAAACTAACCACTCTCTAGGTCAATCAGATATTCTTCCATGTGGGTCATTTAGCATTGAACATTGTGCGCATTTCTCCTGGATGAAAGGCAGGACAGGTGTGCTATGTGTGCTATCTAAATCAACACATTACTCAAAGAAAGACAATGTAAAGGTGGTGGAGCCAATGCACAGGAGAATGAAGTCAAATATCTATTGCATGTGCAGATGCAGGAGACTCACCTTACTTTTAGATGGCTTAACTGGCCCTGTAGAGAACCAGGGCAGCATCTCCACAGCCTCTCTGCCCTGGGACCAAATCCCTGCAGCCTCACTGTGTGCCACTGTATGCCAGTCCCAGGCAAGAGCAAGAAGTTTTGATGCACAGTTAAGAGACTCAGATTTCCTTGGGCTTTTGGGAGATGTTATCTGAAAGAGCGGTGGTTCTTGCTTGGAAAAGGATTGTTGCCTCACATCCTTGGACCAGTGCTTCTGTAGTATTTCCTTACACAATATCTATCTCATTTCCTTCCTAGTAAAGAACAATTTCCCCAAATGTTACTCTCTCATCTGCCTGTCACATCCTCCATGCAGGAATTGGAAATCACTGATAAATTAAGTTGCCACATTCCTGTCTGTTCTCTCTCCTTGATAATATGTAGCTTTTGTAGCTTTGATGAGCATGTAACCAACACTGATATGAAAAGTATCAATACAAGCAGCACGAAGGTGATTTTTTGGGTTTTTTTTTTTTTTTTTTTTAATTTGTTTTGTGGGTGTTTTGTTGCTGTTTGTTTTGGGGTTTTTAACCATATTTCATCACAATTTTCTGGGTTAATTCTGTGATTGTAATTTTCTAGGGTAGAGAGAAATTCAAGTCCTGCTTTCCACCAGTTTCCTTCTGCCATGCAATATGTGCTAAAATAAGAGACTGTCCATCTGTCTTCCTGTGGTACACAGGTACTTTTTGCATGACTAAAATTGGATCTAATGTCCCATAAGACTTTTATATGGGTTAGCTTGTCTTAATATGCTTTAAAACTAAGTAAGTGGAAGAAAGAGACAGTAACTAGAATATATAGGTCAAAGATGTCTTCATCCTTCAGATAATCCAGTTATTTTAAAAAGTAGCAGGAAGTAATCCTAAAAGCTGAGCTTATCCAAATCAATTATAAACATTGCTTTGAAATCCCTCATGAGTTTTATTTTAAATTTCAAAATAGTTTTGTAAATATTTTTGTAAATATTGTGTGTCTCAGTTGAAACCCAACAAAAAGCTTGTTTGTTTGCTGTATAGAGTTCACTTTAGGATTAAGGCTTCAAGACCTTCACATGCACTACAGACATGCTCACAGACATCTAGACAGATGTCTGCCCACAGTGGTTCAAAACTAAAAGGAAGAGTGGATTCTCTTCTCAGATATAGCTAATTAGGAAAGGGGTTGGGGGGGGGAGTGTATTATTGCAAGACAAAAACAGTATTCCAGAAATGCAGTATGAAAGACAAGTAAGGCTATGTTTCAAGGTCTTGCTAAGCATGAATCCATACTATTGTTTGTTGTGTATTTCACAGCGTTCACCCACTGATAGGATTTCCAAAGGCAGCACTACTGTGATCTCTCCCTCCTCTGGCACCCAGCTTATCCTGTTGTGCTGTCTGCCCGTAGTGACTCCTGAGTCAATTCTTTTTCTGTCACTGCACCTCTGCAAAGCTGAAGCACTAAAACATATGAGAACTATTATGCTGCTGTTTCTTTATCTCCAAACACCAGGATAATTTATCTTCATCTTCCTTTTGCTGAAATAGTTGTTGGGGCACAGGGCTTTATATGGCTGCTGTTCGCAGTAATGAGAATTTTTGTAGCTGTTGCTAAGTGTTCAAAACTAGGATGCTGTTATAGTTGGCTAAATGTCATTAAATGCTTCTAGATTTAACAAAAGGTTTTTGTGAGGGATAAAGGCAAGAAAAGATCATGCTTCTGTAGGTATTCAGAAAACTGAAATGAAAACAGTTTCTATCTAAAATAGACACAGCACAAATGGGTTTTGCAATATGATGATCTTCAAATCTGTGGGATGCAGAGTGACAGAAATAACCAAGAGAAAAGTCTACGAAAGACAGTTATAAACAGGCATAAGTGAAAACAGAGAGAGAATGCTAGGCCTTGTTCAAAAAGGACAACCTTTACCCGTGTGCTGAGAAACCTGCCATTGTTGTTTATTTTCTCTTGCACTGAGGAGAGGTGACTTTGAACACTTTTTGTAACAAGCTAATTTATATCCAAGATATGCTGGCCTCTGGCAGTTTCTCTTGCATTTGAAATAAGTCACAAGACCCCAGACTCTTGGCTCTCTGCTCAGGCCAGAAAGAGGTAACATAATCTTTTCTCTGAAAGAGAAATTGGTTACAATTCTATATTTATCCTGAAATAATATGAATCGTGTAGGATTAGTGTTCCTTACCGAGCTGGAGTAAGTTTCTCTACTGCCAGATAAGTGCATGGCAAGCAGCAAACCAGTCCATTGCCTGCACCTCACCAGAGTATCAGCATACAGAAATCAGAATCACACCTATTACACTTTCCAACTCCATCTGAAAAGCAGGAAAGATTAACCAGAATCTCTCAGCAGATGACTATGATGTATTTGAAGTCAGTGTAGAAAATACTGTAGATTTCTAAGTGTGCAAATATCTTGCTGCTATGATTTACAAATTAGATTCCTCAGTTCTGCTGGGAGCAGGCATATTTCCAACTCTAGGGTTCTTAGACAGGCTGTCCTGCTTCTACAATCTCTTTGTATTTTTAGCAGGAACAAGTTTTCAAATCATAGTTGATTTATATTGGCAAAATGCAGCTTTACTTTCTTTTCTGTCAAGATGTGTTTTTGACTTGTTGGGCTGCAGCCTGAAGCTAGGAAATTTCACACAGGAGCTTGAACAAAACTAATATAGTGATGTTCAGCCCTGGTTGTGAAAGGGTTAGGCTCTCTCAGTTACTAAATTTTTCTGCTTTGCTCAGAATTTTGCTCTTCTAGAAGAGAGATATTATTTTTGAACCATATGCTTGGGAAAACCCAAACTTAATTTCAGAAGGCAGAAGCCCCTAAAGGTCTTTGATAACATCCAGATCAAGGCTTTCTCTCAAATGTGGTTTATTTCCGGTTCATAATTTACCACTTGTGTAGTTGCCATCAGCTGAAACTGCCAGCTCTTTGGAATGCTGAGCCGCTCTTCCTCACAAAGGTGTAGAGCTTAATGCCACAAACTTTGTTTCAGCCTTCCTTTTCTAGGAAAGACAGCTCTTCGCTTTTTCAGGTGACACTGTTGCTTGTCCTAAGTTATTGACTAATGGTATATTCAACAACAGAAATGCAAATTAACTAGTTACATGTTAGATTAAATATAATTGTGTTCTTGCTTTAGGGCTACTAACTCTTCTAGTTTCTGAACTCTGAAAAATTTCTGTATTTTATGTTGCATTCCTGAGGCAAAAACACCTGCACAACAGATATAAGCAGTTCTTTCTCCTCAAAGATGCAAAATTAAAGGAAGGATAAACATTTCTTGTGAAGAGATCTCTACTTTTTACATGCATAAATCAGGCTATCTAGTAAAATTTAATTAAATCTATTTGAAATTTATATTAATTAGGTGTATTTAGCACGTGTTTCAAGTGTTGTGCCACCAAAGGACATCAGAATAGCAGCAAGGAGGTAGGCCAGGCTGCCAG
>WEIT01036415.1:19865-32749 GCA_013389985.1 Dryoscopus gambensis | reverse complement strand
CATACCATGGCCTCAAAAAAACCCAAGAGCTGCTGCACACCAGACATCTACTGCCTCAGATCCTGCTTGGTCACTCAACTGCCATTTAATCTGGAATTTCTGTAAGAGCATTAGACATAATAATGTCAGTTAATAATAATAATAAGATAAGTCAAATAAGGCTATTTACCTGTGTGCATACGTCCTGCACTAGATAAAAGTAAAATTCTAGAATGGAAGAACTACAGGTGTTCCTTGAATGGCAGCTGGGACAGGCGCTTTTAATCTGTCCAGAAACTTTAGCCAACAGCTAAATTTCTCTTGAGGTATAAAAATTTTAATTTTTAAGAATCCCAAGAAAAATACTTTGCAAAATCTGAAGAGAATAGTTTACAAAACCTATACAGACCAACTGCATTTCGAAATACAGCTAATTTTGCAAGACCAAATCACTTACAACAACCAAGTTGATGCATCAAGTACTGACAAATTTATATTTTGGTAGGGAATGGAATTCAGTGTTTAACCACTGAATGTGGATTAATATGATGTCAGCTGAATCCTTCTCATACTAAAAAAAGACAGAAGTTTTAAAATTTATTCCAATAGAACAGAACCAACTCTTTCAGTATAGAAACCAACCCTTTCCCAGCATAAATAAAAAGAAGTGATAGTAAGAACCTGGATTATCTGAACAGTAGGAGAAATAATTAATAATTACTGTGGTATGTAATAGTTTACTCTCAAGTTTAATGTGTTTTTTTATGAATTATGACTTCTAATCCTGTCTACTTGCAGAATAATATTCATCCCTTTTAACAAACCCATTGAATTTGTCAGCTTTACAATTTAAAGAGGTACTATTATGTAGTATATAATTATTTGCATCTCTATATGTGCATGCATTTTTACGTATAAATTATCTACATATATGCTACACATATTTTGAACTTTTCTGGCATATTTCAAATCTTCATGTCTCAGATAACAAGTGAAAAACCTATTATTATACACAATCTTAAGAAAAATATTCTTTATAAACTTAAATGGAGACTCTCTTACGAGTCAGACTACATTTTATGAAGAATTAATTACAGGGCAAATGTTTTTAATTTTTCCAAGTCATCCCTCCTCCAGAATGCTCCCTAAGACATTAATATATAATCCAAATCATCTTTCCTACTGTATGGTTTTACCTAAACCAATCTCATCAGTATTAGAGCTTGTCTAGAATTTTGATTGACTCTTACTAAGTTCACTGCAGCTCAAAAAGATCACTGCAGCTCAAAACCTCAACAGACTCTTTCTAGCTTCTCTGGGAGTTAGGGCTATACATCTAACTCACCTCCCTTCTACCACCTCTCCAAAACTTTTAGATCTGTGATGCTCTTTGGGCTCATATACAGCCTTAGAATAATATAACTGGAATTATTCCAAAACATGCTTATTGCACATGGTGCATATCCTAAATAATCTCATAAATAGCCAGCATATCACAGGGTAAAACAAATAGGATATATTGAAGTGCATTAAGGGAGTAGTCAGTTCCAAGCCATAACCAGAGATTATTATGTATCTGCTAAAATTAAGACATCAGAAGAAGAACATAAGTGATTTCTCTATGCTGTGCAACTGTTTGGAACTTCAACTGCTCCAAGTATTTCATTCATTAAAAAAAAAAAAAAAGAAAATTTGCTGTCTTGACAAAGCTTTCATTAAAGTTTAGGTTCTCTGCAAAACAGATTTGAGTTTTGCTAAAAGAGAGCCATATCAGAAATCAGCTGTGGTTTTTACTAAAGCATTAATAGAAATACAGTTTTCTGAGGAATTTTAGGATTGCTGACAGGTAGTGGAGGTGGTAAGAATAGCAGATGTAACTGCTGGAAATAAAAGCAACATTCCTAATTTCACTAAATAAGGATCCCTTTGTGGCCTCTAGCAAGGTATTTAGGATATACATTGCAAAAGATCATAAGGAATTCACATGTCAAAACACCCCTCATTTTCAGTGGCAATTAGTGGCAAATGTACCTGAGCCACTCATGGATGTGGGACATGGTCTCTGAAATTGCTTAGGGAAGTGAATCCCCAGAGAATTAGAATGGCAAAATTTTTAGAGAACTTATTTGTAGAATGGTGTTGAATGATACTAACCTGCTTCACCGAGGTACAAGAAGACCTTGAATTTTACAGTGGTTAACGGCTTAGAACAATATATGGATATACAAGCACAAATGCATGTTTTCTATGTGACCTAGATGCATACTCTGCCTGGATTCCCTTGATCAGGGTTACAAAACTCACCCTGCACAGCTGGAAATGCAGGAAGATAATAGATCCAACCAATTCTGAAAATTGTGGCCAGGCCACTTAAATTACTTGAGAGAGTGCTGACTTCTTGGAAAATTAGGCCTATAAATGCAATTCAGGTGGCCCAGAGGAATCACTGAGGAAAGTGAACAGTCTTTGCCTTGTTTTGTTTACTTCAGAGAGCTCATTGCCTGGAAAAAAGCTGATTCTGTAATTCAGTTGATTATCCCACTGATCATGAGGACAGAAAATTGCCTAAGATTTCTCATGTAGGACTATTCCTTGTGATTAGTTTTTAATACTCCTAACCCAAAAGCAGCTTTCTCAAGTCTAGGAGAAATCAGTATTTAATCACCTGGGACTATTAAGGAGAATGCAGCCCTCACTGGGTGACAAGAAAGGGTAACACAGAAACATTCTGAGGCTGTTGATAAAGTAGAAGTTATTTCATCTTGTTTTTTGCCCTCTGAAGAAGCACAGATAAGTTCACTGCCACAAGAAATAGAAAATGCCCTCCGGCACTGAAGATCTCAAGGGTGCATGTGTGTCTCTCTGCCTCTCTCTCACACCACCAAAGAGAATAGCTCTTCAAAAATCCTGTTTCAGACAAATAACTGAACTCATCCTATAGAGCCATAAGAGAAATGAAACTGCACTAAATTCCCGGATTAACTGTTGAGGAAGACTTTCACACACACTGGTCTGGCACTGAGGTATCAGAGGACTGCGCTGTGTGTTCCTGAAGGTTACACCTAGGTTTTTTGATTCACAATTAGGACAAAAAAAACCAGACAGGATATGCCATTTTCCTTTCCCTCTTCTTCATCTCCTCTCCAACCATACCCCCTCTTCCCCCTACCCTTATACATGCTCAAATGTTACTAAAACAGGCAAGTATTTTTGGGTCTAAGCCAATAGTCCAGAAGAGGAGGTGGAACAATGTTATCAGGTAAATCTTCTTTATTCTTTTGATGGTGATTCAGAAAATAGCAGTAAACAGAGGCTGACTAGAAAACTGGAGGTAAGCTGAGGCCATGCTCTCAGTGTTTACATTTTTATTTTGACAATCTATTCCCTTGAACATTTGGCCTCCTGTTGGGCTTCCTTCCTCTTTCCCAGCCTGGATGGTGCTCTGTGAACTCAGGGCAGTCCCTCCATGTGGACCTGAACAAGCTTACCAAAGCATGACCTCCGAGGAAAGAAAAATACTTTTGCTGAGGGCATCTGGCAGAGTTTGGGTGTGAACAACATATCCAGTTGTTCCGCACTATCTGTCAGGGCTTTAGGGCTTATCATAAAGCTGATTTTGGGAGACTTAGTGAAAATTAGTATCGGCACCTGATGTGTCTGGAATTTTCAAGCATCTCCAGCATTAAACAGAGGCTGGTATTTAGGAGTTTGACTATGTACTGCTATAAATCCTTTGGATCTAATTTTGTTTATGTAATTTATGTTTTGAAGAGAACACTGGTCCTATTTATGGCTTTGAATTCACAAACTGAAGTGCACCACAAGAGACATATATCCACGTAAACTGAAACCAATGAAGAGGTTCCTACAAAGCTTATCAAAGCCAAGATATGTACCTTTACAGAGCTCTGCAAAGAAAGCATTCTATAATATTGAATTAAAGTATTAATGCAGTAGTGTGCTACTGTATTAATATACTGTAGCATGAAATGAACTTTATCCTTTTAGAAAAACAATTATTATTTAATGTAATTTCCTATGTATTAATACTGTACAAACAAGGAACCGTGGCCAATTTACAATCATCATCCCAGTGAGATAGATTTCCACTTACCTGTTATTTACTTTGTCCTATTTTTGTTCAGCCTTGGACTGAAACTCTCAAAGCCAGATTTTCCTGTTTCTGCACAAATACTCATTTTTCTTCCACTTCCCCTCTAAATGTATGAAGTCAGTTGCAACCTGAAGTCACTGAGTAACATGCTTACCATCAAGCCATGTGAAAGCACAGCAGCTATGTGGTCTAATGCTGGGTCAGAACCTACCAGTGTGAAGGAATGGCCTGAAGATGTGTCAGGGGGGGTTTAGGTTGGATATTAGAAAAAAGTCCTTCACCCACAGGGTAGTTGGGCACTGAACAGGCTCCTCAGAGAAGTGGTCACAGCAGCAAGCCTGACTGAGCTCAAGAAGTGCTTGGACAACACTCTCAGGCACATGGTGTGACTCTTGGGGATGGTCCTGTGCAAGGCCAGGAGCTGGACTCAATGATCCTTGTGGGTCCCTTCCAGCTCAGCATATTCTGTGATTCTGTGATTCTGTGATTCTCTGATATCTGGGGTGGAGATGTTGAAAGGAGAAGAGAAAAGCCCCATATTGCTGCCAGAGTTGTCAGTGCTCTACTGAGCTGGGAAGAGAGGCGGCTTCTGGCAACTCTCCGTGTCGAGGTGCACCGAGAAGAGCAGATGCAGCTGTGGAGACCTGCTGGCAGTGCTGACAGACAGTGCCAGAGGCTTTCTCCCCTGAAAGAGGGAGCACAGAAAGAGGTCAAACAGCACACTGTAAGCATCAGAGCCTTGCAGTGGGTGGATTGAATCTACTTCACAAAAAGAGAGAGGTTTCTCTGTGGTTGTTGCAGTCTTTTGAATACAGAAGGCTCGGGGGAACAATGAAATATTCTTCTCTGCAAAACCCTGTGCAAAATCTTAATTTGGAAGAGTCTGAGCAACTTCAGTACCTGTAAATTCTCCCAGATGAATACTTGCACTATGTCAGCCATATTGTAAGAATCTTTTTTGTTTTTAAATGATTTTTTGTTTTAAAACAAAGAAATATTTCTGTTAAAAGGTGAAAAAAATCTTTAAAAGAAGATTTAGAAAATGAAAATCAATAGGCATATGTAAGGAAGTGTTTTGGAGTATCTGAATGACTTTGATTAATGCAGATCTTGACCCATTTAGCTCATTTAACCAATAGTAACTCAATGTTATTTCAATTTTATAGCAAACAAGAAAAGGGGGAATTAAAAATACTAAAACTAAACCATTGTAAATTAAATCAAAACAGTTAAGGGTTAAGCAACATCACTAGAAAACCAAAATTTTATTGTCTCGTAAGCCAGTTGGCTCTAAAACTGCTTGGTTATTACTCTAAGCAAAGTATAGACATCTATCACTTCGTAGTCTTAAACAGAAACTTGAAGGACAAAGGTTTAAATTGAATTTCAATTTATTTATTTTTAAACAGTCTTCAGATCATATAAACTAATGCATTTTATCTTATACTTGCAATGGACAAATTGTATACATTTACTGCATCTCAGCAGTAAATCTGAAAAAAATGCTTGGAAGGATGATTTCAATAAGTGATGGTACTTCAGTCATTTGCAGTCCTGTAAATATCCTGTTAGGCATCTCAGTAGTAGCTGGCTTTCATATGTTCTACAGATGCCTGGTGTACATTCATTTCAGAAAGGAGTTTAAAAGAAAATTATTTCTACCATAATGCTTGAAGGAAAGAAAACAACCTTCTTTAGTTGTCATTGTGCTCAGATCCAATTCATGATGACTGAAAACAGAGTGAATTGGGGTGATGAGGATAAGTTTATGACTACACAGCATTTCTTCCTTTCTCTCAAATTTGATCAAATCCACGGTGTTAAAAAGTAAATTTTGTGATGACTTTTTAAACTAAGTAAAAACATTTGATTCCCCTTCTGAGGGTTAATATTCTGTTTTATTAACCTTTCAACACATCTTTTTGTAGTTTTAATATACAGGGAAAAAGAAATCAGATAGATAAGGCATAGTAGTGGATAAGAGATTATCAGTGATCAGGAGAATGGATAGTAAGCAGAAGGTACTCATACAGATGAGAGCTGTAGCCAGTTAGCTGAAACTGATAGTGAAAGATTAATCCAGCTAAGGAAATTAGTTTCTGGTCAGTAGAAAGCAATTGAAATGCTACATATTACTGCCAGCAGTCTCAGTGGCAAAACTGAAAAACAAGAACTCTTAGTGCAGGATCTGAGAAATAACGTTCTCTAGGAAGCAGAAGCATGTTAGACCAGCAGCCATGGCAGGAACGCCAGTATGAAAAGATTTGCTTTCCACAGAACTGACAGAAATAAAGATGTAAGGTGATTCTATTTTAGGATATGAAAGACTTCAGGAAATAAGAAAGATATGAGAGGCATAAAGCACAATCTTTTGGAGTCAAAATTATGTGGGGACACATGATAAAAGATAATTTACAAGCATGACGCTGGGAAGTTTTGGGTCAGAGAGATAAGGACAGAGAGCTTCATGGTGTGTCTAGAGGGGAAAAATAACTCTAGTAGTGATATATCTATGAGAATCTCCAGTTACTAGAGAAACAAATTTGAGAAACAAATGAAGCAAATATTCACAGAATCATTTAATCCTGGACATGGTAGTTGAGACATTAACTCAAAAAAATTAATGTGTAGAAAAGGAAATATTTCAAACTTAATTTCAGTAAGTACTTAAACTACACATGGTGTTAAAAATAACCAGAGTTGGAAGATTGTAAATTAAATGGTAAATATGTAGAAATGATTTTGAAATGGCAGACTTGGGGAGAAAAAAACACAACAAAGAAAAAGAAAACGAAACCAGAAACAAGTTGAGGAAAATGGAGCAAACTGCTGAGGGACAGAATGTGACAGAAGACAAGAATTATTTCAGTTAAAGGTACTATAAATACTCAGGATCTCAATCTCAGAAAAAGACAGAGAAATCCTTGGAGAAAAAACCCCTACACATACAGGATGAACACCTTGAGATATATCTATATATATATAACATCTGAAAGGAGTGGGGAAAAGGAGGGATGATCAGCAAAGTATGTCAGACTAGAAGTGAAGAAGCACAGAGAAGTATGAAAACAAAGTAAGCTTGGTCTTTGGGATAGAACATGCAGTCGACTAAATAATGATGGTATGTGAGAGCAGAGCCAGTGCATGGTTCCTAAACCGAGTTAATGTTTAGCTTCAGTGTTTGTTACAGACACTGTTGGCCATTCAGACATACACATGAGCATGGAGGTGGAGTTTACTGCTGCAAAGTGTATGCCAGTTGAGAAGGCTGGGTAATCCTAGCCCAGAAAAGTTAGTACAAGATTATGGGGATGCCTTAATATATTTTCTTTCTTTCTTTCTTTATTATTTTTTTAAAATTCATCGTATTTATGATTAGACTAGTCTATTCATTTGAGGACAGTCACAGTCATAGAGAAGAGCAAAGGTAGACAGGAGCTATATTAAAAGAGGGAAAAAGATCCTGGGGATTTCCCATCATGTATCCCCTCACAAGGATTATGAAAAACTTTAAAAAGACTTGAAGAAGAATATAATGCAACCTGGATACAAATTAAAAACTGAATATAATGCAGATTAGGTCTAACAAATGAATATCATGCCACACTAATTTAATAACTACCTTTGCTTTTTCCATAAGTAAACTCATTTGACTTGACAGAAATGACTGATGATGGTGAAGAGAGAACAGAGAAATTTCAAGATGGATGAAAAACTCACAAAACACAATGAGATTTTATTGTCTAAGAGATTTTAGTGGAGTTTCTAAAAGATAAATTTGGGACTCAATATTTGAAATTTTTTATTAAGGTTCATAGTAGAAAAATGACAATGTGGGGATAGAATCAAGTGGTATTGCAAAATAATGAAATGCATTCAGCATGACGAAGATCAATCAAAAAGAGAAAAAACGGAAGACAGTTCTCTGTGAAGTGCATACAATGCTGGTGAACACTTGTCTAACAAAGAATGCCAAAAATTCACAGAAATTCTCAGACTGTCTTTTGACACTGAATCATAGTGCCTATCTAAATTCAACAAGATGCTTGGGTCCCTTCCATATAATTAATGGCTACTTTGCCAACTGGCTTCATTGCAAACCAATTCGCTCCATACTTAGTCCAAAGGAAATGGTCTAGCTATGCACTTGGCATTGATGTCTGGAGAGTAAAAGCTTGTTACATACTTTTGAGAAAATACCTAGCTTTATAGGTGAAGACTCAATCACAAGTTCTGCGTCTGACCTTATTAACAACTTTTTGTCATTTTCTGCAACCACAACATGAAATAAAAGTTTATGCATATAACAAGTGTAAAATATGAAACAGTAATGTTTGTTCCTATCAAGACATTTCCTCTCACTGATACCCAGGAGATGAGGAAATGTATTCATATTTGAAGCTACTCATATCAGTCCTCACATAACCCTGCAGAACCTTTTCTTCAGGGAGCACAAAGTGTATGTGGCTGTTGCATTCTCACTGCCAAACTCCCTGCTGCTTCCCCTTAAGTAGAAAAGTTTTAGCAGTTACTCTGTGCTATGAAATTTACATTGCTTTTGCTACATAACCTTTTCTTGGCTGACAACAGCCTGATTGCTGTACTTGAGGAGATAGTGGGACAGTCTGACCCAATCAAATCCTATGTAGAGCCAGAGTTCAAGGAGGCTTGGGGTTTGTTCATCAGAAGAAAGGTTCACCCAAACTTATTTCTGCTCCTGTCAGTCAGATCTGCTCCTTTCCCAAATATAAAAATGAGGTTTCTGGAAGAGACTGCAAGTGTGAGAAAATTACACTGGTAGAAAAGACAGTTTTCATGGGAAGATTTAATTCATTAATATAATAGCAAGATTTTCCTGGTTCAGTTTTCTTTCCATAGCATTTTATATTTTTTTTTTTGTGTTTGTGTAAAAACAATCAATTCATCTGGATAGTTTATGCATTAATAGGTAAGTATAATGGGAGAATTAGAAAAACAGCCATAAATTATATGTTGAGTAAGATGTTAATTTATCCCAATGTAATTGGAACTGCACAAGAAAGTGAAGTGGCTAAAGGGCCATTCTGATTCTTAGATGTCCTGATGTCATGAACCTGAGAGTACAGCTCTCATCTAATTTAACAAACTTTACTCAATGGATCAAAAGAATATGGAATTAGATCTTCATGCAAACTATCATGTCCTTTAAGTCTTCTGAAATGTCAGGCATTATTCCCAAAGGTGAGGTGGGTTAATGAAGGTGGAAACATCCTGCTCTTCAGGACACCTCTGCAACTGCATGCTCTAAAATGTGTGTTTATGTAATGCTACGCAATTGTAAAATAATAGTAAGAAGCATAGGATCATTGGGAAATTTAAGTGAATCAGGGATATTGCATCATGCTATCTGTTTCGACTGGAGCTTGTAAAATAGTGGTTCTTTAGCCTGGCTTCTCACCTTCGTTTCCAATCTGGGCCCTAGTTATATCAGAGTTCAGGGAAAATATATTCATTAAAGGGTTAATAATAGTATTTTGCTTTTCATCACTACTTTCCAATGGTAATATAAGAGTTGCAGAGAATGGATTTAAAAATAAAAATGCAAGACTGTTCCCAAGATGTTGAGCTGGTACAGTGAAACAACCCAGCAGCTGAATATTCTCACTATTTGCACAAGATAACTATTAACAGCAATTCAGTGTTTTTAAATGAGAAACAAATAAAGCAAGCGTAAAAGCATGACTATATCTTCCATTTCTCATCATATGTTTGTTTTTTATGTTCCGTCTGAAATTCGTAATAATTGCACCCTTGTGAGAAGTATTTCACAAAAGAACTTCCAGTTCCGCTACATGCAGAGAGGGTAACAGAAACTGTTGCAGAATTATTAAGGCAAGGTGGTAATAGCCAGAATTTCCATGTTATCAACCCTGCCTGAAGGGCAGAAGTAGTTGGGATGGAGCTGAAAATTTTCTGGCTCTTTCTGGATGGATTTTTTTGTTTGAAATACTTTGTTTTATAAATCAATAACAGAAAGCCCTGAGGACAGGGACTGAAACTCTGGCACTGGTGAGAACATTATTCATCTTCCTCAGCTGGTTGTTCAGCCCACTAGCATACAATCTTACACTGAAAGGATAGGCATGCCTAACAGGAATGGAGGATAACATCTAAAGGCTATATCTATTGGGTCTGTATTATTATATTGCAGGTAAAAGGAGTTTTTCAACTGACTGAAATAAAATGTAGACTTGGCACTGAGTGAAACTACTTATGAGTAGGATAAAGTGACTTTAGGTTTTAAAGCTCCATCAGAGATAAGTAAATACCTGTTTTATTATTAGATGCTGAAACTCATCCATGTGTATCAAGTCAGCACAAAGCTTTTATACTACTCTCTATAGTTTAGAGATTCCACTACTGGAAAATGTTATAATAATTTTAAAAGGTAGATAGGTTGTTATAACCTTCATATCTTTCCTTCAAAGGAGGAATCAGGTCTTCCCCCAAAAGAAGTCTTACCAGCAGTAAAAAAAGAAGCTAGTGAGGAGCTCTTACACCTATCTATCAGTATGTGAAAGAAAATGTGAGTTATTCCTCTGAAAATGCACTTCTGTGTTTATCTAGTTCAGTCAATATTCATTTATTTGTGTTTCTCTTCATTAATCTTACTTAATCTGTTGCAGACAAAAAGGGTTAGGAGAGAGAAAAGACTCTCAGAAGGACAGATACTCCCCACAATATACAGTAGAAGGAGGCCTACAGGTGCTGGTTATTCACTCTTTCCCACCCCTGAAAATGTCCACCTTACTTTTCAAGCTCTTCAAATCAGAAAATTTTCTTTCCTAGATACCATTATAAAAACATCCATCACATACAGTTATTCCATGATGTTGACTATTTCCTCTGACCAACCTGAAAAATTCTTCTAACTCTTTACACTTGTATCTGTCATCTTGCATCTATGCATTTGTATCTGACAAAGCTAAATGCGCTCTGCTCTTTTCATCTTTCCTTTAGCATCTTCTTGTAGTCTTTTATGTGTTCTCTTAGATGTGTCAACATTAGTGATCACAAAAAAGGGGAAAACTTCAGGATGATCTAATAGATAGTTCTAAATCAGGAATTGGTTTGACAAAGTAACACAAGCAAACTGCACAGGCTAGTACACTGTGCCCAGTGAGGCAAATAGCAGAAATCATCTTAAGAGACAGGCAATTTTATGTTGAGAGAAAATTGAAGGAGACAGTGACATATCAGAGAGTAAAGGGAAAGATAAGCTTAAGAGGGACAGACTCTTCGGGATAAGTTGGCTTTCCTTGTGTAAGTAATTCTTAAGCTTCTGTGAGACATCTAACTTCAGCAGCTGATGTTTTATGTTACACTGAGGTGAAAAGTTGGCTAATAAAATCAAATTTGATTTCATTTAAAAGAAGCACAGAGTTGTTTCAGGAGTTCAGGGCAGGTTAAATGCGACACATCTGAGATTTAATATTTGAAAAACTAGCTTTTCTAGCTAGAGATTCTGCAGATTTAATGTGCTTGATAAATCACTATCATTGCTACAATGGGACTGGCATAGCAGGTATAGTAATAGAAGCCCAAAGGAAACACAACATGGTGAAGATGAATGATATCAAACAGTATCTTTAATGGAAAACAACTTGGACAGAAATGCCTTGAGCTGCTATGTTTTTTTTTCATAGCTTTTAAAATGTTGCATTGATTCAACAGTAATTTTGAAACTGATATGTAGGTGGTATGAATATATTGCAAGAATTTAGCAATATAAGGGTATCTGATATATAGAGCATACATTATTGAAGGTAACTTTGTTTTCCTAGCCTGAAACAATGCAAAATATGTGAAAATAACGTGCTAAAGGTGGGTTGAGTTTTAAGCCCTGTGTAGATTTGGATATTTCCACAACACCCATCAAATTTTAACCACAATAATGTAAAGTACGAGCAAAAACTACCAAGAATATTATGGTATGGACTGTGGAATGAGTTTTTTGAAGCACTTTTGCATTTGAGCAATTTGACTGCATTTGTACTTGAGCAAAATTTAGTTACCAGAAAACCATCAGAGGCAGAATTTAGGGGAGGTATTTGCACCACTTTGAAAATTAAATTCCAAAAATAAAATCTTATAGCCTTTGCCCAGACATTATCATTGATGTTTCTAGCATACAATGAGAAGCCACCTTGAATTTGCAAGTTATGAGTAATAATTTTCTCAGCACAGTCGGCATTGTACAGCACTGTAGCATGCCATACACAGAAAAACGATGCAGTCACTGACAAAGCAAAGGTATGTGATCAAAAGTCCATCTTAGGAAGCATGGGGTGGGTGAGAGAAAGAGCTAGCAGAGCGAAACTGAGAAAAACTCACTTGATTAGTGGGTTGAGATAAAAACAGTTTAATAAATGAAGGAAAACCAAAAAGAACCCTAGTAATACAAAGGCAATCACTCAACTCCTCTCAGAAGCAGACCAATGCCCAGTCAGTCTCTGGACAGCATCCACCTTGGAAAGTCTTCCCCACCACTTTTAATTATGCATATGATGTTACATGGCATGGAACAACCCTTTGGTCAGCTCAGGACAGCTGTTCTGATTGTGTCCACTCCCGGCCTTCTTCTTGTGGGGGGTTATCAGAGACTGAAAATAATTTATGCCTCAAACATTGATATAAAGTTTTAAAGAAGCTACAGCCACAGAAACCTCCTTGAAGAACTTTGGACTGTAAATCAAACTGCTGATTAGATAAAAGGAAACCCATTGTTCAGTCACCTCAGGCTGAGGGAAAG
>WEIT01036414.1:1759-13289 GCA_013389985.1 Dryoscopus gambensis | reverse complement strand
GTGTTCAAATAAATTTTTTTTTTTTTTTTTATGTAATGTTTTTTACTTTTGGTTTTAAAAGTATTTTTGTTTGCTTTTTTAAAAAAAAGTATATTAGTCTTTTTAATATTGTTTAATAGAGACAGCATTGAAATGAAAAGGAATAAGTAATACTGTAAATAGGTACTTCCTGTGTTTTTTAGTATATTTATCCACACAAAGTAATTTGCAAAGTCAGTATTTTTGATCAAGATCAACCCAAACGGTTTGTTAAGAATTTTTGAAAGAAATCAACACAAAGGAAACCAATTCTTTTGTGGGCCAGTTAAGAAATGGTACTGGTCTTAGAATGAAATCCTGAGACGCTGCTTAAGCCTCATTGATTTTAAGTGGGAGTTGCTGGACCTATTGAAAGGAAAATAGATATCTTTGAATGTTCAGCAACAAAGAAGCAGCTCCCATCTCTGTGTTACTCTAGTGACAAATGCTGGCTGGCTTCTCAGCACAAAAGAAAAGAGCTCGTTTAATAGACAGAGCTTATACTTACAATTCTGATGCTTCCAAGCTTGAAAAGAAAAATCCTACCACCTCCACTTGCCTTATTCCTGGTGTCAGTATGGCTTGTAGGTAATGAAGCAATGGACACATTGCAAATCTCTGTGTACAGAGGTGAAAAAATCAGGACTCAGCTTGCAAAGACAGACAGCAATCCCTAACAGCAAAGTAAAAACAATCATTTTGATATAAAACATTTCAGACAAATCCCATGGAAATGTAACAGCATCAAGACCCTTCTGATTTGATAGTTCTATATGGAGGAGTTTCTCAAAAAAATGAGGAATAAGGGGATTTCTTATAAGTAGTGGAAAATGAAACCAATATCAGCAATTTCTGGATTCAAGCAAAGCCATGATTTACTTTATCTGTTACACATTAAATCAGCATGGGCTGTGTACTAATAGTAGTGTTGGCCAGCAGGCAGCAGGACAAAGCAAAGATGGTTGCTGACTATTGGGATTGTAATCCTGAAGCCTCCCAAAGCTGTTGGCAGGGTAGAAGTGGGAAGAAGCTACTGGTAAAGGGCCAGTCGGTTCCCTTTGCTGAGCATGGAGAGAAGGAGGATAGTCATAAGCAGGCTCACGGCAGATGATTAGGATAACAAGGGATCATCTCTGACTTTGATAGCAAATATGAGGATAGTTTACAATATTAATACTAGCGCAGACCTGCAAACTTGGCTTTCTTGTTTGGGGTGTAGTTATTTATTCCTTTTAATAGTTAAAATAAGCTGTTGTGTAGATGCAGTGTCATATATTGTATAATGGATGAAGGGAATGTTGGCATCAAGTTAATCTAGTGCTATTCTTAATATGTAATGGGATGCTATTGAACTTAATAATCTGTAGATGACCTAAATGCTGTTTGGAGGAAGAAGCATTCCCTGATAATGGTGGCTTGAAACAATGGAGTGCTATGTCACCCTGGTCACTCCTCCACCACTAATTTCTGTTCACCCTTGAAAGGTGCTCTGTTTGCAACTAGAAAGGAATATCCAAACACTTTGTCCTGTGCTGGTTTTGCATATTCAATCACATTTATATAAGCGTATTTTTTATTCATTTCTTTGAAAGGCATAATTTTCTTTGTGAGTGTAAGTGCATAATTCTCTCTGTACTTTACTGTTTGAGTCCCTTTACCCCTATGAAATTTCATTCTATGCATAGAGGAGATGATTTTCAGGAATAAATTTCCTTCATGTTGAGTTTTTGTAAACATTTGAAGTACTTCTACAAAATATCAAAATGACCTTAATAGGATATTCTTAGGAGAAACAGGAAATTAATACACCATACTGCTGTAGCACCTTTTATTTTCTTCATGCATAGGTTCTAACTGTCTAATTCATTTTCTGTTAAGTGTATAGTAAAAACAATGAAATATAAAAAACATTGTGTGTGATTCATGAAGGCCTCCATTGGTTCAGTCTTCTGATTTACAAGACCAGTATGACTTTCAATTGCATACATGCAATTATTTATATACAAATCAGTTTACTGAAAGGATGTTGCAGAAGGCAACAATATTTCTGCCAAAAAAATATAAGATAATCACCTCTATTGGGATCATTACAACTTTGATTTACATCTGTCCGTTTAGTCACAAAGCAGAGGAGTAACATCATTGTACTCTTGTGTGGGTTGTGGATGCCAGGCTACAAAGAATTGTTCTATCATACTCATGTCTGATACTTTTTTAAAAGATTTTAAGACAAGTTTTTGTTGGTAAATCTGTATGAATTCCAAAAGACATAAAATTTCAGTTCACTATTTCCCTAACCTGGTTCTTCTGCGTTGCGTATGACATCTAAAATTCATCACAGATTTTTTACATTTTAAGATTGTCCTTTTTAGTCGGACATCATTTGTACTCGGTACTAAAGGTTTTTTCCCAACCTAAGTGACCCTAGGAATCTCTGTGAATATATTGTTTTGTATAACTTAAAGCACTTACATATATAATTCAAACTCAAATGAACAGCTAAACTAATAGCGGGACTAATGCAATTATTCTTTTCTAACATTTTCTCAAAGCCTTTAGCACTTCCAGGAATTTTCTCAATTCCAGCTACTCATGAACACTTTTATAACAGTGATGTGGGGTTTCTTGTTTTTTTTTTGTTGGGGTTTTTTTTAAGAAAGGAGAAAAATATCTTTGTAAACCCATGTTACTGCTATAATAAAAATAGAAATAACACACCTGTTTCCTGAGGCTTTCTAAAATCAGAATGACTATCCATTACAGAGGAATACTTCCTAGCAGAAAATATTCAAGGTGTTCCTTACTAACTAAATTTGTATGATTGTGGATGCAGGGAGCCATGAAATTCCAGGAGGATAACACAAAGAACAAGGGCACTCAGCATGCTTTTCACAGCATTCTTGAAGATAGACACAAGAGGATGGGCTGTGTGAGTATTAAATTTTAAAAGCTTCTTATACTCCAGGAAGCCTTTAAAACTATAAAAAATTTAAAGGATTTATAAAAACTATATATGCACAGTCTTCAAAAGAGCTTGAAATATGTTTGAAAAGATCAAAGAGGAATATCTTACATTATCATATGATGGGGGAAGGAGAAGGGAGGGAGAAGGGAGAAAAGTTTCTGGAGTTTGGTGTCGCAGGTGAAGAACAGAGCTGAGGATAAAGGTCTGCTTTTCACAGTCTCATCTGGCACACACTGTTTGCTATCTTCACTTATCTTAGTGTTACTTAGAAAATTGTAGAAGGAGGTGGGGTGTGAAATGTCTGAACAACCCATGATATTCTGTGGAAAAGAAATGTGCCAGTTTTAGTGCTTGAATGGCTGTAATTATCATATTGTGGGCGAGAGTGCTGAAAGCTTAACATTTCAGTGAAGTATGGTAGGATTATACAATGCAAGATGTTGATATGTACCGATAACTTACACATGATATAGTGTGTCATTAAAAGCAACAACAGAACACCCATTGCATTTAGGCTAAAACCATATGTGAAATTTAGGTATTTTCTAGAGGTGCTTTTATAAATGTTCCATGGAGTATTTACAATAGGCTTACACTGTGGCACTTGACAGTTCAAAGCGTTCCTTCGGTTTTACTATGGTGCATGTACTGCCAAACTTGAGATTTCAACATGCTCCTTGCTAAGCAATTACATTGTCTTTCAGGGTACTCAAGGAGCTATTTATTCAGCTTGCATCTTTCTCTCCTTTTTTCTGTCTTTCTTTTTTTTCTTCACCTTAATTTAAGGGGTGATGTCAGGTTAAATTTAAATCAAGTTTTATGTTTACGAAATTTTCTTTAAAAATATAAAACAAAAAAGCCACAAAAGCAAACCAAAAATATGCCATGTATTAGGTTTCCTTGGCTAAACTTTGGTAGCAGAGGGGTTACAGGGGTGACGTCTGTGAGAAGCTGACAGAAACTTCCTTCATGTCCGGTAGAGCTAATGCCTGGCAGCTCCAAAGACAGATGTGCCTCTGGTCGAGGCTGGGCCAAATAGAAAGGATGGTAATGCCTCTGTGATAACAGACTTAAGAGGAAGAGAAAGAATAGTTATTGTGCAGTTGTAATTGCAACCAGAAAAGACTGAAGTGAGAATATGTGAGAGGGACAACTGCAGACACCAAGGTCAGTGCAGAAGGACAGGGAAGTAGTGCCCCAGGTGCTGGAGCTGACATTCCCCTGCAGCCCGTGGTGCAGACCATGGTGGAGCAGCTGTGCCCCTGCAGCCCTCGGAGGTCAATGGGGGTGCAGAGATCCACCTGCAGCCCCTGGAGGAGACCCTCACCAGAGCATGTGGATGCCTGAGAGGAGGCTGTGAACCCATGGGTGGCCTGTGTTAGAGCAGGCTCCTGGCAGAGACCTGCAGAACCATAGAGACAGGAGCCCACGCTGGAGTAGGATTCGTGGTAAGATTTGTGACCCCTTGGGGGAGCCATGTTAGAGCAGTTTGTGGAGAATTGTTGCCCATGGAAATGACTCACATTGGAGAAATTATTGGAGAACTATCTCCCATGGAAGGGACACCATGCTGGAGCAGAGGAAGGACTCTTCTCCCAGCAGTGGCAGAAACTGACTGACCATAACCCTCATTCCCTGTCTCCCTGTGCCACTGGGGGAAAGAGATAGAGCTGGGAAGGAGAGAGTGTTGTGGGAAAAGTCTTTTAAAAGTATTATTTTACTTCTCATTATCCTGCTCTGATTTTTATAAGCAATGAATTCAATTAATATCTCTAATTCAAGCCTGTTTTGTCCATGATGGTATTTGGTGAGTGATTTCTCCCAGTCATTATCTCAACCCAGGAACACTTTGTTGTATTTCTTTTGCCTGTCCAGCTGCAGAGGGGACTGATAAAGAGGCTTTGATGGGTGCCTGGCATCCAGCCAGGGTAAACCCAGTACAAAACCCCCACCCCCAACTGATGTGAAACAAAGCAATAACCTCACAGTTATAATTGAAGTTCTTGTGTGTTTGTAACTGAAATATTACATTGTTGGTTAAGTGTTGAAAAGAAATTAAAGATATAAAAAAAAATTTAAAAAATAAATAATTCACATTCATTGTTCAAGAAGGTGGATGCAAGCAACCCTCCCCAAAAACAGCAGTGAATTTCTCACAGTAACTTATTTCTGTGTACTCTTTCACTTTCTGTTTGTTGCTCTTTATGGATTTTTCCGAAACCATTTGTGGTTTGTGCTCAGATGGGTCACAATTGTTTTGTTTCCAGATTATCTTGCCCAGAGAGCGAATGAATTTTGTTGGTTCAGAATTCAATTTATCCCAAACACTTACAGTCAGTACCAATTGCTGCAACTCTGTTCTGCTAAAAAAGCGGTTTCTGCTTCTTTGTGCTTTCCATGTTGCCAATCTAAAATCTTCTATACCTGCTTACTGGTTTCTGTCTTGTCAGGTCTGAAGCCTTCCTTCAAAATATAAAGGGACCATGAATAGGGTGCCTCTTCTTCCACTACCTTCTGCACCAGAAGTCACATAATAGTTCTCGGCGTACACTGCACAGAGTATGACAGATCCTCTAATTTGTCTGTGGTAGCTGCTTTTGAGACAGGCTCCTTTGGTGCTTTGCAAGGAGGAGCCAGCAAGAGTCTGAAAAGCTTTTTGAGCTGTTTGAGAGACAATAACTATCCAAGCTAGATGTGAAACTGTAAGGAAACAAATAAGGAACAGAATCTAGTTGCTTCCACTGTCTGTTCCAAACACATATATATCAAAATTATTTAATCTGTAAGAGCCATATTTTGAGTTTTTAATATTATCAGAGCACTGAAATGAGTAACTGCTTCGTAAAGGTGTTTAAATGCTTTATATACTTAATATGGCCACAAGGCTTTTCATGATCTACCGAGCTTTTCAAGGAGAGGTGCATTGCTTTATGATCCCATTTATTTCCTCTCTCATTTCCTCTCTCCTTGTGTTTAATCTTATCTTACAAAAAAAATAAAGCATTTTTCCTCAAAAAATAATCCAAACATATTTTGCAAAATGCATACTTTGAATTTATTAAAACTCAATGTAATTCTATTGAGCAGACTCTGAAAATAGGTATGTACATGTAGAGTTACATATTTCTGGCTGCCCTGTGAGGAATACAGAAGTGCTGCACATCATATTTATAAGCTCTATCTTGAATTCTTTCTGCAACTAAGACTCCCACTGAAGCCATCAAGCAAGTTACTTTTACAAGGAATGCAGACTCCTACTCAAAGTGAATATTTCTTGTTATAGACCAAGCTAGGGGATGCTGAGGGAATACTTAGTTTTGCCTTTAAAAGTTACAGTAAAGTTTTGAGTCTCTAAGCACTAGCATTACAGGAGAAGAGTAAGGGTGTGCAATTAACAATGAAGTAGCACTTCTCTGAATAAGAACTTCTTATCAAATGCCGCATAATCAAATTATTGGATGATGAGTTCTGGGGAAAAAAAAAAAGGTGATTTCTGTAAACAAACAGGCAGACAAAAGGAAACAAAATAGTAAATTGCCTGTGTCAAGGTGTGGCTTTAGTTCCTTAGCCTGAACACACCTACGAAGATGACGCAGTAACTGAGCTTACTTGTGTTTGGTTTAGGCATATGCTTTTTTTTCCTGCATGTCCTAATTACCAACGAAGATGCTTAACAGAAGCTCTTGCAATCTTTCTGTCCCAAGTTACTATTTGACTGTTTACTGTGTCAACATAATGTTGTACTCTCGTTATTCATACATTTTGAAACACGTGAAGTCTAAATGCATTACTTAGAAAAACAAAAAAAGCAAACATACTATTGAAATATTTTGAAATTTGAAAGTAGTTTTGGCTTCACCAGATCAGAATTGTTAGTTGCCATAGTAACAACATTACAAGAGGGAATTAAACATCATTACAATCATTCCTAAGTATTGAATAGCCGCTCAAATTTTTGCCTCTTGACATATTGCAAATCTAAAAGTTCATAACTCTGTTGTAGCAAGACAACCCAAATGGCTCTTGTTTTTTTTTTCTCTACCAGCTTGCTCTGAGATACAACTGTTTAGCAGCCTTCCCAGACATAACAACCAGAATAACAAATTATAGTTCAGTGAAAGCTATTCTAATCTTCAGATTATAAGGAGCCCTTGCCTTTTGTTCATGCCTTTTGTTCCTTTCTCATCAAGCCACATTCCTGTAAGTAATATCCTTCCACTGAATATGCAGAGTGAAAGATAATGGACAATGTCTTAACTCTATTAGCACAAAAAATTGTATGACATTTATCAGAATTATATAGAACTAGCTGGTGTGTATAAGTCACCAATTGATTTGTATTGGGTTTGGATGGCCAGGTTTTGGTAGCAGTGGGGGCTGCAAGAAGCTAACCCCATCTGACAGAGCCAATGCCAGCCAGCTCCAAGATGGACACACCATTGTCCACGGCCAAGACCATCACCAATGGTGGTATCACCTCTGCAATAACAGATTTAAGAAAGGGGAGAAGTTACTGCTCAGGAGTGATTTCAGCCAGAGAAGAGAGGAGTGAAAATATGTGAGAGAAACTACTCTGCAGACATGGAGGTCAGGAAAGAAGGAGGGGGAGGAGATGTTCCAGATGCTGGAGCAGAGGTTCTCCTGCTCAGCCCATAGTGCACACCATGGTGAGGCAGACTTTCTCCTGTGGCCCATGGATATCCATAAGTGGGCAGATATCCATCTGCAGCCACCGGAGGATGCCACATCAGTGCACACTGGAACAGGCTTCTGGCAGGACTTTTGGAAAGAGTCCATGCTGGAGCAGGTTTGCTGGCAAGACTTCTGACCCCGTGGGGAATAACGCTGAAGCAATCTATTCCTGAAGGATTGCACCTTGTGTAAGGAACCCACACTGGATCAGTTTGTGAAGAACTGCAGCCCATGGTAAGGGCTCACACTGGAGAAGTTCACAGACAACCGTCTCTTGTAGGAAGGGAGTAGGGGAAGAGTGTGAAGAGGAAGTAGGGCGGTTCTGACACTTCTATTTCTATAAACTTTTCAGTTGTGTTCTAAACTTCTGTCCAACAAGGTGTGTGTATTGATTAACTGTGCAGTGCACGTATAGAGACTTCAGCTAGCTCTGAACCTGATGAATGCAGTGGGAAGCCTTTCACAACACTGGGATGCAGAGCTACAGGAAATATATTTTTGGGAGGTCTCAGCTTCCTCCACCTCTGCTGGGAAGGTATCCATCTGTTAAAACCTCTTTTACAGAACTGGACAGAGATCCTAGTTCTCTCCTAAAAGATAGGTAATGGCAGCTTTTATATATGTGTGTGCACATAAACACATACATACATATATATTTATATATTTATAAATAAATAAACAAAAGCTAATAGGGAATTTTCCAGGCTCCAAGGCCAGGTCATATTTCCACATGTTGAGAATTGCCATATCTGTAGCTTCTAACTCCTTCTTTAACCAAAAATCTTTTGCAGGGGTGGGGAGGGGATGTGAGACAAGTTGGACACAGTAAGTTGAATGGAAATGTTTTATTCATATATTTGAAACTCTATCAGTACTAGTGAAAAAAACCCAACAAAAACAAACAAAAATTAAGTTTCCTGAGATGGAGAGAGTGATTTGAAGGGAGTACACTGTAACAAGCCTATTTTTTTAGAGCATCTGTTTGAAAATAAGGCAAGCTTAGATTCTTCTCTCAGAAAAAGTTCTATATTTTTTCAAATAGTGTTTCAAGTAAGTCACAAAAAATCCTTGGACTAGGTTTTTTTTTTTTTTTTGCAAGGCCCTTGATTTTATACCCCTGAATGATTAAAACAGAATATCTAGTAACTCCCTGTCACATCATATCAATTCACAGCAGCATCCTGCAGTAATGTGTCTTCTTTTCTTGTATTTTTTAGTGTGTATGCAAACCTTCTCGGAAAGATGATGCCTGCACCTGAGGTATACTGCAATTAGTATGCTATAGATAGAGAAGTGCATAATATGCACAGTGTATCATTTGTCAATGGTAGCCTAAAGAATTGGTTCCTAGCCTGTAAGAATTCTCAAATAAAAGTATCTAACATGCCAGATCCATCTCAGAGACTTGGGTGAGAAAATTTAAAATTCTGTGTTCAGTGCTTTATCTGCAGAGTATATAGCAGATAATTTATGTGGCAAATATTAAGTAATAACAGTATAAGAAAATATGGAAAAGCTCTTCTTTTATGAACCTACTTATGGTGTGTATGAAATGGGAAGGTAGAGAGGGTCCTTTGGGAAAATACTTTATAAATAGCAATTAAGTACTGCATTGTAATGAATATACACTAGGGCATAAAATATAGGTCCTGCAGGCATTCTTGGTAGCATCTCCTAGCTCTCCATGGGTCTGACTTTCTTCCAGATTATTAAAAAATTTTTGTAATCACAGAATGGTTTTGGTTAAAAGGAACCTTAAAGTTCCTCTAGTTCCAACCCCCCTGCCATGGGCAGGGACACCTTCCACGGGACCAAGTTGCTCAGAGCACCATCTAACCTGGCCTTGAACACTTCCAGGGATGGGGCATCCACAACTTCTCTGGGCAACCAGGTTCCTCACAGTAAATATATATGTTGTAGAAATATCTGTAACAGTTTTCTTTTTTACATTAATATATTTGCCTACATTTTATTAAAGATGGTAGAAGAAACTATTTCCAAGTAAACAATAGTGATCTCTGCTATATTTGTATTAGCAGCAGTTGCATCTACAGTATAAATCATGCTGTTACTATTTTTATTTTTTATTTTTAGTATGCAATCTATAAGGCTAGTACAGATGTTTGTATATTTTTTTAGAGCAGTTTGACAATAACTTTTAAATGTCTATAATTAAAAGTAAAAAAAATCTGCATTTGCCAGTTGTAGCCACAATGGGAAAGAGCACACTGCTTTCTCAGAAATATGGTACTACTGACTGCTGTTCAGAAAAATCATTAATTTGGTAAACATGAGCAACACATTTCTGCCAGATAAATACTTTTACATACAACATAGGAGGACTTAATATACACCGGGGCATTTGAACTGTGTATTTATTATGACAAAAAATCTCCCAGATATTGATAGGTTTCTAAAAACATTTAGATTTCAGGTTCTGTGAAACTGATTTCAGGTTACTGATGCTGTTCAAAATAATGGTGAAATATATCTTAACAGAAATATGAAAATTCAAACAAAACTGATTTGCTATTTACATTTTTTCTTTATTGTTAGAGCAGAACATCTTAATTCATGAAAAACACCTAAAAATAAAGTGTAACATTGATGTCATTATCTAGTTACACAGCTGTCAGCAACACTGGTCATAGTTTGATCAAAATATCAGTAAAGTTGCTGCCACTTAACTAACTAGCCCAGAAAATTAGATCCTGTTTTGCTGTGTATATTTATGTTAGTCTGTTTTAGTCTGCTACTTAACAGAGGAAGTAGCAACATAGTAAGTCTTTTAACTATGGTTTCAGAAGTGTAGCAGGTTTTCTTTCATCTTTTTACTATTTTTTTTCTTCTAGCAATAATAATATCAATGATAGTTAAAAAACCCTTAGTGTTTTCATTGATGTCAGTAAATGAAGACTGCACCCCTCAACTGCAAGAAGTAATTGAAGTTTTCACAGTATTTGAAAACATTCCCATGGTGCTTTACCAATAAACCGGAATTTCCTGTATGCTACCCTCTTACTTAGTGCATGAAAGAACATGCTTGAGGGCAAAACTAAAGGCATTTTTTGACACATCAGTTCTAAGATTTCCCAGCCTTTTAAAAGTAAATATTAAACTATGTACAAAAAATCTGTAACTTCACTGTAATTATGAGATCAGGTGGCAATTATTTTCCTTTGTTTTGTATTGTGGTTCACAAATGGGTAATAAACAGTTAATGTATTTAATGTATTAGGCTTTTGTGACCTTTAGTTTTTCATACTGACATAAAATAACTGGCTTTGGAGAGCAATGAGAGATTTTTTTTTTTACCAGAATCTCCCACAGGTAAATCCTGTGAACTACAAAATCTAATTTACAAGTTGTTGAAAAAGACAAATTAAATAGCCTGTCTTCCTATGACTTATTTCTGACCCACCTTTTCCCCCCAGCTACATCTCCCAGAAAAATACAAAGAGCTTGCATCATTTTTCTCTCCAGCCCCTTTCCTTCTTAACTCTCTCTCTTACTTTTTTTTCCCCCTTAATTTATCTGTTAACAATGTCTTGCTTATACTCTTGATTCTGGACATGACAAGAAAGGTCAAGAAGAAAGCAAAGTAACATGGAAGAATATTCTCTATTATCCTTACTCACTCTTTCTTATGGTGCTCAGGGTGCTTTGTGTGTGTAATAGTACCATGACATTCTCTCATGCTGAACTTTTGGGTATTTTGGGGTGTGAAATCTACTGTTGTTTATTACAGCTTTTAGAAATGTTTTCTTACCGTGGGGCGAATTTTTTGTCCAAATTCAGTAAGTGTTCTGCTGTGGCTTCCATAGAAACCACTCTCCCTGAAGTAGTTAATGTCCT
>WEIT01036412.1:264856-298840 GCA_013389985.1 Dryoscopus gambensis | reverse complement strand
GAGCATCTTTTGAAATATCCTGGCAGGGAAATTATGAAAATTCCCCAATCTGCATGTGCTGTGGGGTACACCCAGGATATGGCTTTTCCTGCACACCAGATTAGAGCCCATGAATGCTCCTCACCAGTGTGGGAGTTGCCCTGTGCAGGAGGAAGGCTGTTTGTGGCCACAGTGATAACGGAGACCCTTGGAGAAGAGTGATCCTGTGGTAGAGACAATGAATCGTCAAGAGAGAGTCAGTCCTGGAACTGCAGGTAACCCCCAAAGCTTCCTTCCTTTCTGTCCTCCTGTAGGAGAAGGTGGAGTTGGGGGAAAGACAGGGCTGGGATGGATCCTGGGCATGGTAGGGTGGCTGGCCTCCTGCCAGGAGATGGGGCTTAGGACAAGAGCAAAGCAACAGATGAGGGAACTGGGCAGTGCCCAGGCTGGCAGAATGACCTTTTTCCTGGAGCCGGGGACAGTGGAAGTCCAGGCTGAGCGGGGTCTGCTTCAGGGGTGTGTCTGTGAACAGTGGGGCTGATGGGTGCAATCCTTCTCTGATTCCCTGGGAATGTTCTCTGCATCAAGCTGAGCACAAGTCCCTGCTCCCATCCCTGGTGTCCCAAAGGATAACCCAGCCAGGGCTCTCCCAAGAGCTCCCAAGTGCCTTTTCCCCCTGTGGAACCAATCCCTTCTGCGTGTCTGGCTGTGCACATGCTGAGCTGGGCAGTCACTCCTTTGGGGGGCTGTGCCACTGCAGAAAGGGGCTCACGGTACAGAGGCAAAATACAGGTAGTGAGAGAAAGAAGCTCTGAAGAGAGAGGAGGAGGAGGGAGGTCCAGAAAGAGCAATCAGTGACAGACAGGGGTAATGGAGGGCAACAAGGAAGATGCATGGAGGAGAAAGGAGGTCTGAGAGGACAAAGCAGGAGTGAGGTTTGGGCAGAATACAGGCAGGACTTGTGATAAGCAGGGAAATGGAAAGCAGCTTCAGGGCAGCTGCTGGGTTACTGTGCTCTGTGGGTCTGCCCCACTGCTAGTGACAGGCAGCAGGACCTGCTTCCAGCCCCTGTGGGCCTCCCCAGTCCTTGGAACAAGGCACCAGCAGGGTGTTGGGGTACGCAGTCCCCTGGGTTATGCTGGGCCCGCCTCTGGGCTGAGATGTTCCCACTCTTGCTTTCTGTGTTTCAGCCCCAGCAGAAGAGAGAAGCTGCTCCTGGCTGAACATCTGGGTCTTCCTTATTTTTGCCCTTGCCATCAAAGCTGCCTTGGTGACCTTCTGCCTTGGTGGGTTCCAGGGTCTCTTAATTCTGTCGGGATGAGGGGCTCAGATGACTGCCATTTGTCAGCTGGAAATCCCATATCCTAGTCCTTCTGCCAGCAGGCAAATGCCCTTCACCAAAACAGGCCTCTCGCCCTTGTTAGCTTGTCCCATGACTTCTTTGTCCCTTTTCTGACCCAGTCCTCAGAGGATTTCTAATCCGGCTTTGTCAGCTGGGAAAGTGAGTCTGTCAGCCTGCAGAGGTGAGAGATGCTCATCTGAGGGAAGGAGTGACTGGTAGTGGGACAAATTGCCTGCTCTCCTCACCTCCTTGCTCAATCCAGATTTCATAGCTTGTTGACATAACAGAGTCTCTGCTGGGGCTCTAAAGCTGAAGGTGGAGGATAGCACTGGTTGCTCATGCATGAGGTAGAAATGATGACAGTCCCTCTTTCCTTCTCTTTCCTCTCTTCTCAGTGGCCTTACTTGATGGAAGCTATGGCCAGTACAAGATTCTCCTGCTGAACTCTACAGAGTGGTACTGTGTCCCCAGCAGTTCTGCAGACAAAAGTGGGTGTTGCTAAGAGCCTCATAAGCAATGCAGAGAACTTAACTAGAATTTAGTCTGGTTTCCCCTCAACCTTTGAGATCGGGAATATCATTGTCAGTCACAAGTAGATTGTTTTAAGTAAGGAATCTGGAGAATTGAGGGAAGAAGACACTGTATTGTACACTTTTACTTGGGATACTATGAAAACATGTTCCAGGCCAGTGGAAGAGGGTGGGTCATCCCATACCTGCATTTGACCAGCCTTTCTTCCCCTCATCAACACAACCCCTCTAATGCAACTCTGGTCTACTAATCTAGATGAAAGTGCTTTTATACAGGCTGGTTCAGTCCAGCTCCACTCCCTGTGCTGGCTCACTGCTTGTTCACACAAGCACCATGGTCAGTGTGAGGGACAGAGGAGGGAGGGAGATGTTAAGTAGTTTGGAGTAGCTGGACAGCTGAGCTGCAATCACACATGAAGTGATGGTAATGTGGAATGCTGGAATGCCTGCAGTGCAAGTTCCCAAACTCAGGTCAGAGACCTGTTCACATGCAGCCTCGTGTTTTGTGAGAATATATCTGTGGCTTTTTACTCTACCGTGTGACTTCCTGGCCATAAGGCAGATCTCTTGTATAACTGGGCTGTGTAAGGAACTGCCTGTGGTGGTGTCAAGGCTGTCAGAGCGGTTTGCTGTAAGTCTCTCAGTCTGCATGAACTGAGAGCTTGGACCACACTTCTCTGATGGAAGGGTTTCCAGAGAAGTGCAAGCCAACTACTTTCCATCTTGCTTCCTCAAGAAGGGTAAGGCAGAAACCACATCTCTCAACAAAGAGGTGTTGCACAGACATGGCAGGACAGACAGAGAAAGGGAAGTGGCCCCTTCAGGCAGGGGCCTTGTGACAGGTGCCTGCCGGGCTGCTGGCAGGTTTACTTGTGGGGTGCAGAGGAGAGCATTTATCTCTGCCCAGACTAAAGGTGGGGTTCAAACCCCACTCCTAACACATGGGACTCCATGTTGAACTTAGAGTCATAAAGGACACCACATCTTGTTCAAAAGCAGGATTTTTTTCCCTGACAGTGGAAGGCTGGATGTGCTGCCCAAAGGGCTGGAGAAGGTTTCAAAGAAGCTGCTATTTCCTGTCCACTGATGTGATGTCATGGGCTGAGAGTGAGCAGAACTGCACTGGGATGGGCTCCCAGCTGGTGGTGATCAACAGCAAGGCAGAGCAGGTAGGTGCACAGGGCTGAGAGAGGGACCCAGCAGCCAGAGACACAGTGCTGGGCCCTGGAGGGGACTCAGAGCCCCTCCTTGTCCTGCAGGGGATGGGGAATGTCCTGTCTGCAGCATCAGCTCCCCTCTGCCACCAGCCCCACCCCACAGGGACTCCTGATGCCTCCCTGTTCTCAGTCTTGCCCCTCATGGACTTTGTGGTTTTTTCTAGGAGTTCCTCTTCAACTTGACAAAAGAAAAAGTTACTAACATCTATGAAACAAAATACTACATAGGCTTATCTGCTTCCAAAAATGGGCAGTGGCAGTGGGTGGATCAGACTCCATACGAAAAGACAGCCACGTGAGTATCCCGGTGAAGTGAGGAGGGCCCTGTAATTCATGTTGTCAGTCTAAGTGACCAATACATTGTGTAAGGCAGGTATTCGTCAGAGGGGGATTTCTGTCTTCAACTGCTCTGCAAGTCAGAAGACTTAAATAGTTTTCTAGTCAAAACTATGGCTCCTGACTTCTGTCACAGTAACATTCCTTTTCTCTTCCACAACTGTTTGAGGTGACTCCACATCCACTGTCATGCATGCTAGTGCAGTTCCAATAGAGGAACTTTCTTTTACAGGTTCTGGAAGCCTGGGGAGCCCAATTTACTCTTTGCAGAAAAATGTGCTGCAATTCATGTCAAGGGAAACATGGACCCCAACACTTTCAGTAACTGGAATAACGTCCTTTGCTTCACAAGTTGCTATCGAATTTGTGAACAAGCAGTCAAACTTCTCTGAGGAATGACATAAAATCCGAACTCCGAAGGACCTCAGTTCCCAGCCTGTGCCCCTGCATCCCTTTACAAGCTGGAGATCAGTCCTGGATGAAACAGCTCAGGCTGATGTCAAGGACCTACTGGGACCCTTTCCACTCTCCTCCTTCAGAGATGAGGGTCCTAATTGTCCAGTACTTTCCTTGACTCCTGATCCAGTCAATATCTCAATGATGTGGAAAAGGCCATCACTGTTTCATGAAAGGATACTCATCCTTCAAATCACTGGAGCAGAATTTGAAAGAAGAGCATTCACTGGAGTGTCCTTGTTCCTCCTCTGAAGGGAAAAATTATTAATGGTTTTAATGTTTCCTTCTCCTTCCTCACACTGTGTGTTGATAATTTTTTAAAAAAAATTTAATAAACATTAATTCTGCTCTTTGCATGAGGATGTCTTCTGAGTGTCATGTCTCAACCCAGCCTCTCAACACAGAGATTTTAACTTTTCTATGTGTTTGGCACCTGTAGAGAGGATATTGTTGAGTGTGCTGGACTGGCCAGGAGCAGGAACAACATAACATTCATCTGCAGAGTGTGTGAAAAAGGCCCTGAACGCTTTGGAGAATTACTTGTGAAGATAGAAACAGAGCAGGCTGTGTAGTATTCAGCGCCAGTCACTGTTTGCCCAGGATGTAGCAGAAAGAAGAGGATTTTGGAGATTCTGCTGAGATATGGCAGGATGAGGCACGGTAATGAAAAAGAGAGAATGCAATTAAATGTAACAAGAAGGATAAAACCCAGAGTCCCCCAAGGAGAAATTTCTAATGTGAGAAAAGGGTGGAAGATCCCTATCAGAGTCATCACTGCAAATCAGATACACAGAAGTCTTGAGCAATGCTCTGCTTCCCTAAAATTTCCCAAACTCCAGTCTGCATGTTGCTCCCCTTCGTCAATGACATCCATACTCTTTGAAGAGCCCGGAGTTTCCAGTTTGGAACTAAAAATATGTCCTGAAAAATCAGTTCTGGGTGATTTTTTTTTCCCATCAAAAATCTGAGTATAAATTTTTGTCACTTCTACCTGAAGAAATGTATTTGCCAGGTTTCTGGTTTAGCCATTGGATCAAAAGCTTGGCTGTTGCAAAGTGTTTGCCTCCTAGTTTCTAAAGTTGCTGGATACTTTCACAATGGATAAAACTATTTTGTCTTGTCCAGCATGACAGCAAACCCAAACATTGCAACAGACTTCTCTTTTTGATTTCTCCCAACTCAGTTCTGGAAATTACAGCAACAGGGTTTTGAGGAAGAAAAAGAGGCAGATAAGACACACAGAGAGTATGCAATGTTTTACAAGAGGTTTTAGGGGCAGCTGCAGTTCTGGCTCCTGGAAGGTTGTATGGGGCAGAGCAAAACTCACACCAAGAGACTGGTTTGCAAGAAAATATAACTTGCTAGAAACGGCCTCCAGGCCCCAAATTTGGAAAACAAAGGTTTTCTTGAGGTGTCATGACAAAAGAAGGATCTTGGGAGATGATGGTGGGTTTGCCTGCAGAATTGCTGAAGGGAGGTTCCTGATCCCCTCTTCAGTATGGATTTGGCTGAAGGAGGTGCCTATCTCCAACACATAAGAATCAGTCTTTATCTCTCAAGTCTGTTTTGATTCAGGAGGCAGCAGATGTCATAGCAAGAGGCAGAGGTGAAGATAGACAGTCAGGTACAGCGCTTTCAGAAAGCTTCAGAAGGGCAATCTTGCATACTGAACCCAGAGGATGGGTGGGAAGGACAAAAAGTTTATCAGAATAGCATTCTTCATGATGACTCCTGCAGTCCTTGTTTTCAGGTGGACATCTTGGCAACATCCCCGCTGCCTCTCAGAACAAGACCTGGGTGCTCACCACTCCTTGGCACATTAACTTTTGCTTTGGAAAGGAACTCAGGTCTGAGGAAAGGAGCCACAGTGACATTCACTCCTGAGAATACACACATCATAGAGTGCAGGTATTGTGACTGCCGCAACAAAATTCTCCTGTGGTTCAAACCCGAGCTAGCTTCTGGTTTTCCTCCAGAAAGCTTATGAAGCCCAGTCTTGAGATGCAGTCTTCAGCTGGATAAACATAATTAGAGCCACATTGGAAGGACATCCAATGTTGATTCTTATGGTCAGACTTACTAATTATGTCTGCACACCAAGCATGCTGCTCTCTTTATGTTTAGCTCTGACAGCTGAGTCTTCCTTTCTAGGATACACCTGACTATCTCTAACGAATGATGATCCTTGCCAAGTCAAGAGATGAAATAAAGTGAAATGTATGTGCTTTTCATGATAGCCATTATCTTTTTATAAGGACTTTTATATAAAATTTTCCTCCAAGGGTGTCTGTTCTTTTTTTAGACAAAGCAGAGAATTACACCCCTACTCTTTGCCTTTTTCTGTTTTATCCCACCTCAGATTCTTTCATGTTCCCTTACAACATCTATTTCTCCACTTCTTTATTTTCTTTGTACTCTTGCTGTCTCTCATATTGTTCCCCCCTTTTCCTTTTAAATTTTGTTTCCTTTCAACTTTTCTTGCTAGACCACAGATGAGGAGCATACAATGTTGTTTGGAGGAGATAAAAGAGAGAAATGGTACTTAAAGAAGTTCTGGCACTGGACACACATCTATTCTGTCTTAAAATTTAGTGTTTCTGAAATGATTTCCTAAGCAGTCTTGTGTAAGGTATTAGTATTGACACAGGTACTGTTGGCCTTGCAAGGTTCTTGTTATCCAAGAGATCCACAACCCCCACGTCAGTTGTCCAGTTCATGCTGGTTATCCATTGTTTATCTCACATTGTCTAAGACAAATCCTATGATTTTAGCCTTTATGTCTCTACCTGGTTACAAGGAAATATAAACACTTTTTTATTTTATATGCAATCAGTTTACATACCTGAACAAGCTTTTTCACATCCTGCTGCTTAATTATAAATCATTTATCTTGTGTTATAGTACAGGTTGTAACATAAGGGAAATTCAGGGTAGCATTTAAGAACAGGACATTGATCTGGTTATTTAGATTGGAGATCAAAACAGACACTCCAATGCTGCTTTCTTGCCATGACACTCAGTCCTGTAAGGTGAGGCACCTGCTGTCTTAGATCCTTGTGCAGACTGAGTTGCCACAATTTTACATTCACAAGATATCTGCAAATTTACTCTAGCTAAGGATAAAGGAGGTAAGTTCACTGCCTGAACACTCGCTTGCCTCTGACACAAGCTAAAGCAGCTGTTTCTCACTACACAGTTGCCAACTCTGAAATCAGAGCATGAAGGCAACCTCTTTCACAACATTAAACACAGATCAAGGCCTTTCCTGTGCTGTCCATCTAGGTTTTCCTTTAAATGATCATTCTCATTTCTCACTGCTGTAGCCATAATTTCACCTGAGTTCTTCCATTTGTTTCCAGCTTTATTATCTCCTAACGTGTCTCAGTTTTTAAACTGACATTTTCCCCCCATTCCAACTCTTCTCCTAATGATTATAAGTAACAAACTTTGCACACCTGAAACCAGAGTAAGTCCGGAACAGATAATTTGGAGATAAGGAAACAGAGAAAGTGAAAAATCGGAAGGGGTTGCTTGGTTTCATTGGTAATAAGAGAGCGAATGTTTCCCCTTCTGTGGTTAAAACTACTCCTTTTGGGAAAGGAAGTAGTGAGACCCACACAGAAAAAGGCAGACTTGGGAGGGAGCCAAGAATGAATTCTTCTATCACATGTACAACGCAGAGGTGCTTCCCAGATTCATTAGAACACCACACCATTCAGACACCATTAAAACTACTGCAGAGCACTGGCTTTATGACAGACAATCACATTTTCATGAGTCAAGATCCTGCTTAGGAGATACATTGCTTCACGGGATCATCTGACCAGCTGGGGAAAGAAAACAGCCAGCTGCTGGGAAGGGTTCTCCCAGACTGGATATCCCCAGGCCTTAAAGAAAGGAGTCAAATTCCTCTTGACCAGATAATAAAAGGTTTCTGCCCACAGATTCATTTTTGAGTCATCATCATCTGGGACCTCAGGCATATTTTGGTTTTCAGAAAATATCTCAGTGAAGGCTTCCTATCCAAAGGCCTCTTGCAACTATGAATCATAAGCGTCACAGTACAAAACACATGTATGGAAGTTTAGAATTATTCTACCTACATTCTTAAAATCTTTTATTAAATTCAGTTATTGATCTTGTTCCAGGGCATTTTTCTTTATTTTTTTATTAAGTATAGCTACCCCCAAAATTTTAAAAGCATACTGAAGAACGAAAGTAGTCCTTTAACATCATCAGATTATTAAAGAAGCTCATCTTTCTAATATTTACAGAAAACCAAAAATCAAGTACTTACATAAGTGCTCTTCATCCCAAAGGGGAGGGCTGTGCTTAAAGGCTTGATCCCTACTTTTTTTTTCCCAGTTGTCAAAATTGTTCAAAACAAGATTGATAAAAAATATCAACCCACCTCTGCATGCCTATAAGTATGCATATTTAAAATATCTCTGCATACTTACAATACATAAGACTCTCTTCTCCCAGCACCCTCTCTCTAGGGTCCCTGCCTAGAGACTCTGCAGAGTTGATGTTTGCACTGTCAATTAACCCTGGTTGCTACTGAATGAAGTATTGCACCACAAAACTGAAAGACTGGCTTAAATGTATTATTGGGGGGGGAGGGGGGGGGCGGAAAGAGAGAATGAAAAAGAAAAATAACAATTTTCAGTGATCAGAAGTCATCTTTGGTACTGCCCAAAGGCTGTGGTCCACTATTACATCCCAAACTGGTACATTCCACAGACCAACGAGCCCTGCACTGTGCTGAGATCACAAATTACTCAAAACAAGCGCATTTTCCGAGGACTGCTTAAAAAACTTTTCCCTGCAGTTCTGGTTCTCCTGCTGAAGTGTGCTACTCAGAGACAGACCAGGACTGACTCATGCTGATTTGTGGAATCCTGTGAGCTGGCACACATACACGGTGCTGGAGACTAATAGTCAACAGAGCAAGATAATCTGGGGTAGGGATCGAGTGGTTGCAGAAAGCGAGGAAAGGAAAAAAGCTTCCCTGGATTAAAATAATAAATTTGTAAATGTGTTGCAAGCCTAATTTGCCTGCAGATCCATGGTCTGACTTCCTCACTTGATTTCAGATGTGCCTCATCACAACAGGCCTGCCTGGCAGCCCCTGGACTGTGTCTGACCTTGGCTACCATCGCCGGACCCTACCCTGACCCGAGGATTGATTTCCATGCTTGACCTCAGACCTTCCTCATCCCTGAAGACTGGTCCGGCAATCTGGACCCTGGCTGTTGTGCCAGGTGTGCCCTGCTTGCCTCACTCAGGTGTTGTGGCTGGTCCTCAGCTGTCCTGCTGGCTGTGTTACTGCAGGTGGCTCCTGGCCACCTGACCCTTGGGGAGCAGCCACCTCCACTGTGCCCTGACAGTGTCTGTTGTACTACAAAGCAAATTGTGAACTGGGATTCATTTTATTTTGTTGTATTTTGGGAAGGCAGGTTCCTGTCAGTTTGCTTTAGTAAAGTAGCTCTTTACTACTGAATATTATTCCACAGCTCAGTTCAGCTTTGGGTAGAATTTGCTGCTGATGGCCACCATTACTTCACTGTAATTGTCATCACTTCGGGGGTTTTTTGCTGTTTTTCATGCTGTTTGTAAAAAATCTCTTTCTTCATAAAAGACAAACAAACTTACTCGACTCCTTAATATCTTCCATGAGTTCCTCAGTATTGCTGAAAACCATAACCAGCTTTAAAAGTCATATTCCAGAAGCTTTTCATAGGATTTTGGTATCTTTGGTTCTTTTTCCTTCACTGACAATTCAACAGGCTGAACTGGTTCCTTATAGCTCTGAAGTAGTGCAAGGGGGATACAGAGCCATTCCCATCTTTGAAATGGTGTTACACTCCACTTGTTTCAGCAGGTCTGACAGAAGCTGGAAGAGTTTTATATGTTGGGTGCAGCCTCTGGTGGACAGTGCTGCCTGGATCTGCACAGAGGATCTGCTGTGTCTGTGCAGAGGGCTGGTTACCTTAAGAGAAGGAGCCACGTAAATCAATCCAGAAGCAACTGATACGTAATCTCAACACAACTGTTGCACAGCCACTGAGAGATTACAACTTCACTGTTAGATTCAGAGCCACATGAGGCCAGATGTAATGATTGATTAATAAAATCCTTCTGACATAATGACATGCTAGGAGGAGCAAATGCAGCATGGAAACACAGCACCCATTTTTCATGGAATCACGGAATGGTTTGGGTTGAAAGGGACCTCCAGTGTCATCTAGCCCAACTCCCCTACACTGAGCAGCAACATCTTCATCAGATCAGGTTGCTCAGAGTCCCATCCAACCCAATCTTGAATGTTGCCAGGGATGGGGCATCTATCACCTCTGGCTCTGGGCGACCTGTGCCAGTGTTTACACTCGAGCCAGCCTCTCTTGAATCACTTCTACTTGACCAACAGCAGATACACCACATGAGTCAAGCTGCCAGAGCTGTGAATTATTGAGTGGTGGCCTGGGCAGCTGACGAATTTATCAATTCAAGTGGTAGAAAACACCTTTAGTGCTGCAGTCAAGTAGAGCTGAAAGTACCTGCCGATCCTACTGAGAAGTGCAATACTTGAACAAAGATTAATTGAAAATAATGCAGAGACTTGGCCTTTAGGAGCCTCCTTATCACCCATAACAAACTTCAGTTCTGCTGGCCTAGTGAATTGTCTTTAAACAGCACATTTCTTGAATGATAGGCAGCAAAATACTGCTTATAACCTACTCTTCCCCCTACCATTGCCCTCCCTTCCCCACTGATGGAAGCAATCCTATGCCTGCTGATATCAGAGTCTTACTACATAGTAGGCTGCCTGTGTGTCTGTTGCATGCCTTAACTCAAGTTTCTAAATCTCCTTTGTCCTGTCTAAACCAGCTACCTGTGTTTCCCTTCTTTCTGCTGCAATTAGCATAAATTCACTCCCACAGTAACGAGATCAACAGGACACAGTAGACACGTCATTTGGTGGCCAGCCTCCCTTCACTGGGTTTTACAGTGTTGAATTTAGCAGCAGAATATGTTACTTTTGCATACAAGCTCCCGACATTCACAGAAGATTCTTACTCTCTCCAGTCTCCTTGAATATGGTGGAATTGATCTGCTGATTTGAGGATCTGCGTGGTCTCGTGATAACGTTACTGCCTTGTGTATTTCCCTTACAAATATCCATCACCAATAAAGACAAAATGCCCTAGTTACCCTACTTGCCATGAGATATCTGGACATCTGCCACCTTCCTTTCTGGCCATGGAAAAGTTGCTGGGATGGCTGCTGGCCTGGCAGTTGCATTGATCATCTTGTTGCAGATGGGAAGCACACTCTCTGGGTTGCCCATGTGGTGTACATCAGCAGCAGGATGACGTTCTTGTTGCCAGCTCAGCCCAGGGGGCCGGTACTGACAGATGGCTCAGCACCAGGCAGAGATGTCAGCTCCCCCTAATTCAGCACTCAGGTGAAAAAAAGCAGCCAGTTTAAAAAGTACTTTTAAATGTGAAGAAAGTGGAGGATCACCACAGGTAAACCCCTTTGCATGGCCTCAGAAACAATGAATTAATCTGGATGTAGCTGTGTTTTACTGAATCACAGGGAGGTCCTGGGATGCTGGCAAGGGCTCCAGTCATCTTTGGTGACCCCACGTCAGCTGTTGCTGCAAGTTGATGATACCCAGTTTTTGATGTCAAGCCACTTTAAAGGTGTCTCAGACATGCTTATACTGGGAACATGGAAAGAGATTAACTCCTAATTGAAGGTCTTATCAATGTACTTTCTGGGCTAAGAAATGCAAAGCTTAATGCAAAGACTTTCCTGGGACATTACATTTTTCGACATTTTCTACACACATGACCACAAAAAGAAAACCCCCCAAAAATCAGGAAAATATGGGTAAGCCATAAATGCAGACATGCCTCTTCACTCCCCTACTTCAGTTAGGTTTTGAGACCTCTTACCAAGCCTGAAGAATGGAGGCTACACAGCCTCTTTAATTGTGACTGATATTTGGCCTAATGTGCTCTCCTTTGGCATTATGACATATATGAGGCCACACCACAGACTAGAGACTTTCATGGTGGTTTTTTTTCAACTTTGAACAACTTTATCACCAAGGCCACTTCTATTTAGGCCAGTTCTATTTAGGCCTTTTTTTACTGGGCATGGAGACATGAAAATAGGACCACATACAAAATCTAGAAGTCTACAGTGATTTTTTTTTTTATTTATCACTGATACATGAGGAATAGGGTGGGACTAGTGAGCTCTTGGGCTAAGCATTACCATGCTTGCCAGATCCCATAATAGCTGAGCAATTATGAGAGAGCTGGGAGTAACATGAACTTTTGTTGCACCTTGGAAAAGGCTGGTCCTCTGTCTTCATGAACTGTTTTTCTTCCTTCTCTCTGCTCCCTCAGACTGTCAGGTCAGTGCCTGTATTTTAACCGTTGATGAGTCCACAAGTTAAACCAGTACTGACTACAATCAAATCACCTCCCTGTTTCCACTCTGCCATCTTCATTGGCATGTATCTTGCTGTCAGGCTATGGTTGAGGGACAGCTACAACTTAATATTGACTTGTTCACATAAAGACGGATGTTGGGTCACACAGTCATAGGATGTAGGAAGAAATCTGCAGCGTTTCAGTATCAACTATGCATTATATAACCTGTATATAAGCATTATAGGGCCACTTTCACAATAGGTGTGGAAGTTCTGCATAATTAGAGGAATTAAAAATTAGGGATTTTAGGGTAACAAAAATAATAGTGAAAATCTCAGGTTACTGAGATTATAATTTAAGAATACAACATTGTGGAGGCTACTATTTGCTTTAAAGATCTAAATTCTCACGGTAAAGTCCTTAAAACTGGTCCAGTGACTCCTCCACCCTGAAAACTTTCATTTCATCAGAGAAAGGTTCTGTTGGAACTGAAGTGACTCAGAATTACATTCTTCCTTAGATGAAGAACCCAGAACAAAGCTCACTGATTATTTAACTGTTCAGAAGATAGCTTAGGTGGTTGCTGATCTGCTGATGCCTGTTGAATTGCTGTTGGGGTTGGCCTCTACTGGCAGCAGGAAACTGAAGAATCCAGCATAAATCCAAGCACATAGTGAGCTATCATGTAGCATACAAGGAGAAAAAGATAGGCCATCGCTAGTATGAGAACCAAGATTTAGGTAGTTTTCCTTTATGGTCTATAGGATCTCATTGGGTCCTGTTCCCAGCTGGGTAGAGAAGACAGTTCCACAGACAGCTCTTTCTTGATAGGCCATCCCCAGGCTGTAAAGAATGGGGCCAAATTCTTATTCACCTGCTGAGAAAACTTCCGTGCCCACAAGTTCATCTTAGAAGTGTTGTCTTTTGGGATGGTGGGCATTTTCTGGTAGTCAGAGAAGAGGTGGGTGAAAGGGTCCCAACCAAACCCTTCCTGCAACTGATGGAAAAGAATACAGCATAAAAACAATTAAGTTATCATTTCACTGGCATTATTCCTGTGTTACACACAATAGAAAATTCCACAGGTCTCTGCAGTGTCTTTTAGAACCAATGTTAATTTAGATGAAAGCATCCAACTTGCAGGCTTCAGAGCATAACTAACAGCACTAAAAAATACGTCCCCATTACACTGGCCTCCCCAGACAAACAGAGATCAAAGATATACTGGGAGTAGCCAGAAGTGTCAGCAACCTATTATATAAGATGCTGCTTTGGGAACAGTGAAAAAGCATCAGAGGGGACACTGACAGAGTAGCTAGAAAGAAGGTGCACAGGAGAACAAAGAGTATTGAGAAAACAGGAAGGAGAGATTATGAACAGGGCATGCTTTGGCTAAGAATAAGAAGAAAAGGAATTCTTACAGGAAAAACTGTTGCAGAATTAGAATTGTTCTTTCATGTCACATTTATTCCAGCAGTCCTGTTAGTAACCAGACAGGAGATGGGAGATCCCAGCCTAAAAGTGTGGGTGAGGCAGTGAGGCAGTGGCCAAACCGGTAAGGTATTGTGGGAAAAGTTCTCCTTTTAAAACTGTTTCACTCTGTGTAAATATTTTGTTATTCATTGCACCAAAAAATCCCAGAGGCTGACTCTTCAGCTTGATGATTCAAGTCCGTCTCTGGGATGTGGAAAAATCAAGATCAATACTCCTCCAGTAAATATCCTTTTGCTCATATAAAGCGTGAGAGCTCTTAGACAAGGGAGCTGAGGGATACTCGCCTCACAGCAGTCAGTAGCTTAAGCCATCATAATGGACATGGGCTTTACAGCCCCAGTTAAAATCAGGTTGCTCTCTCCATTAGGCTAATAGTTTCTAGGAGGATTAAGGGAGAGGAGGAAATCTCTCTTGCATGCTTCCAGAGAGAATGCACTTTAATCTAGGACAGGGTTCATGTTTTAGCGTCTCAACCACAGTGAGGGATCCAGTTCCGTGTGCAGGAGAATAAGCTGAGCCCATCCTCTTGCCACTTGATGGACTACACTAGCTCCACCTAGTGCACTGGATGATATGAATACCCTCCTTTTGATAGGCTTTGTAAAAGGCCATGTAACTCATCAGGAGACTGTTCAAAGCCTGGCTCTTCTAGACACTTCAGAGTGCCAAGATTTTTTTGACAACTAGCCCACTGTCCCACAGGAAATCTGCCGTGGATTAAAGAGCTGTGCCCAAGTTTGATCCTCCTTTTCCCATGTTGTATAACAAGCAGCAGTTCCTGTTTCTGTTCCAGGGAGAAGGATTGGTACATTGCACTAAGCTATCTCCCCAAGTGGCTAAGCCCAATTCTGGAAAAGGAAGGTTTTCAGGAGACAACAGCTTTAGGCACTCTGCCTGTTTACGTCTCAGGTGCTTTCTGGACCCAAGATAAACCCTGACAATAATCACTTACAAGGCTTCAGCTACAGTCACCAGGCTGCAGATGTCCCTCTGACACAAGCTTCAGTGACTGCACTAAGAACACACACACACTTTTCCCTGTTACCTGCAGGTATGTCTCCAGAGCAGTCCACACGTTCCAGTCCTTCAGCTGAGCACCTTTCTTCAGATAGTCTTTTATCCTTTTCTCCCGACACTGTGGCCTGAGTGCCTGGTGGGCCTGATGCCTGGGAATGCCCAGCACCTCCTCATGAACGTAGACAGACCAGAGGTTGCATGTGGCCTCTGTGGTGTGAGGAGGAAACTCCCATGCCTGCTGCTGTTGATTGTGTCCCAGCTCATGGATGGGACCCCAAAGACCAGTAGTTTGCATATGCTTCACATCTAGCATCTCCTTTGCTGAATCCAGGTGGCCCATGATGGGGTAGCCAGCATGCATCCAGCCTGCAGGAGAGACAAGTAACAACACGTCAGTAAGTGCTCACCTCAGTGCTTCTTAGACATAAGTGATTTTTTTTTTTCATTTCTCTAGCGCCTTTCCTCCATCTCACAAATAACACTTTTTTTATTGCCATGAATGACCAGCTTTTCCCAGTGTGATGTAAGGAAACACATCAAGCTTCACCCTAACAGTCACCCTAACAACAGTCAAACAAGTAAAGGTAGGACTGAACCATCAGTTAAGTGCAGTTTTGCCTGCTTTCCCTTTTTATACACAAATGCACACTCATGGTTGGACTGAAGTTGAGTTTTTAGCGTGAGGAGAAAAGCCTGACCATTGCCCAGAACACACCTGGACTCTCACAGGCTGAGCACAGTTGACACCAACGCAACCATGCAGTAATGTGATTCAGCACCATGGCACTCCTTGAGTGCTCCTGTGTAGGGTGTGGGTACTGCAGGCCTGCACTCCAGCGGTCAGTGGTGTGGATGAGACACGTGGAAAACAGTTTGTCATGCCCAAGGGCTGCAAAGCCCGTCATACTTAAGCCTGTTCTTAACCTTGCAGGATAGCTATTCCATAAGCAACTTCCCAGAAGGTTGCTAGGCAAGAAACTAGCACTGCAAGGGATTTTATTTATGTCTCTTTGGTGTCTTCTTCCCTAATTGGTCCTCCTTCTTGAAGATTACCAAAACTTCATTCAAGAGTAATGCCCGCAAATTCAAACACCTATTGTAGCAGGGGATAAGCAGCTCTTTACACAGATGGAGCCTGGTGAATGAACAGGAGTGGCAATCCCCTTCCTGCAGGAACTAGTCAACATGAACATGAATGGCCTGGAACTAGTTTCTGCAGGAACTAGTGAAGATCTTGAGCTTCCTCTTTTTGAATGAGGGATATATGCAATTAGCAATCACTAGCACTGAAAAAGTTCAGATCCAGAAATGGGAATGAAACCATTTAGTCCACCCAAGCCAGAAGAAATTTTCTGTCTGTAGACTATGATATTTTTAACTGGCATTTGCTCAGCATAGCACACTCCCCAGATGTGCTGCAAATTCTTTCCATTGTAGCTTAGCAAAAGTTTGGGGCATCGGGGTTCATGCCAAGCCCTTATCTCATTGTGGGATGATGAATTTAACCAGTTTATTTTTAAAAACAACTGAGCAAAATGTTTATTGCAAAGTTGCATGTTTATCATATAATTTGATTCCAGATCGAAGGCACTCAGTTCATAACTGGAAAAGTTGGAGTGGGGGAACATCAGCTGCAAAAAATACACACTCCTGAGCTTTGACAGCAGCACTGGATCTACTTCCACACTGCCATCATCTCAGCCACACATCTTTTCAGGCTAAGCTTTGCCCACAATAACCTCTGTGGAGCCCACCTCCAGTAAGTAGGCACTCAGAGGTTTAAAAGTCGTCACTGAACACATGAGAACAGTCCTGTGGCTGAGCCAGAGAAAAAATAGAAATTGGGTCACTGCTTCCCAGCTGTACTGGCTCTGCAGTGCATTCAGGAGGGAGAATGAGTAACTACATGTGAGCTAAAGCCACTGCAGTCAGCGGCTCCGCATCTTAATACACCCCAACAGGAGGACAGCTGAGGAGACAGCACCAGTTTTGAGAGCAGGGAGGCATCTGGAAAGGTCAGTATGTTTTCAGTGTCCCCGCACTACCACATTTCCACCCTGATGGAGCAGCTCACAATTGTGCAAGGGTCACAGTCATTTAACACCTCACATATGTTCCCAGTCTGGTTTTAGCAAAATAACCTTGAAGGAACAGACACTGCTGCTAGAGGCCACTTGCCTCTTAGCCCTGGAGAAGGCCATATGGCAATGTACCTACCACACGAGATCTGGACATCTGTTACAATCCTCTCTGGCCTTGGGAATTTTGCTGGTATGGCTGCCAACTTGCTTATCGCCACCATGATCTCGTTCCACAGGGTCAGCAGCGGCCGCGGGTTCTCCATGTGGCGGATGCTGTCAGATGGCACCGTCAGGATGAGATTCTCCACAGCCAGCTCTGCCCAGGGAGCAGGGTAGTGCCGGATACAGGCTTCCCACTGCCTTTCACAGGTCTCCCCTACAGCAACAACACAGAAAACGAGTTAAGCACAATTCTGACTTTTGAGCGTGCTCACAGAGGTCAAGTTTGGAGAAAGAGACCATAGCCATAAAAATTTCCTGGAAAACAGTACGTGGTAGTTGCATGGCGGCTGTTAAATAGCCAGACCTCAACCTGTTCTTGGAAAGTCTCCTCAGGCTCTTTAATAGGTAGGAAACAGAAAAGGACTGGCATAAAACAGAGTAGCATAGCAAGAACCGACCCCTGTTTCATATCAGAGAACAAGAAGCATCAAGTTTCTCCAGTATCTAATTTCTTTTTGTCCAGCAAAGATTTGCTGTTTCACATAACAGCCCTGGTTCTGTTCAGTTTGACAGAGAGCAAGAAGAAATTGCAGCCAGGAAGAGAAGAGAAACTGCTGGAAACACGGGAAATTTAGCAGAGATGTCTTGTAGAGTCTAGAGACGGCCATATGGGGGCACAGTAAAGCAGGCAGAGCACAAAGCATGCCTTGCCGTGGCAGAGATCAGTCTCCCCATCCCAAGCACAACGGTTTCCCTCAGAAATAACAACTCCAGCCTCCAAGAAATGTTGGTGTGGACAAACCCTGCCCATTTTGTGAAAGCTCTTTCACCTGCTCCCAGCCACATAGCAGGCTCAGAGTGACTAAGTCACCTACCCAGAAGCAGAGATTCATAGAATTGTAGAATAGTTTGGATGGAAGGGATCTTAAAGGTCATCTGGTTCAACCCTCTTGCTATAAGCAGGGACATCTTCAACTAGATCAGGTTGCTCAGAGCCTTGCCCAATTTGACCTTGCATGTTTCCAGGAATGAGGCATCCATCACCTCTTTGGGCGAGTTGTTTCAGTGTTCCACCATCCTCATTGTAAAAAACCTCTTCTTTATGCATAGCCTGAATTGATCCTCTTTTAGTTTAAAACCGCTGCCCTTTGTCCTATTGCAACAGGTCCTGCTAAAGGGTTTGTCCCCATCTTTCTTGGACTTGCCCTTGGTGAAGCTGTGCTAGCTGTCCCAAATCACCTCCCTGTTCCCCATGTGCCTTACATGGCATCTAGGAGGATCTGTTCCATGGTCTTCCCAGGCACAGAGCTGAGGCTGACAGGTCGGTGATTCATGGGAACCTCCCTTCTACCCTTCTTAAAAATGAGTAGAAAAACGGGAATCCCAGAGGACAACACAGTAAGGAAAATAAACCTGGGTATTGCTAAATCCAAGCATTTCTAAGACCTTCCTAAGCACAGGACCATCTTTACTTTCAGTCACTGGGACAGTGGCATCTGTGAGCAGCCCTCAGGCAAAAAGCACCAAGGTAAACAAACCTACCAAGCTTGAAGAAAGGAGCTCTGACTGCCCCTTCCACCGTGATGGGCACGTTCCCCAGGACACTCTTTGCTGGCACCACGATGTAAATGAGGCCACCCCAGAGGCAGGAAATGGATTGTTTCTGGCAGGCCACATCACAGGTGTGTATTACCACTGGTGCCCGTTTCAGCTCCTTGGCTTGAGAGAGGTCATCTGTGTGACACCCAACCTGCACCTGGCAAGGAGAAGTGTAGAACAGCTGGTCAAAGGTGTGCCAGGGTGACCTGGCAGGCTGACCTCAGCACCCTGACCTCTCCACTGCAGCACAGTCCCTGCAGAGCATGCAGACAGAAGCAGCCTTCTGACTCCAGCCTAGTTCAAGTTTTCAGCCTGTGGTGACTAGAGGCAGTAAATACAGTAAAAAAAAAAGGTAAAGTTCATGCTGTCCCTATCTCAGACAGTCATACAGCTATTCTCCCATTATTCCTGGCTCAACTGCATCCTTCACCAGCAGATCAGGGTACTGCAGTGACTTCTTCCGCTGCACAGCACTTGCATTGATCATTCCTCCACCCTTCACCAGCATCAAAATCACTTCCTACAACACAAGTTGAAGAGATGTGATCACAACTGGCTTCTTTTATTGTGCCTCTTCCTTAGAGCTCGTACAGTAAAACAGACTGCATGTGGCTGCAGGATCAGACAGAAGCACCTGAGTTAACTTTGCATTTCAGCTGCAGGGAGGTCACTGCAAAAAATACCCAAGCAGGTAAACATTTACCTCTGTTTTATTTTGCAGAGAACAGGATCCCAAGTAACAGTGCCTGTCTCATCTGGATACATCTACATGAGCAGTAGTGACAGCACCGTCAAAGGAATTTATGAGAGATCTGGGGAGATGGAATCAAGTTTGGTTCATAGAAGGGCCCAAGTGCTTATCTTGGAGCTGAAAATCACCTCGATCAGGTCTTTTTGCACCGTAACAGAACAAAAAACAACAGCCCTCAAGCAGCAGCCACACTCAATTATCCCACTAGCACACAGAATAGGAGGAATGCAAAAGAAAAGCGTGAGGACACAAGGTGAAAAAATGACAGAGCAATTAAAGTGCCACAGGGTGGCAGCAGTAGGAAAGGGCGGGAAAGGTAGCAAAAGCCATTAAGGAGAAAACCCCTCCCCGTGCTATTTTTGAGTGCTCGCCCGACAAATATATGGGTGTAAACCAAGGCCAAGCAGAGCGAGCTTACCTTCAGACCAGCACCGACCACCAGGCAAGGGCAGGTTATAACTGCTGTGTGCCCTTCGGGGAGGTAGAGTCCTGTGCTCCTCCAGGCTGTCTTTCCTAAAAGGTAAGAGAACAGTCCTGAATAGTCAAGCACTTCTCTGTCCAGACCATTAGAGATCCTGGAGATTTCAAGTTGCAACAGAAGAATAATTTTCCATCCTTTCCTTTTCCCTTGCTCTACACTCACAGAACCATCTCACACTTACCCGACTTATCTGTTTCAAAGAAATGAGCAAAATCATCACACCATTAGTGAGCAAGCCCACCCAGATTTAAACTTCTGGAAATGCAAAGTTTAAATGTGTTTACTAGTATCTTTCAAAAACAAGGGGGGAAAAAAAAAGAAGCCAAAACCCCAACAGCTCCTACATTCAGATCATCTTATCCTAAAGCCCTCTTGAGAGGTGCCAACTGTGGTGGTATTAAACATGGCTGAAGTTTTTATTGGTCATAAAACATTTCCCAAATTACAGACCGATGGTGGCATCAAATTTTTCCTTAGTGGCTGGTCCAGCACAAACTGGAGCCCACAGGAATAGTCATTTCTAACTGTGTGAAGCGTTGAGAAAGCCTCAAAAGACCATTCTGTGCAAGGTGTACCTGTAAGAAGGGTACCACTACAATTCAGCCTGTTTCTAGACAGTCTTCCCATGGAAATGCAAGTCTCCTCAGCATAAATCTCTTTAAACACTCGCAATTTACAGAATTTACAGTGCAAAACTGATCCATCTCTATTGTACTGATCAGGTAGATTCCACTCCCTACTTCTGACATAAAGTTTACTCAGGCACATTTCAATCCAAACACCAGAAGTCCTAAAAATAGCTGAACTGTCATTAAGCACCCAACTTACAACCTTTCCTGTCATCCAAGAAAGCAGAACTAGTTTTGTCAAGCAAAACCCAATCCAAGGAAAAAATGCGAATTAGACTATGTCACAGTGTTTTTACCAGCTCATCTCAGTTTTGCTGAATTTACACCAAAGGCAGTCTTGAAATGGTGCTCAGGGTTTGCTTGCTTTTCTTTCATTTTTGTTTATGTGAAATGACACAAATTCAGAGTATTTTCTGCTTTTGTCCTGACTCATTAGTGTTGAAACCAGTGACAAGTTATTCTACAACTTTTCTCTCTGCACAGCCACTGCACTCAGACATTGCCATTCCAGAACCCCTTTAGCTCATTAGAACAATTTGGAAACAACTCCTCTAAACCATATTCTAATACCAAAAAAGTATGTCCAGGGAATAAAGCTTACTAGTGGAATTTAACCCACAGTTTAAACATACCAGTTGTGAGCAGGAATCTCAGCAAGCTGGTACAGATACAAGGCCTAAGCTTAGACAAATCATTAATGGTGTATTTTCCCAATACCTTGGCTTCAGTGGTGGTGTCAGCCCAAGAAGTTCCCACCATACTTCCAGCCTCTTGCTTTCACCCCCAAAACCAGATCTTCCCTCCATTGTGCTGATACACCGAGCTGTAGGACTGTGCTATAACTCAGGCTGAAATTACCTAGGTAACAAATACACCTTTTGTTTCTAACTCCCACCTCTTTGTAGGATGGCTCCATAGACAGCTGTATCAGTACAAATATGGCAACAGCAACCTGCAGTGTGGAGTCCAAGGTTTCTCAGAGCAGCTTTCTTGCCAAAGCCACTGTGCTGTGCAAGTGCCCTGTGGTACCACTTGTTAGGGGCTCTTCTCCTGCCAGTGCCTGTGCACCAACAGGGAGGAAGCAGGATTTCCATGGGGTGTTTCAGGGCGCTGAGATCAGGGCCAGCCACAAAAGGAGCCTGTTTGCCACTGCACTGAGGTCAGCCTGCTCTCAAGCCCATGGTGAAACTGCACATCTGTGCCCATGTTCAGGCAAACACAGACACAGGCACACTGAGGGCGGGCACCCCACTGGTCCCAGCAACAGGATGCCTTGATAGGAAGAGAGGTAACTCCTCACCTGGGTTTGTGCCATCAATTTCCACAGTGATAGGGAGGGCACAGACCCCAGCAGCAGATTTCTGCACCAGGGCCGCACTGTCTGTCATGGTTAGGGACAGCTCGGTCGCCATGCAGAGAAGCGCCGCCTCTTTGGAGTTGCTCTTGACCGGGCAGTGCCTGCTGACCTGTGGGATCCCGGTCCTCTTGAGCACCTTGGTCAGGATGCGGTGGAGCGAGGCATACGCCGGGCAGTCGTGGGCTGGGATGTGCAGGAAGGCAGCGCAGTCCTGCGCCAGCCTGTGCAGCCAGCCCTTCAGGGGTTCCGTGAGCTCCTGGCGCTCCTGCAGCTGTGTGCTGAAGAGCAGGAGCGCCCTGCGGAAGTGGTAGTGCTCCCCCGGCCCCACGGGCGGGTACTTGGCTGCCTGGCCGCTCTGCCCCAGGATGCTCAGCCCAAAGCGGTTCAGGATCCTGTTGCCGGGGTATTTTGCCACAGCGGCTTCGCCACAGTTCTGGGAAGCCCAGTACCAGGCCTGGCCCCCCACCAGCAGGCCACCTCCCTCTGCCACAAAAGCGTGGATCCTCTCGGCATCTCTGTCGCTGTAAGAAGAGCAGCAGTACACGCTGGTGTCACCTGCCAGCTGCGACACCTGCGACTTCACCTCTGCCTGAGACAGGAGGCCGCACAGCTGCTTCAGGCGGGGATCCACCACCACCAGCCCCTTCCTCCCGGCATCCAGCCAGGAGACAGCATTGAGTAGGAATCTGGCCAGCTTCGAGGAGCACAGCTGGCTCTCGTGGGTCGCCACCACCACGCGGCCGCGGCCGTAGCGTGCGGCAGCCAAGAGGCAGCGGTGGGAGCTGTCCAGGCACAGCGGGAAGGAGAGGGCTCCGTGTACCAGCAAGGTGGAGGGGATGCCCCCCGTCATCAAATCCAGCTCCGACACCCCGTGCAGGAGAGACTTGGCATCAAGGCTCAGGTTTGCCTGGTGCCTGCAGAACCAAGAGAGGTCCAGGTTAGCCCCCAGCCCAGAATCCTTGGCACAAAATGACTTGTGTCACCGCTGAAACTTAAAGAGTTATTTTCTTGATTTCACAGAATATTCTGAGTGAAGGACCTAGATTCTAAAAGGATCACTGAGTCCAACTCTTAAGCAAGTGGCCCATACAGGGATCAAACCCACCTCCTTCACACTATTAGCACCACACTCTAACCAAGTGAGCTATTCTAAGAGGCCATCCTTGCCTCTTCTTTCTCCTTCATCCCAGGACATCATGCTGTCAGTTCTTTCATTAAAAAAAAAAAATCCATCAATACCTCATTTTTCTCCTTTTAAAGCCTCAGTTTTTACTGCCAAGCAAATCTGTAGGAATCTCAGCCCTCATTTAGAAAAATAAATTAATAGGTCAAAAGGAAGCTTCTAGATACCCGACTTTGAAGAGCTGCTTGAAAATCTAAATACATTGCAGAAACTCAAAAATCAGACCCTTAGTATTGTTTTAAACTGCGGGTTTAAACTGAACATCATGTGGGAATTGGCCTATGTCCTTTTAAGAGTAGCTTTCTCTATGTGCCCCACCCTAGCCTTTATGAACCAGGCCAGCCCAAAAGATTTCTGTGCCTTTTCCCAAGCTCTGCCACTGTTGGGAACTGAAGAAAGGAGTGCTAGGACAGATGGGCTACACGGACAGGCAGACACACAGCTAGACAAAGAGTGAGTGACTAGAAGGTGAATTAGAGCCTTAACACACACCTCATGTTACCTCACGTTGTTGGTCTCCACAATAAAAAGAGATTAGGCTGAGCAAGGCTCTCTTATCTCTGCTATTTCCATATAACTCCTATATGTCACTGTGGAGAAAGACATGCTGAATTACTCTCATTTGCTCTGTGTACACCTTCCCCTGGTTCTGCCAAACACTTTTCCCTCAGTACCTGTGAAGTATCTGTTGTTACGTGGCCATTGCCGCCAACTCAGTGAGAATAAATGATGCTGCCCTTCTTCATGTCCATAGGACAGGAATTAAATCTGCAGTTCTTCTTTGGTTATTGCCTTATTGAGACCCTTTGTCACACAGAGCATGTGCCCAGGCATATGGCACAGCCCCTGCCTCACACTGAAGTCTGATTCTCTGCACACAAATCTGGCAGGAAGACCCAGATGTACAGAGCTGTTGTGTTACACAGAAATTGGAGATCTAAATTTCTCTGTTGCTCTGGATTCAAACAAAATCCCCACAAAAACAACTTAAACAAGTTTGTAATTCACCCTTAGTTACCATTTGAAGTCTTGTTAATTGTGATGTAATTTTTCTCTTCTGAATTCCCCACCTCTCTCCCTCTTCCATGCCCTGTGCATGAAGCAGTGGGAACATGCCTGCGCAGTGCAGTGGTAACAAGAAGCAACCAGCAAATTTATTTAAGCAAGCTGATTTGTTAGCTGTGTCCTAAGCATTTCACTGAATTCAACAGCAGAGCTCTCTACTCCCTTTACTGGTAAACAACAAAAAGTATCAAATTCCATTAATTGTTTGAAAATACTAGAAATTTAGTATTCTATATCCACAAGGAAAAGGCTGTGAAGGAAAGACTTGTGTAGGGAGTTTTACTGTAATTGCTGTGGCCTTTGTGAAATGAGGCTGCCACACAGAGGAAGTGCAGCAGCACTAATGCTCCTTGGAGAAACTGCTGTGCCTTGTGTAACTCAGCAGAAAGTGGCAGGAGAAAGAGCCTGGCATAGGCATTGGCAAGGGCAGGAAGATGGCAGGGCAACATTCAGGGCTCCAATGTCTGGTCAGCTGTACAATATGAGTCATAACAGCCCTGAGTTTTACACCTGATAATCCTGGACCCAAAGGGCCAGGCTGAAATCTCAACCAAACTGGGAGCACTGAGATTTCCTGCCCACAGCCTGTGTCAGAAGCTGAGAAGGGAGGAGGCACACAGCCTCAGCTCTGGCCAGCTCCAGGGTCTTACCTGCAGAAGTGAATTCCTGCAAGGAACAGGCTAAACAGGTTTAGCAGCTGTCAGCCGGAGCCTGGCCCAGAGAGCTGGCCTGCTGCTTCATCTCCAACCTAGTTTTCAGCTGCGGGAAATTTGCCCTGAATGTAGAGATGTGTGGGGAGAGGGAGAGGAGTTCCACCTCCTGTCCCTGTTTTGCTGCATTTCACTCAGGTACACTTGATCAGGCAGGCTGCTCTAAAAGCTGGCTCCCCTCATTTCCTTCCCCTTGAATGGATTCCCCAGGCCTGGCCCCGCTGCCCTGGAAGCAGTTGAAGAAATCATTCTTTCTAATTGCAGAGAATGGGAAGGTCCCCTTTAGATTGGAAGGCAAAAGTTGTATTCCATCCCAGCTGTTAAAGAACCAGCACTCACCATCACCCGCACCTCTCACCTCCCAAATCTTGTACAAACAACTCACCCGCATAACCTGATCCATGGTTTAAAGAGAGGGCAGTTCAGATACTCACGGGACAACTAATGGGATCTTGGGAATCTTCTTGGCGACTTTGAAGATGCCTTTTTCCACGGCGTTCCCTGTGAAGTACACGCCAGCCACGCTGGTCACCTGGTTCCCAGGGAATTCGAACAGCACCTTCTCCTTGCCATGTCGACTCGCCCAGTACCAGGCTTGGCCTCCGATGAGCAGCCCTCCACCCCCTTGGACAAAGTCCACGATGCTTTTGGCCTGTGAGGTGTTGTAGGCGTCCATACAGAACACCCCCATGGAGGGGCTGGGCTCTGCCCCCGCCTGCACTCGGGTGCCAGACCCGAGCAGCACCTGGGACAGGGAATCCAACTGAGGACGAACCCCAACCAGGGCCTCCGGGCAAGGCTTGAGCCACTCCACAGCATTTCTGAGGAACTGGGAGAACTTGGGGTCCTTCAGGATTCCCTCATGGGAAACGACCACCATGCGGCCCTTCCCATAGCGTGAAACAGCAATCAGGACCTGCTTCTTAGCGCTCAGGAGCGCAGGGTAGGCATCCTCTCCAACAAGGAGCAGCTCACAGGGAACAAAACCTCCAGTGAAATCCCATGGCCCGACACATTCCACTAACAGCTCATAGGTGGCACAGGGGTTCATCTCCAGGACACTCCTGTCTGGTGGAGAGAAGACCAACATTCATTTCAGTAAAGTTCAGCAATAAGGAACAGCTGTAACGACCCCACAGAGCAATTTTTTTTGTTGTCTAGTAGGAACTCCAAACAAAGAGGAGTCAAATTTGTGGACACAAACTTTTTCAGGGATTTGGTTTGTTTGTTTGCTTGTTTAGCTTTGTTATCACACTGTTTACACATTTAAATAGGAGTGACAAGTATACCACAATTATGGAGACAAAGTGACTGTTTCAACAAATTCTGCTATGCACCATGGAGGAAAACAGGGAAATAAAGGTATTCACTTTCCCATTAGCAATTTATTTGAAGAAGGAGAGTGCCAGAGGCTCCAGGAAGTCTACTAGGAACTTGTATACTGGAGGTGGTTTACACAGGAACAGCCAGAAAATGAAAGGACTGTATCAACACAATGCACAACATAATTCAAACATGCAGTTCACATTTTGGCTCCTAATTGGATACGTACAGAGCTACATGCTGTTGCTACAACATGGTATTCCAAAGCTGTACTTTTCTACCTCCATTTAGGCACTATAAGCCCGTACTTAGTATTAGGAGGTGCTGCAACGGGGAGGAGAGTCAGCAAAAATTATGGAGATGACCACCTCCCCTGCAATAATTATGAGTTTAAGGCACACAGTACCTGGGAGAGCAGGTCTGGGCACAGGAGATTCATGCCCTAGTTCCCTGATCCAAACTGCTTCACAATCTCAAGAAAACAATTTCCCTTTCCCATAGCTTTGTTTCATCTGTTTTCTCACCTGTGAAGTAAGGAGAGTGTACCGACCTCGACTGCCAAGCCCTTTGAGGTCTGTGAGTGACACGTGCTCTGTTAAGGCTCTCTTGGTTTAAAAGTTTGGCTCAGCTTTTCCCCGAAGTTGTCTTCTGCTGAGCCAGGGCAGCTGTGGCTGTGCAAACAGGAAGGCTTTGAGGTATGAGAGTATGACCCAGTCCCACCCAGTTTGTGTCATTCAGGATTCAGAAGAGTGACTTTGAGCACAATACCTACAGCAAGGGAAGGAGCTGCTCTGAAGGGGCGTGGACCTTTCCCTGGCAGCACCCTGTGCCAGCACCAGGCTTCACACATATTTCATATTTGGCTACCCTGAAAGCAAACCCTTGTCATCAAAACACAGGAAAATGTCAAGTCCTGGAGAAGCTGCATCCTTGATCTGGATTTGTCACAAGCCCCAGGGCACTTAGAAACAGCAACCTGATCAAGAATGACAGTATTGCTTATCCTCTGGACACGCCCAGAAGCTCTGTATTTCACCAAAACTATCATGAGACTCCACTACTGTTACGCATATGATTGATGAGTCAAAGCTGCAGATTAACATAGGATAAAAACTACACTGCCCAGTAACCTAGTGCTTGATTGCTGGCTTAGTTTGAATCCCAGCTTTGTGTCCCTGGGTCTGAAGAAGCCCTACATGTAAAGGCAAATACGAGGTCTAAGTGCTTTTGGGTGTTTTACTACGCAACATACAGCAAAGTAACACAGCCTCAGAAAATACTGAAGGTTTTTTGGTGGCTTCTGTGGATTTGATACTAATGTACCTATATTGGCACACTGATCATGGTGCAGGGGAGAGGAAAAGCAGGTGGATAGTTTCAGCAACTCATATTAAATGATAGAATCACAGAACTACTGAATGGTTTGGGTTGGAAGGGACTTTAAAGAACATACAGTTTCAAACCTTTTGCCATGGGCAGGGACACCTTCCACTAGACCAGGTGCTCACAGCCCCATCCAACCTGGCCTTGAACACTTCCAGGGATGAGGCATCCACAGCTTCTCTGGGCAACCTGTGCCAGTGTCTTACCATCCTCAGCAGAGAAGTTCTTCCTAACATCTAATCTAAACCTGCCCTCTTTCAAGCCGTTCCCCCTTGCCCTGTTACTACATGCCCTTCTAAAAAGTCCCTCTCCAGCTCTCTTGCAGCCCCCATTAGGTACTGGAAGGGGCTCTAAGGTGTCCCTGGAGCTTACTGCAGGCTGAAAAACCCCAGCTCTCTCAGCCTGTCTCTATAGGAGAGGCGCTGCAGCCCCCTGATCATCTTGGTGGCCTCCTCTGGACTTGTTCCAAAATGTTTGTGTTTTCCTTGAACTAGGAACCCCAGAGCTGGATGCAGCATTCCAGGTGGGGTCTCACAACAGCAGAGAGGCAGAATCCCCTCCCTTGCCCTGCTGGCCACACTGCTTTGGGTGCAGCCCAGGGCACAGTTGGCTTTCTGTGCTGCCGGCACACACTGCAGGGTCATGTTGGAACTTCTGGTCAAACCAACACCCTCAAGTCCTCCTTGGCAGGGCCGCTCTCAATTAATTCTCCACCCAGCCTGTCTTTGTGCTTGGGATTGTCCCTCAGTTATTCTACATGGGAACGACCCACAGGACTAGGTTTGATGTAAGCTCAGCAAACTTCTTAGCCCCCACCTTTCTTCTTATCACAGGATCTGAAAGCTAACTTCCTACACTCTCGACCTAGGAACACTGCAGCTTCCTGGCATTTACCCAGAATGAGGTGTGGCTGTCTTGGAAAGGATTTTAACTCTCTCGACTGAAAGCAATTGTGACCATGTAACAGAATTCCCAATTCCTATGCAATCACAATTTCCCCATTTCAGCTGTACCAAGCATCTCAGAGCGGAGAAAAGGAAAGGAGTGCACACATTAGACCCAGAGCAGACACAACTACAGATGATCTCCTCTTTCTAGAGAGAGAAGGGAGGAAACTCAGGCGAGACAGAGAACATACATATCTAAAATAACTGAAGGAAGCTGCAGAAGACTGAGCTGGCTGTCTCTCACATCAATTAGGAGGAAACAACCACTAGACCCAGGCACAAACAGAAGGAAGAAGAAGATCTTGGCTCCCAGCTGCCTTCCCTCTTAACGTCAAACTAAAAATTCTCTATGACAGTGTCTCAAGACAAAGATTCTCAATTCCTTTTCTTCCCTCCCACCCCTTCTACCTCTCACCTCCAGAGAGTTCCTGCTCCCTGCAGAGCTCAGAATACTGAGAGTAGGTATTGGAGCAAACATTTATAAACCCTGCCAGATGACTAATTCTCTCCTAGCCTTTCTTCTGCCTCTGGAAAAGAGACAAAAATGTGATGGGAAGGTAATTGGGTTTCATTAAATGCAGAATTAAGATTCCATCATCTGCTGTCCAAAATACATCACATATAGGCAAAAGATATATGATACAAAGGAAGGAATACCCCTTGGTTCACTCAGGAAGAATATCTGTGAGACAGGTGAGCTGGGGGAGCTCTAAGGGTGAATATGGGAAAAGATTTTGTGTGTTAAGTGGTCAGTCACTTTCGGGTGAGTCTTTAAGGTCCCTAGAAAACATGACAGGGCCTCCATGAGTAAAAATTATGGCATTGTGCAGTATCTGTGAGTTACAGGACAAAAGAGGCAAGACAGGCACTGAGGTGTCTCACCTGTTAAGAACACAGGCAGCCTAAGTGAGCGAGACACACCATTTCTAGAGATTTGCCTGTTCTTCCTCATTAGGATGGACCCATGGCTTTCCCAGTCTTTCCTCTCTTTCAGATTTGCAATCTAGCTGTCTGCACAGTAATTAAGAATCAAGAATGCTGCAAAGTCTGTAGGCAGTAAGGAATTGGTGGACTCTTGCTTCTTCCCATGTTTATCAACAAACTGAGCAAGGAGAGGAATGCTGATGTTTGGCATTTGCTGGAGAGACAAAAACACTTATTTTCATTATGTCTGTTCATCAGAAACAAGGTTTTAAACTGAAAGAGGATAGATTTGGATTTTGTAGATTTGGCTATAAGGAAGAAATTTTTCATGGTGACAGTAGTGAGACACTGTAATGGTCCTAACATCCAATCTGAACTTCCTCTGACACAGCAGGAGAAAAGGGATGGAGAGGTGAGAGGAAGCCAAGCAAGAAAGCTTGCATGGGAAATACAAAATTAGGAAAAAATACATTAAGAAAACCTTTCCAGAGTTCCATAATAAAAGTAAAAGAAACAAAGTTAATTATGTCTGAGGGAAATAGAGCCAAAGAAAAAGTAGATTGGGTTGCAAATTAACGAGAACTCCAAAATTAGATCAAGATAGCAATTACTAAAGGAAGCTACTGTAGGTATTTATTTTTAAAAATGACAGTCCTAAGAGTTATTAGGAAACAGACTAAAAATTGATAAAGCCTAAAAAAAAAGGGTTTTTTAGTAAAAGTACAGCAGAATCAATCAGGCAATTGCCATGTGTAATTACTGTTACTGGCATTATTTTCATGTGGCACTTCACAGTAATAGATTACAGTTTTCAAGCCTCGTAAAATGTTGTTGTGGTTTAAGGAAAAAAACAACATGAATTGCCCACCCTTTCTGGTGGTGTTACCATGCACACATTACAGTACACTCACTGGCTAATGGGATGCAAAGAAATGGAAAATCTTAATGTCTAAACATACATTTGTCCAGTAATCTGAATTGCTTTCAAGGCAAGGAAAGAAAAAAATGAAAGCAGCTGATGAAACATGACCAGGTGTTTTTAAATTAATTTTGCATTTGGAAAGGTAAATAACATCTTAATTATAATTAATTTTACTAAATTTCTATGAGTTGAAAGCAAGCTAATGAGCTATGATTGGTAAAGACAAGATTACGTTGAATCCTAAGAGATGTCTATACAAACAAGTGCTGTTTAGTCTTTTTGAAAATCTACACCTGGGATCTAAAAAGGACAGCACATATGACATAAATGAAACCACCAAATAATAGAAATCAATGTACAGAAGCACAGAAGAAATCATAACCTTACTAGAAAATAATTTTTTAAAAATGAGACCTTGCCTAATTTCAAGTCCTACAGCCTGTCGTTTTAGAAAGGCATTGACATGTGTTGGTGAACAGGGAGCAGAGCAGCTCAGAAATGCCCGGGAAATGAAGTCACAGAACCCTTTTCCAGCCCGGCGGTGGAAGGGTTGAGTCTCATTTGCATGCCCGCTATGTAACAGCTCAGATCACTCTCCTGTAAATGTTGCTCAGTTTTAAAGCAGGGCATGAATGTAACATCACTGCTTTCATTTGAAAAGGAGCAGAAGAGAGGTCTGATGCTCTTTGTGTATGGGCCATGCCAATCTACTGCAGCTTGCAGTGATGTGGTAACAAGTATGGAAAGAAAACAGCTTTATCCCTGCTAAACTAAAAGGATGGCATGGAACTTGATTCGCTATATCCCGTTGGGCAGCAAGGTAAAGCAGGGATACCGGGACAGTTCAGTGAAGCTGAGACTGAAGAACAGGCAGGGCATAACTCAGGTGATGGGCAGCTTAAAAATCTATCAATGACATGTCACACAAAGGAAGAGTGTAGGGTTAGACTGAGGAAGGCTTGTGTCCTACTGCAGACTTCAATGGTAGCACTGCTTATTGCAACAAAAAAAAAGTGCAAATCCATAAACTGAGTATTGCTTCCTCCTTGCCACTGTTATTTTTTATAATGCAGCAAGGAGAAATAATTAAAGCTATCCCTGATCTATTAAGCCATGTTTTTTTCCAGCTCACTATAAGTGTGACACGCCAACAGATGAGCATCTGGGGTCTCCTTGGGATTTCAACAGTAACCAAACAATCCCTCAGAAAAAATATTTGCCAAGTAAAAAAAAAAAAAAAAAAAAAAGATTTATTTAGCTTTTTGTTACAATCCAAAAAATTTTTAAAGCCTTACTTCAAATAACATGGGTGCAAAAATTATTGCTCTTGCCCATGGTGTATGAGCTATAATTTTGGTATCAGTTTCCCCTGGAAGGTCTTCACCACACTCAAGCCACGCTGGGTTGAATTTTGTATTCCCTGGCAGCTGGCATCAAGGGGTGTCCCTGCTGATGTCTGGCTGTCGGTCCACCTGCCAGCTGGTGGCCAGTCCCAGTCAACACAGATTGTGCAGCTCCTGCCTTTATTCCTTTCTTACACCCTGCACTCGGCCCTCTCAAGCCAATCAAGCGTGAACCCAGTGCTCTTGATGAGCGTGGTTTCAGTTCCTGTTCCAACCACAAATGAACAGTCAGGGTCATTCCTTTTTTGGTTATTCTGTTTGCTGTTATCTCAAAATGTCATCTTGGAGCATGTACAGACACGCATTCCTCACTTCTTTTCCCAGTTCCAGGGAATCTGTAGGCACGATGAACACAGCTGCGCAAGTGAACTTCCAGGCCACAGCGTGTTGTGGTGGGGCTTTGGTCAACCCACACAGCACACTGACTCCAGCCATGGCACACCTGGGAAGCCAAGCCTTTGACAGCACCCCAAAGGTCCTCCCATCTCAATGCGCTTTAGGCCACCTTGAGTCCTGCCCTTGCCTGTGTAGGATCTGTCGATAAAGTTGAGCTGTGTTGCCCTACGCCATCTTTTATGTTTTAAGTCCAAGCCTTGTTATCTTTAGCAAGCCTTTACATAAACCTGTTCCTAAATCTAGCATGTTGATGACCAGCTTTAGGTTGGCTTCATGTCCTGGGAGGCTGTCCCAGACTCTTGCTGGAATTTGTTGTTTTTTCAGGACATTGTACTGCTCAGAATGTTCTCTGCTGCCTTAGGCAATCATCTCACTTGTCTTTTGCTCTGCCTGAAAGCTATTGCCAAAATTTTCATTTTCTCTTCACCTAAGCGCACCCATCAAGCTCTGAAATCTTTCCTTTGTGTCTGCAATGTATCTTCTGAGAACAGGCCTGACATGAAGCTCCTTTACAATGCTGTGGTACTATAAGCAGGCCTTAAGAGAGGCTTAGAAAAGAGACTGTTCCAACCTGCCTTCCCTCCATCCATAGCCTACTGAAAGCAATATGGCATTGGCATCACCCCAAACACTCATTGTCTTCTTGCTGCTGTCTCTGTCCCCTTTTCCATAAAGCCCTGCACATACAGCCCTTCAGGGAGGTCCCCAAACAGTATCTAAGCAGTCTTTGAGAAGTTACTAAGGAACATAGCCTGCAGTACTTGGCTTAAATTACTTACGTTAGGGCTTGCACTGCTATGTTGAAAACAGGGGGATGGCTGGAAATATGAGCTGTGTAACATCTGTAAATGATCTCCACTCAAAGATCTCCTTTCCTTTCTACTATTTATCACTTTATTAAACTTGGTTCTAGCCTGTTTGGCAGTTGTAAGTAATATGGGACCAGTTACACACACTGCAATATTTAAATGCTGGATTATGAAGTAGAAAACACAAGGCTGAAAAACTACCAGTCCCAAACAGAAACTTCATTGCCACATATAAGACAGAATGACCTGCAAAGACTTATTTTAAACCAATGTATAGTTGGTTTATTATTAGAAAATTAAGATTAAAAAAAGATGTCAGATGAATTGAGAGCGTAAGAGAACTTGTGTGCTAATGCTGACTGGAGATTGTAAATTTAGCACCACACAGACTCATTAGATGAAGAATTATCTTCTATGTTTTTGCTATGCCTCCCCGAACAAGACCTGCTAGACCTGCTGGACCAGAACCAACTTAGATGCTTCTCTCTGTGTTTCTCAGTGTATCAGGTCTACAGTCTATGCACAGAACCAGCTTTGTACCTCCTACAGATCTAATCTGCAATCAAATAACTCATCCATGTTAAATTCCAAATCGAAAGCAGCAAGAAGCTTCTAGACTAAATACACACAGAAACCACAATCCTTTCCTTCTCTGCCTTCTCCCTTCTGACTCAGTTTGAAAGTAAACTAAAGAGTACATTAGCGTGGGGTTGCAAAGCATGTTCTTTCTCAGGGGAAACCTGTAGATTTTGCAGTTTACCCCCTTCTGCTAGAATAACTACAGGATCTGTTAGTCTCTTTCGCTTCCAATTTTCCTTGGCACCGGCAGAGCCCACCTCAGGCTGCTGGAGTCGTTGTGCAGCAGGCACAGACGCAGCTTTATGCCGGCACAGAGCGGCTCTGGGTTGCACGGTCAGGCCAGACGCAACCTGTGTCCTCACGGAGCAAGCTCGCACTCCAGCGCTTTGCACTGCCCGGTGCCGCGAGACGGCAGTGCGGCTTGGAAAGGCTCCGGGGCACTGCGCGCCCGCCTGCGAG
>WEIT01036412.1:243408-255466 GCA_013389985.1 Dryoscopus gambensis | reverse complement strand
TTTTTTTTTTTTTTTTTGATCTGGTGGTGGTTTTGTTTTTTCTTCCTTATGATTGCTTTTGCTGAGCAATATAAGTTGATATATTATTCCATAGAATAGTATTGTTCAGGTTGGGAAAAAAAAGAGAGGAGGGACACACCTGTATGGTCATCAGTAGGATCTTCAGGAATGACTTGTTTCAGACTAGCTGAAGAGAAAGACCAGAATATTATTTGTTACTAGGTATCAATTAAAATAAAAAGTGGAAGTACTGGTAGATATTCAATTCCTTTTACATTCCAGGTATCTTAACTTCAGTGTCAGGGACCTCCACAGCATTAGCCCTGAACTTTTTTTTAAAAAAATGAAGTAGTCTAAACAATACTGATTATAATGGCTCACTTTTTTGTGCTGTTTTCACTAATGTTTTACTCAAATGTAGGATATGATTTTTTTTCTTCACTTCATAGCCACATGACAAATATTTTTTGTAACTAGACTGTTTTTCTACGCCATCGTGGTACTCCCACTTGAAACTACGATGTACATTTACTTGGGAGGGCATGTGAAGAGTCAGAGATTCAGACTGGATACCTATCTCCTACATTAACACTAGCTCTTAAAAATCCTAAGCAATTTGTTGCAGCAGCAAGTTTAGATTAAAGTTCCCATGATCTCTGGAGAGCAAATTCTGAGAGTTACTAAACTGGTGTAATGAGAATAAATGCAAGGCTTTTCTTCCCTCCACAGATAGAGCTTTTTGAGTTCAAGGGGGAGGACCTCACTGATGAAGAAGATGGTGGCATCATCCGAAGAATCCGTAAAAAAGGGGAGGGCTACTCCAAGCCCAATGAGGATGCACTTGTAGAGAGTAAGTGTGTTGTTACACAAATAGTAAATGGATTTGCTGTGTGGGATGGCAGAACGTTTTCACAATCTACAACTGCATGTCCTGAGGGAAAGGAACACGTGGCTTCTCTTTTCTGTACCAAGTAACTGAACAACCTAGAGTAAGCTTTCCTTCTCCTGTTTCTAGCAAGGTTTACATTTTCCAGCAGCAGCTGTGTTTTCTGGTGATACTGAATCTGTTGAAGTGCTTATCTGATCAGAAAAGGTGATTGAGTCTCATAAAGTATTTCCATGTGCTGAGGAACAAGAGGGGAAGTTGTTCTGGCACTTGTCGTTGGAGTGGGAAAATCAAACACTTAAATGAACCAAAAAAAAAAAAGGGGGTTGTTAAATTTGACAGCAGAAGTTCTGTTTGCTGCCAGTAGCCACCATGCCATAGGTATCTGCTAAAAGAGAAAAGATTGTTTGGAAGGAGGCTTTGGCACTTTGTATGTTCTGCCTGCCTGTGTAGAACTCCCCGTGTACTCCTGGGTACCTGCCCACTGCCATGCATAGATACCTTCTGATTTTTCTCTCTCTGTTGTTCTGGTTTTTGTAACCAGTCCAGTTTGAAGGCCGATATGGAGATCGTGTTTTCGACAAGCGGGAGTTGCGGTTTGAGATTGGGGAAGGTGAGAACTTTGATATTCCTCACGGTCTGGAGAAAGCAATTCAAAAAATGGAGAAATCGGAGGAATCTGTGTTCTATCTCAAACCCAGGTATGCTGTTTCTGGTGTTTAATACTGGAAGGGCTTACCCTAATCATCTGGCAAGAAAGAAATTTTTTGTTATAATGCCTTTCAGCCTTTTTCAGTGCTGTGGTAAAAACTTGGATCAGCCCCAAAAAACTAGCATATGAGAAGTATCGAGCTAAGATTGCTCTGCCACTTCATAATGAAGCAGTAGCACTCCAGAAAAAAATTACTTAAGTCTCTGTAATGTTGACCTCTGAATATTAAAAAAAAAATGCTGTTGCTCTCTAACTTAGATTTTTGTGATTCCTCTTCATGACTGCTCACTGTAAAAACAGTGTATATGTAGACTTGGATATAGGCAGAATTTTCTCTTTACAATGAGAACACATCTGAAACAAGTGGAGTTGCACAGATTGTTTTCATCAAACTTTAATTTATTTCAGTTTTTATTGAGGTTTTTTTTTAAACTGGAACTGAGCCTGATGACAGCAGAAAAGCAAAGCAAATCTGATCTAGAGGGTTTTCCTGCTGATCTGCAGCTTCTTACTGGAGTTGCCCTGCAGTACCTTTCTGTAGGCATTTCCTGTTCATCAGGTGATTAGCAGTGTGTTAAGTGTACAGCTGCTCACTTAATCTTGGTATTTATTGTCTTTGCTTTTCTAAGAATAGAACTAAAATACAGCTGCTCTGAGGGCAACAGTTTCAGACCCTGAATATAAAACATGATGGGTATAACTTGAAAGTTGGTTGTTTTGGTTTGTTTTTTTTTTCTTGATGGAGGGATTACTTGCTTCTGTTTCAAGTAAACTAAAGAAATAATAAAATAATAGGAACTGCTAAGAGATTAATGAAATCAACACTATGTTTCTCTTACTTTCTTCTGCCTTGTAGTTTCTAATTTTAGAATTGTACCTAGAATTTTTCAAGCCTTTTTCTTGTAATAATAGTTTATGCACATCCCAAATTTTTTTGTCATCCCAAAGGTTTTTGTCTCCATCTTCCTATGTAGCAAATAAAGCTGGACGGATAGTTTTGAACTCTCTTCTTTATAATATTTGTTTCTCCCTCCCCACCCCCATTTTACAGCTATGGTTTTGGAAGTGCTGGTAATGAGAAATTTAAGATCCCTCCAGACGCAGAGCTGCAGTATGAAGTGAAACTCAAAAGCTTTGAAAAGGTGGGAACAAGAGATGAAATCCCAAGGAGATCTGGGAGTGGGGGAAGAAGTGGGAGTGCAGCTTAAGCAATGACAACAGAATCCTTGAATGGTGATGTGAAACAGGGAGGCCACTGTTGCCAGAGATGATGGTGACATGCTGGGAGCTCTTGGCTGAAATGATGTTTATTCTTCCTGTATCCCTGCTCATGCTCTAGGCTGGTTTCCAGTAGCAGTGCAAAGCTCTGCTTTGCCAAACTTATCTCTACCATACTGTTAGTGGGAAATAACATAGCCACTTGATTTCCATAGAAGTTGTATTGAAGTTGACTGGAACTGTTCGTGTTTGGGTAGGCTAAGGAGTCTTGGGAAATGAACACGGATGAGAAGTTGGAACAGAGCTGCATTGTGAAGGAGAGAGGCACTCAGTACTTCAAGGTAAGTCCCCAAGTAATAGCAGCATTTCTTAGTCCGTGTCATGAGTTGATAATGATGATTACCGCTTCTGTCATTTCTGATGGGTGTTCATGGTATTCTGTGAGATTTAAAGGGAGCACTGGAGGGGAATGTGTCTTAAAAAAAAAAGAAACTCACTTGTATTATCCAAAGAACTAACTCTGCAGGGAGCTCTCTGTTAGACCTGTTTGCTGTATCTACAGATCACACTGTGGGGTGTACAGTACTTCAGTTCCTGCTGTGGGACAGTGCTGTGAATGAACAACATTCATTTGGGTAGAGATGTGTGCAGAAGCTGTTTAAAGCAATTTACCCACCTAAAGGAAGAGTTTCCTATTATCTCTGTATTGCATTTTGAGAATGCCAGATCTTCCCTTATTTTTGCATCAGAAGTTGAATATAACATAGGAGTTCAGTGAAGTATCAATGCTGGCATATACCCCTAGCTCTAGTCGGGAACCAGTTAAGTATTCCTAAAGATTTTCTGATCCTGTGCAGGAATGGCTCTCAGAAGTACTGTATTTTTGATGATAGAAGTTACTTTTTGATCAAATGGGGTTTTTAGATCTGTCACTCAAGGCAGGCAAAAGGGATGAGAGGGAAATAAAAGTTACCTTGGTGATCTGTGTGATAATTGAACTGCCTTGTTTACAGGAGGGGAAATACAAGCGGGCAGCGTTACAGTACAAGAAGATTGTGTCGTGGCTGGAGCACGAGTCGGGACTCTCCGAGGAAGAGGAATCAAAAGCCAAAAGCTTGAGGCTTGCTGCCCACCTTAATCTAGCTATGTGCCATCTCAAGCTGAAGGAGTACTCCCAGGCTTTGGAGAACTGCAACAAGGTAGTAGGAGTTTGTTTATTCTTAAACTGCACAAGCAATCTGACAGTTTATCTCTTGCTTTAAAAACTTTAGGGACAACAGGCCATGTGGTGTTTGGTCTTTCTTACCAGCTGGCATTTGGGTAGTATGGAATTTTTAGTACACTAAAAACATCCAACAGATTATTTTTGTAATTAGTGCCCTTTGAACATCTTTTACTGACTTGCTGCTACATTGAGAATATTCAAGTGTTTAGAAATAAGAAACACTTGAGATGTGGTGAAGGTAGTCATGCTGGCAAAGGTCTTCCAAAGAGCAGGATTAGCGCCTGACTAAATCTTAGACTTGCTGGTTCTCTTGTCAAATAGCCTACTATATTTATTCCTCTTTGTACTTATTTCTACTGCATTCCACTCACTTTATTAGTAAGCCCTGACAGGACTCATAAGTCTACATCAGAAGGTACAGTTCCTAGCAGTCTCTGGTGTTCTGACTGCATCTAATTTTTACAAAAGGAAAAGAATTACTGACGGTGGTTTGGCTTTGGGGTTTTTTTGAATGCAGGCACTCGAATTGGATAGCAACAATGAAAAAGGCCTCTTCCGGCGTGGAGAAGCTCACTTGGCTGTCAATGACTTTGAGCTGGCTCGAGCAGATTTCCAGAAAGTGATACAACTTTATCCAAGTAACAAAGCTGCCAAAGTGCAACTGGTGACTTGTCAGCAAAAAATACGGGAGCAGCATGAGAAGGAGAAAAAGATGTACGCCAACATGTTCCAAAGGCTTGCAGACAAAGACTTGAAGGTAAGTAACGCTACTCCAGAGATTACAGGAGGTGATGTCGTGTGTTAGACAAGGAACAGTGGTTTAGGTACTCAGCTTACTTTTTAGTGCAGATAATTATAGCAGGAGAACACTCAAGTAGACTGCTTTGGGGAGCAGGGATGGAGCTCAAAATGCCAACAGTCAAAATTATTGGGCCTTCTTGTTTGAACAGGAGAGCCAGCATTACCAACCATTGCACAGAAAGCTTTTATCTATTTCAACTGAATTTTGCAACAGACCAGTGTTAATCAGAGAGCAGTTGAAGTGATGAGATGCAAACATAATAATGTTCCAGAACTGAAAAAAAGCACCTATCCTTCTAGAACCTGTTGTGAAGAACAGGCTGTTCTGGTGCCTGGGGGGCCCATCTGGTGAGAACTTGTCTGTCATACCGAGGGTGTTGTGCACCATCTTGCTTCTCACGGAGATATTGAGATGTGGTTGATGGTCTCCATTTCGGATGTCACAGATTGATTATGAAGTGTCATTATTCTACTGTGTGGATGGTTTTGCTAATAAGCTTTCACTAGAATTTTAGCAAATACTAGTTCAGTTAATAATGGCAGTATGTGAATACAGGTTATAACAAGATTGTATCAGCTAGCAAGAAGCATTCCAGGTTACTGGCGAGAATCATATCCTAAGAAAACCTTCTCTTTCTTTTCCTTAAATATGATGGTCTAGAAGGACAAAATAGACCTGTACCTTCTCAGATAAATATGGGATTTATATCAGCCTCAAATTTCCTCTCTAATGCTGGGAAGTACAGAAGCTTGTATCTTGTGAGGTTATTTTCACCTTTCCAGAATATGCATGAAGAATACAAAAAATTGTTGGATATTGGTACATCAGTTTTATTTGGTTAACTGTGTCACTGCGTCTTTGCAGAGGCAGGGTGTCCTCAGAGTGTATCCTGACAGTTCAGCCATTTCAGACTGTCAGCTGACAATTTCCTACCTGAAGTGCTTTACTCTGTCTCTTCCTTTTTTGGCTAAAGCAGCCTGATGTCAACAGTCCTTGCTTATTGGAGCTTGAAAGAAAGTATTCTGTCCTTCTAGACATGGTGATGTAAAGCCACACAGTATCGTAATTTTGGTAGGCTTCAGTAAAAAATCTCAGAAATATAAAGATACAGCAACTAAACTAGAATTATTTCACTGTTAGTCATCTTCACTTTTGAAATGGCAGGATTTAATTGCCAGCTGCCAGGCTCTGTTGGGAAGGTTCCTTTCAGCCTAGCACAGCTGCTGGGAATCTGGCTTCTTCCACTAGGTATGGGACACAGCAAGGTCTGTGGAGAGAGGAAGAGTGGAGTGCTGAAACAAGCTATACCCACTAAAAGTACAAAAGAGCTGCCTTTGTGCATTCTTCAGCTCATAAGACAGATAATTGGTAGAGTAATATTCTTGGCAAAAGGCAGACTCAAAGTCTTTGCAGACTGTTTGAAGTATTGGAAAAACGTGGCACTTAGTTCCAATTTCCTTATCTGCTTGGGACAGAATCACTTTAGAGTTGTAGAACCCCTTAGGTTGGACTCCAGCCAAATGTAAATGAAAGGTTATTGTCTGGCATCTAACACTGGACATGGGATTTGAGGTGTGGCCTCACCATTGCCAAGTACAGGAGGACAACCCTGCCCTGGTGCTGCTGGACACACTGTTGCTGATACAGGCCTGGATGCCACTGGCCTGGTGAATTGTTCCCACCAAGTTACATGATCTTGGGAACGTGCAATGTGCTGGTTTGTTTTTTTTTTTCTCTAAGGCATCTGGCCTACTTTAAAAGGATATGGTTTTATATGAAAAGAGACTGATGGAGCTATTAACTGTGAAGGGTGCTTACTCCTTGGGCCAGTCTCCAGGTAGTTTTCTGGCAAGAAAAACTCGTTTTCCTCTCACTTCATTTATAATGTAGCTTTACTCTAGCTCCAGCAGTGTCTATTGTGGTGGTGTAGTAGAAGTTCAAAGTTTTGGAGACGAGAGTTTGTTTACTAAATGTCTTCTGATTGCTAAGAAGGTAGCTTGGACTGCAGTTCTGATATTCCTGACACAGTCTGTTAAATTCAACTGCCACTCTTGCATCAGTAGTTAATTTCATTAATTTTAGAAGTTCACATATGTGAAGTATGAGTTTTTGAAGGTCAGGATGTTCATCACTTTATCTTAAGCCCAGGATTGCTAGCTACTAACAGATTTTTTAAGAAGACTTAGCTCTTGTGTGCTTTACAGAATGCTTCTAAGGATGAAAAATTGACCTTTGATGCATGAATGTTCTTTTAAATGTGGTTTTGTGTCACAGACAAGTTGGTATAAGATTTTAAGGATTCTGTCCCTTTTTCCCCTCTTACTCCCCTCTCCCAGCATTGCATGCTTCAGGCTTTGCTTGCTTTTTGCCTGGTTCTCATCTAAGATCATCATAAAACAGATGGTTCAAGGTGCTGGGATGACAGCTGGAATAGCAATTTCATTGCACTAGGTTTTGAGATGAGCAAGCCAAGACATTTTTACCTCCCTTTACTGTGTTTGAAAATTATTGCAAGGTCAGGATGTGCTGGTTATGTCCTATTGTAAAAGCTGACCTTGGACCCCTACCTCACGGCTCTCTGCCTTCCACACCTATTTATGAGGAAGATGCACAAAGGAGAGGGCTTTAGAGCAGCCACCTTGTCAGATCCTATTTTCTTCCAGCTAAGCTCTTGCACAGGACATCCAAATCGCTGCTGTTGAGTTGAAGTGTCTCTTCACAAAACCAGTTGTCCAATAAAGATATTTCTGCTTATGCTGAGTGCAAGTGTGCCTCTTACAAGTTGGATCAGGGTAGGCCATGGGAATGGCTGAAAATGAATCACATTGATGCTGAAGCAGGGAAAAAAGCAGTTCCTGAAGAAGCTTCGTAAATGAATTTTAGTTAAAAGACTTTCCTAGGAAAGTGTTGTGTGGCAAGTGGGTGTAGGCCACATTAAGAATCATAACCACCTAATACCAGTGTTACATTTTGGCCTCCTCTACACTGCTTCTGGTTTCAAAGATGCATGAAAATTTTTGGTTTCTCCTGGCTGAAGATCCTAATATCTTAATTCAGTCTTGCAGGGTAGACAAGCTTTCCAAGTGATAAGAATCAAACAGTGTTTGTGCTAGCAGTTTTGTATAACAAATTAATGTATTTTTTTTTGTCTCCCTATTTAGTCATCTGCTACTCTTCAGACAAGCCACACTGAAGATGCAGAAATGAAAGATGCGCAGAATGGAGTTGAAGATAAATCAGAAGTTGAAGCAGAAGCATAAAAACAAACCCTATTCCATTAGTTTTGTAAATGAAAGAATTTCCAGTGAATTAGACCTTTATTTTTCTACCTGGTTGGATAGTGGCTTCAAGGGAGCAGAGGCTGAAGCCACCATGCCACAGTCAGTTACAGCTTCATGTGGCTGTTTGAGAAGCTGAGTGGCAGCATAAATCTGGTTTAATCCTAGTGACTTTATTTATTCATTCAGCCTCTGTTACTGTTTGGGTTCTGTCTGGATTTACTCTGCTTGGTTTATTTGCATTTTCATAGAATCATAGAATGGCTTGACTTGGAAGGGACCTCAAAGATCTAGTTCCAACCCCCCTGCCATGGACAGGGACACCCTTCACTAGGCCAGGTTGTTGAGAGTTCCATCCAGCCTGGCCTTGGACACTTCCAGGGATGGAGCAGCCACAGCTTCTCTGGGCAGCCTGTTCCAGTGCCTCACCACCCTCACAGTAAAAAATTTCTTCCTAATACCTAATCTTAACCTGCCCTCTTTCAGTTTGAAGCCATTCCCCCTTGTGCTGTCACTACTTGCCCTTGTAAATAGTCTCCATGTTTCTTGTAGGCTCCCTTCGGGTACTGGAAGGCCACAGTTGGGTCACCCTGAAGCCTTCTTTTTTCCAAGCTGAACAGTCCTTGTTCTCTCGGCCTTTTCTCATAAGGAGAGGTGCTTCATCCCTCTAATCATCTTGGTGGGCCTCCTCTGGACTTGCTGCAACAGGTCAATGTCCTTCCTGTGCTGGGGACCGCAGAGCTGGGTGCAGTGTTCCAGGGGGTCTCACCAGAGTAGAGGATCAAAATCCCATCCCTCCCCTGCTGCCCACACTGCTTTTGATGCAGCCCAGGTTACAACTGGCCTTCTGGGCTGTGGGTGCACATTGCCAGCTCATGTCCAGCCTCTTCTCCAACAGCACCCCCAAGTCCTTGGCAGGGCTGCTCCGGATCCCTTCATCTCCCAGCCTTTATTGATACCAGGGGTTGCCCCAGCCCAGGTGCAGCGCCTTGCACTTGGCCTTATTAAAGCCTCATGAGTTTCACATGGGCCCACTTCCCAAGCTTGTCCAGGTCCCTCTGGCTGGCATCCTGTCCTTCAGGTGTGTCAGCTGCACCACTCAGCTTGGTGTCATCTGCAAACTTGCCGATCCCTCAATCCCTTCATCCATGTCACTAATGAAGATGATAGTAACCCTGGTCCCAGTATGAACCCCTGAGGGACACCACTTGTCACTGGTGTCCATCAGGACGCTAAGCTGTTGACCCCTACCCTGTGGATGTGACCGTCCAACCAATTTCTTAACCATCAAACAGTCCACCCATTGAATCCATCTCTCTAATTTAGAGAGAAGAATGTAAGGAACTGTGTCCAAGGCAGAAGTTTGCAGAAATACAGGTAAATGACACCTGTAGCCATTCACTTGTCCACTGGTGGAGTCACTCCATCATTGAAGGCCACTAGGCTGGTCAGACAGGACTTGCCCTTGGTGAAGCCATGCTGGCTGTCCCCAGTCACCTCCCTGTCCTCCATGTGCCTTAGCATAGCATCCAGGAGGATCTGTCCGAGGCAGTGATCTTCCCCGGGCACAGAGCTGAGGCTGACAGGTTGGTAGTTCCCATTTTGACATCGGTGTTTCTTTCTTTCTGGTTCCAGCTTGCTTTAATCCCAGGTTCTGCTTTCTAAATTTATTTCCTTGATTGCCTTCAAGTAATCAGCTTTTTCCAGGAGTCCTCATGTGAGACTTAAGAACAAATTGGCGCTCCCACTTCTGCCTTGGGATTGCCCTCTTTCCCCCTGTTCAGTAGGGAGTCCCTTCCATTAAGTATTGTAACCTTTCTTGTATGCCTCCTCTTTGCAAATTGCTGAAGGTGAAGACTTGAAGTCACAGCTTAAGTAATAAAGCTCCAATTAAACTCAAGAAAACTGAACTTTTCGTGGGTTTTTATTGGAATTCGCACAGAATTGAGATAATTTACTGTCCTTTGGTCATTCAGTGTTTTCTTGTCCACATAGCCACAGTGTCCTGATTATTTTTCTATGTTGTTTGTTCGTTACCATAGAAAAGTCCCACAATATTTGATATAGTATTTACCCATATATTTGCAAAAGGGAAAAATATGTTGCTGGAAACTGTGCAAAAAGCAAGTCTGTAACCTATGCATAGGGCTTATTATGTGTTCATATTGCTACCTTCCTCTTCACCTACCACATTGTAAAACTGGACCAGAGGGGAAAAAAAAAAGAAAAACAATATACCTGAAAGTGACTAGCTTTGAAGAGAAAGTAAGTGATGATGGCTTACATATTGCAAATACTTCTAATGAACTACAAACTCCTGAGTGATTCTAATGTCTACTTACCCAGATCTCACAAGACAGCTATTACTCAGTATTCTGCTTCTTTCTGCGGTTTGTGTGTCTTGTTTGGGGGTGGGTGTGCTTTTGAATTTTGTGGGGGCTTTTGGTTGGGGTGGGCCTTTTTGTTTGTCTGAAAGCATGAAACATAGTGCTCAAACTCAACTGTTGTTTATCCTCTCATGTGGTGTTAGATTCAGCATCTCCAGTGTCCTGTTCTGAGACAGGGGCAGAAGGGGCACCTTTTTTGCCTGCTCTCCAGAAGAAAAGTAGAAAATCTGTTCCTCTCAGATGAAAATAAATGGACTTTTTTATGGTGAGAAAGATGTCTTTGCATGGCATGCCATGGGCTGGAATTGTGTGTGTATCGCAGAGAGTATCCCTGTTTTAACATGTAATACAATGTGAATTCCTGGTCTCCTTTGGTGAAACAGAAGTACTGTGTAAGCACTTAACTCGTGGGGTTCTTCCAGGCTGGGGGAGAGCCAGTCAGTACCTGTCCTGCAGCAGTGCCAGCCCAGCTTGGGCCCCAGAACTGTCACCGAAGCGGTGTGAGGGCTGCTTGGGAGTGCTGCCCTGCCCCTGGGCCCCAGACACCTAATTCAGTCCCTGCTGCTGGGTTGGAGCTGGGTGAGAGAGCTGGGAGCTGCACCGCTCTGCACAGGGTAGCAGTGCTACCTCATGGGGTCGGTGGGATAGGAGAGAGGCAGGGTGGAGTGCTGGGGAGGTCACTTCGCTTAAGGACATGCTGATTTCGTTTGCCTAATAAAGGCTTAGGGGTGCCAGGTAATGGGGGTGATTTTTCATGAGCTCTGACTAGTAACCAGCCCCCATGTATGTGAAAAGCTTGTACCAAAGCACTGCCCCTTTTGTGGGAAACAACACTGTGTGAATGTCAATTGGAGTTACAAGCAGGGATTTATAGACCTAGAGAAACCTTTAAGGGGGGCAGGAATGCCAAGCCAGAGTACTTTTTCTTCAGCAAGTAAATATCTCGATTTGTTGCTAATTATTACTGGAAATACAAGCCTCTGTGGCTGAAACTGTTTTTGCTGCTAAACCATAGGGCCAAGTCCTAACGATAAATTTCTAATTGTTGAACAACAGTTTTCACAAATCTCCATGTACGTGTTTCTGAAAACAAAAAAGTGAGATGATTTCTGTGGCACACCTAAAAAAATCTAGTCAATGGTGCATCTGTTGTTAAGTGTGAGCAGTCTTGAAAGTACCACTGTGCCCTCGTTGTTACTACATAAGCTATGAAATGTTTGAGAATGTAAATCTTTTAATGACCCTAAACATGCCCTATTCAGGCAGCTGAAAGGATGTTCCGTGCTGTCTTTAAAAATGGGTCTGGTTGCCGGCAGAAGGTGGCATACTGGTGTTTATAAGTGAGGTCATGCATGTAAACTTCAGCTATAAACTTCGTTATGTATGTCCTTATAGAGAAAAAAAAAAAACCCACAATGTTTAAAATAAACAGTTACAGTACTGACTTTGTAAACCACCCCTGTGTGTCTCCCGGTGTCCAATCCTTTCCGGTGCGCGGTGTCTGAGGCGCGGCCCGGCTCGGGGGCGGCCGGCGCGTTCCGCCGCGCCCC
>WEIT01036412.1:206297-243348 GCA_013389985.1 Dryoscopus gambensis | reverse complement strand
CGGTGCCCGCGGGGCCGCCTCGGAGACGGGGCCTGAACGGGGTTGGGGGGAAGCACCGAGCGCCTGGTGCGGCGTCAGGGCAGGTGCCAGGAGGAGCTGGTGGGGCTTCCAGCCCTGGAGTCACACACGGGGTTTGGCGGGTGCCTGAGCGGTGTGAGGGACGCAGGGCTTTGGTCAGAACCCCCCCGGAACTCCCCTGCAAAGGAAGTGTTTGCTGGGCTGCAGCTGGCCAGGGCTTCCCTCGCCACTACACGTGCCGGTCACCCTTGGTGTGGCCTGGGTGGTGCAGAGCCAGAGGGGAGCTTACCTTCTGCCCCCAAAGTGAGACAGGCACTCACCTGTCACAGTGGTGGGGATTGTAGAGGTGCTTTGCTGAGCACAGCTGATCACAAACAGGGTAGAGCCAAGTCTCCGTGTCTCTTGACCTGTGTGATGGATGGATGTGCATTGGGAGTGTTGCTATCAGCCCCAAAAATGGTTGGTTTTGGTTCATCTGTAACTAGGAAGAGGTTAGCTTAACCAGCTGTATGTGAACTGTTTCCTCTCCTCAACAGTCAAAATTTTTTACAGCCTTATCCTGAAAGGTGTCGTGGCTAGCAATGCAGTAGATGATTAAGGGGATTTCCCCATAAAAAGTTGTGTAGGGCAGGGTGTGCAGGGAGTTATGAAATGCACACCTTTTAAATACAGAGGCATGATGCAGGAGATGGGATAATGGGAGCAGGCTCGTCAGCATGGGTGGTTGGTGATTTTTAGAAATCTTTAAAGAAATAATCACCATTCTGAAATACCTTTACCCCTTGAGCAGTGAGATTGAACATCCTGTGTAAATCTGTTGCATTCATGCACTCTCATCCTGTTCCTGGATGGTTATATTTTTATCATTGCCATCATCTTCATTAGATGATTCAAGTCAATCTAGGTTGAAGGATGGAAGATGGAGTGATGATGATTAGCCGAGCAGGATGTTAAAACAGTCAGTGTCACAATTCTGAAACAGTAAGTGGAGAAGCAGTGGGTAATGGGATGTTGCTCTAAGGAGCCATTCTCCATCTCTTTTATCTGCAAGAATAAAATTAGGGCTGTTGTATTTTCCCAGACCTTCCATTTTGATTCCAGATTGTCTCTTTAACTTGTTTTGTTTTGCTGCGTCTTCCCACAGAGTGATTTTTAGATATGAATTCTGAAATTATTGCTGTTGAAGGAATTCTGTTAATGTAATTGTGGATTTCTTCCTACTTTTCTTGTACAGCTGAATGAACTCGTGGTGGGAGACACCAATGGAAAGCTCTATGTTTACAAGAATGATGACAGCAAGCCCTGGGCCGTGCGATCTTGCCAAGGAATGGTCAGTTCTTGACAAAATTTCTAAATTGTTGGGCCTTTTGTTGTATGTGCCGCCAGCTATCCTTGTCCTTTGCCTAGGAATATGTAGGCTAGAGAGGAATGGCACCCAGAACTGATTCAGATGTCTTTCATGTAGTTATTCAAGACCCTGCTTTTGCCCACAGCCCCAAGAGCTGCAAGTGATAAGCAAATCAATGGACAAACATAGAAACTGGGATTCTGTCCCACCTTTACCCTGCTCTGTGTGCTGTGGGTTTTGCCCCAGGGCTCTGACCAGTTGTGTTTCTGTCCCTTGACTCTGCTCTCCTTGTCCTTCAAAAGGCTGTTTGGGGTTCAAGAGATTCTTTATGTGAGAGGGGAGGGGGTAGGGCAGGGGCTTATCCCAGGGTGCTGGGTTGGGGTGCCTTCTCTCATGGATGGCCTTGTTTTGTTTTGCAGCTCACATGTGTCGGTGTGGGAGATGTGTGCAATAAAGGAAAGGTGAGAGGAGCCAAACTTTCCCAGCTGTGTCTGGAGGGCATGTGGGAGGTGTTTAGGACATTAGGGTGGTGTCATATGCTGAGTGTGGAGGAGGACAGATTGCAGGTGCTTTGTCTCCAGGATCTACCTTTGCTCAGAGTTTTAGCACTACTGTTTTTAAACTGTTCTTCTGTTTATATGTAGCTGGTATCTTTCTGGGAGCGGGTTTTAGAGAGCAAGGAAATCCATCCTGTCTTCAGAGAGCACTTTTGGTTTCCATGTGCCCTAGTGAGAGCACCACACGGCTTTGGTGGTTTGAGGGTTGCTCCTTTTACTCAGTGGCTTTTGCCCTTCTTGTGCTGATGTCTGCTGTGGGCCGTGGTCCTTCTGCCACTTGGCTGTGTGCATTTAAGGTCATCTAAACAAGACCGAGACACAGAATAGTCTGGACTCCCAAGCAAATTCCACTGGGTCTACTATGACTCCTTCTGTTGGATTGCTGTTTCTGGGGGTTTAGCCAGGACCAATGAGTCCAAAGGTCCCAGTTTAGGCACCCTGCCCAAAATCGTGTAGCTACGTTTCCTCCAGTGGGGAGCAGAGCTGACGTGGGCATTGAGAAAACCACGCATTGTTTGAGTATTTCACACATATCAGCTTGATGCTGTAGTCTGACAAAGATGAACAAGAAGTTTGGACCCTGCTGGTAGCAGAGTAGTTTGTGTGCTGGCCAAAACCCTCCTGTTCCCTCTGTAGCAGGAATTGATCTTGATCGATCTACCCTTGTGTCTTCCTTTGCCCTGCTGTGGGACAGCTTCTGCGCTTTCTAAAAGAGGAACAATCAAAAGGTTTTTCTCTTCCCTCACAGAACTTCGTGGTGGCAGTGAGTGCAGAAGGCTGGTTTCATCTTTTTGACCTGACTTCCCTGAATTCAAAACATCCAGATGCTTCAGGCCACCATGAGTTGGCAGGGGCAGAAGAGCAGAAGCCAGTGTTCAAGCAGCACATTCCTGCCAACACCAAGGTCATGCTCATCAATGACATTGGTGAGCCACAAAGCTGGTGTGGAAATGCAGGGTGAAGGAGTTTGTGTGGGAGGCAGTGGGGAGAGAAGGTCGGGGGGGACTTGCAGAAGGAAATTACTGTCTTGCTGAAACAGACACTCCAGTAAACCACAGCCAAGTCATGGAGGAGAGAAACAAGAACTTCAGGAATTTTTCTGAAGTGCAAGTTTTCATTACAGGGTTGGGATCCTCAGGGATGCTAACTATAAAAACCAGCAGAGTGGTTTCTGCATGTTTGGTCTCTTAGGGCGTGAGAGAGTCCATCTGTATTTCTCTCTTCCCTACAGATGGAGATGGGAAGTGTGAGTTGGTGGTGGGTTACACTGACAGGGTGGTCCGTGCCTTCCGCTGGGAGGACTCATCGGAGAGTTCGGACCATGTCTCTGGGCAGTTGATCCTGTTGAAGAAATGGCTTCTAGAAGGTCAGGTAAGGAAAAAGGATGTTCAGAGCAGTACTTGTCATAGAGTCTTCAAGAGGTGGCTTTTCCAAGAGAAGCAGCATGAAATCTCAGTCTATGAACAAAACAATTGTCATGTTCATGGCTTGAAAGGAGGTTTGCCCAGTGGTTTTTCTGTACATGCAGAGCAGCTGGTGGGTTCGTCTGGGAAACAGTTGCTCTTGCCCGATGGGAGAGCGTTAGTGGAAAGTACTAATGTTGTTTTAAAGTGGTTTTTTGTAGGGAACCAACCTTTTACTGAACTTGGACATTTTGCTTCCAGCTGAATTTGTTCAGCTGCTGCTCAGCTCTACCAGAAGATTTGCCATATTCAAATTTAGTTTTGAGGAGCACAGTAAACCTTCCGGAGTTCTCAACTCTATCCATGTTTTCCCTCTGCTGCTGTAGGTGGACAGCCTTTCTGTGAACCCAGGCCCTGGTGGCTCACCAGAGCTGATGGTGTCACAGCCAGGCTGTGGCTACGCCATCCTGCTGTGCACCTGGGACACGGAGCAGCGGGACGCAGCCGCGGGAAGGGACGGATCTGGCTCGAGCAGGTGAGGGGTGTTACAGCAGGAAGGGGTGGATCTGCCCAAGCAGGTGTTACGGTGGGAAGAGAGGGCTCTGCCCCAGGCAGGTGAGGGTGTCCCTGCAGGGGTACGTGAGCAGATGCCACTGTGGCTGCCTGTTACAAGGGACTGCCACCACACCACTGTTGTGAGGCGGGAGGTGCTGTCACTGTCCTTGCTTCGGTGAGCTGCTGTGCTGCTGGCAGCTCATCGCTTAAGCCCACCTGCACCCAAGCTTCCATGAACACTCTTCATGTCTCTGTCACGAAGATAAATACTGCTGCTTTCCTTGTATCCCACTCTCTTCTTGAATTGGGCAAGGAGAGTGGCAAAACCAGCCCACTGAGAGGGCTGGTACTGGGAGCTAAGGTAGGGAAGTGAGTGACGCAGATCTCCAGAGAAGGGTCATCAGATTGCAGGGTGACAGCTGAGAGACTGGGCCAAACCAAATCCGTCTGAAGCCCAGGATAAAACGGGGCTCATTCACTTGTTTTCTGCAGGTAAGGCAATTAGAGGTTTCCTAATGAGAACCTGGGCAGCCAGTGCTGTAAATCACAACCAGAGCAATCAGGATGAGCAGTGAGGTTCTTGTTGCTGTCTTGGCGAAGGAAGAACCCTGGTGGGCAATTTGGTGCTGCTGTGGTGTTCTGTGAGACTTGAAGGCAGACACAAAAAACTGCAGCAGGAGAGGAGCTAGGCAAGTCTCCTTGATGTCTTAGAGAACTTAGTGGAATAGTGCCCTCTCAGCCAGAAGCCAGGTCCAGATGTGGTCTCTCACCAGCCTGTTCAACCCTGGGCAGACACTTTGTGAGAGAAAAGCAGCCAGGCTTATGTGGCAGTAATGATAAAAGTTGTCATTTTTTTCCTTCGTTGGAATACAGGCCTTACTGATTTTTTGGAAGGACTTTTTTTTTTTTTTTAAATGCATCAAATCATTCTGGTTTTGTTTTTTTACACATTGATGAGTTTCTTTAATACCTGGGTGGCATGCATTTTTTTCCTTTATCATTAAAAGGATAAACCTGTTCACAAACTGTCGGTGCCTGGATTTGTAGAGCTTTGGAATACACTGCTCCTGAGGTTGTTCTGAGACAGTCCCAGATGTGGTTCCCTAACTTTTCCCTGTTGCCTTTCTCTTTTCCCTAGCGAGGCCCCTGTTCGAGACGTGATTCTACACCAAACATCTGGACGGATTCACAACAAGAATGTCTCCACTCATCTGATTGGTAGCATTGCCCGAGGTGAGAGATCAGCAGCTTGGGGGTCTCCAGCCCAGCAGCTGCCCCTGATGGTTTTTCAGTACATCCATCCAGGATGAAATCGGATTTCCTGTGGTAGAAAAATAACAGTGAGAGGCAGCTGCAAGAACAGAGGGATCTCAGCTTCTCTTAGCCAGCTCCCAAAGACAGTTGGATATTTGCATGTGAGCTTTTTATAGCCTTTGTCCTTCCCTAGGTAGCCCTTGTCCTTCAGTCAGCACAAGAGTTCTCTGCAGCCTCTGCTGACCTGCATTTAGTCAGTTTGAATGGCTGCTGTGCCATGCTCCTACAGATGTCCTTGATCCTTGCTTCTACATGGCTGCAGCTTATGCCTCCTTCTTATTTCCTACATGCATCTCTCCCTTCGCACAGCCTCATTGTCATTCTCGCTTTCCAGCATTTGAATCTCAATTCCTGGGGGCTGTGTGCTGTGCCTCCTTCTCCTGTACGGCCCCAACTTCTCCAGAGCTGCTTCCGTATTTCATCTGTATCGTTGTCCTCTGTCTTCTTGCCCTGTGTTGTGTTCAGGTCTTGTATCTAAAATCTGCGCAGCTGCCAGCTTCTCTCAGCCCTGACACACTGCTCTTGTGTCCAGACTTTTCTTGCACGCTGCTGCTGCTTCCCTTGTGTAACTCCTTGTGCTCTGACCTGTGACTGGTGCTCCTGCTGAACCCTCCTTTGGTACCTATGGAGAGTAAGCAGCTTTCACTCCCCCTTGGGGTGTGTGGGCATAGTAGAGGGCAGAAAACTCCCAGTGGAGATCACTTTCTCTTGTATTTGCTCTGCCCAAGTATTGCCGCCTGTGGTGCTGTCCGAGAATGATTCAGCCTGTCCAATGTAATTAGAGCTTGTGGAGAAGAGCAATCCACTGAACCCCACCCTCTTCCTGTTCCTCAGAGGAGCTTTTCTGCCCAGTTCCTAAGCTTGTCATGTTTTCAGCGTCTCTGATGCTGCTATGAGCAACATGGTCAACAGAGCATGAAATCAATTATTTCACTGCATATGAAGCCTTGCATTTATTGAGAGATGTCTGTGCAAAATGGAGGCACACAGAATAAGGGATGAAGAGAAGGTTGTAAAAAAGCCCGTTAGTGTTGGACCATCAATAAAGAGCTGAAGGGTGCCATGCTGACCGGTTTCCAAGGGGGACACAGCAGATCTCTTGGATCAGAGCCTGTCTGGGTGCATGTCACTAGGGGCTGTTAAGCACCCATCCAGCTGACTTTGCTTTAGGCTGATCTGCAGAAACGGGGTGGTTTGTAACCTGGGAGTGTGCAGGGGGTTGCAGCTTGGCGCTGTCTGTGGGCACTGGAGGCAGGCTCATGTTGTTAACCTGCTCTGGGGAAACTGCCTGCTGGCTCTCAGCTCTGCTGGATTGCCCCTGAGTGCCAGGTTTCCTCCTCAGGGAGCCAGTGTCTCTCCTGTGTTGTCACTGAAAGGATTAAATGCAGCTTTAGTTGAATACAGCTCCAGTCCTCTCTCCCCAAGTGTCATATTTTTAAAACTTGACCTTGCATGTCTTCTTTTTTTTGGTAGCTGGGTAGAGAGTTTACTGAAGGGCTGAAGCAGCCCAGTGGTCAGGGGACTCTCCTCTTCAGCTTTAACTGGTGATATTTGTCAGTGCTGTTCTGCACACAGCTGGGCAGGGAAAGGAAGTAGCATGGATCAGCTTGGTTTGGATCTTTTTTATTGTTTTCAGGAGGTGGGGGGACAGTGTTTATAAAATGGCATCAATTTCAGTAATTTTCTTGTGCACTTACAGGCTCCAGTGAGAATAGTGGCTCAGGTCTCTTTGCCCTCTGTACTCTGGATGGTAAGTCTTGCCACTGTCCTGGAACAAGACCTGTGTGGCAGCCAAGGCCTGTCACTAATTCAAGGCAGGGAACCAGGGGCTCAGTGCTTTTGATTTTTAAAAGAAAGGGAAGCTGGGCTTCAGAAACCCGTCAAGGGTCAGGCGAGAGAATTTGATTCAGAGACTCCTGCTGGCATATTTTATATGAAGGCATGGAGGGCACTGTGAGGAGAGATGCTTGTTTATGTTCCACTCTCTCATGGCCAGTGCCCCCTGCCCAGGACTGCCACAGTATATCTGGGTAATAGGAACATGGTAGGTGGGGTCAAGTGTCCAGTATGGATTTAGCAGCCAACACCATGCCTGTGCTGTTAGCAGCCAACTCTCAGCAACCCTAGGTGTTGAAGGAGTGGAGCCTAGCATTAACAAACATCTTGCTTGCTTTTATTGTTTTCAAGACAGTTGTTTTTTTCTTTCTTCAGGAACACTGAAACTCATGGAGGGAGCAGACAAGCTGCTCTGGTCTGTTCAGGTTGATCACCAGCTCTTTGCTCTGGAAAAGCTGGATGTTACGGTGAGTATCTGAATAAGGCTGGGAGAGATGAAGACAAAAGCTCAGCGTGGCTTTGTGTGTATAAACTTAGGAAGGGCAGAGGGAGTATGATTCAGCTGGAAAAGGCTGGGATTATCTCAGGATGACACAGAGTGTTCTGACTGTGGCAGTACGTTCTGCACTCAGGTCAGTCTGCCCAGCTGCAAGAGGTTGAGCTGTGTCTGCCTGTTAGACCCAGCATCCGTTTATCCATTCGTAAACTTTCGTCCCCCAGCTGTTCTTCAATCTTACTGCAAAGCTGAATGGTTTTGCTCACTGCTAATACCCTGATTGTTTACAAGCTCTTACAGTACATAAGGGTTGCCATAGAGAAGAGGGATGAGCTCCAAGCGCAGAATGTCTGGATGAGATGTCCAGAAGTGACACCTAGACATTAGTGTTCTGTCTCTGAACAAGCAAGGAAGATTCTTGGCTGTCCCTGGGAGTAGGTGATATCTGTGTAATATGCAGGCTTCTGGTTCCTGCAGGGCAATGGGCACGAGGAGGTGATTGCCTGTGCGTGGGACGGTCAGACGTACATCATCGACCACAACCGGACTGTGGCCAGGTTCCAAGCAGATGAGAATGTCAGTGCCTTCTGTGCAGGTGGGAAGCCTGACTGCAGAGCCAGCCCTCACAGTATTTTCCCCTCTAAGCTACTACCCCCATCTGGGAGACTCAGAATCCTTTGTCTGCCTGCAGAGGGGAATAATTTCCCTGTGTGCATACTGCAGAAGGCCCAGCTAGTCTTTCCTCTGGTGGCATCTGGGAAAAGTAAGGGTGAGAGAAGGTGATGCTGAGGTTTGTCTTTGGTGGTGTGGGGTCTTTTTCCTGTCATTTTTGGAAGTGCTACAGTGGTCTCTTGTCTTTCCCACTGCTTTTTTAATTTGCAGACTTCTAAGCTGTTCTAAAGTGGAGATAAGGAGCCCCATGGAATGAGCCTGAGCTTTGGCTCTGCTCAGTCCCTTCTCTCAGACCTGTAAAAAGCAGCTTGCAAATCCCCAAGCTTCATGCAGTTCAGAGACAGCTTCTTGGATTGTCTCAAAGGGACTTTGTATACCAATCCCATATCTCTGCTTGCTGTTTTCAGTTAACAGCTTTGGTACCTTGTCATGAAATGTCAATTATTTGCTTTCTCTATCCTTTTGGAAGTAGTCAGGTCTCCACGCTTCTGCTTTCTGCAGGCCTCTATGCGTGCAAAGAAGGGAGCAACAGTCCCTGCCTTGTTTATGTCAGCTTCAGCCAGAAGATCTACATCTACTGGGATGTGCAGCTGGAGAGAATGGAGTCCACCAACCTCTTGAAAATCCTGGATTGTGATCCGGAGTTTGGAGATCTCCTGCAGCAGCTGGGTATAGGTGAGGGCAGAAAGAGCGGAGGATATACAGAAAGTAAGAGAGGAAGGGGCTGCTGGCAGATAATGTGCTGAGAACTACAGTTCCAGGTCTTTCTTAAGGAAGAGGCTTTCATACTGCCTGATGAGAATGCCTAACAACTGTTTTTCTCTCTTTTCCTTAGACAGAAGTGACGTTTCTGCTGTCAAAAACCTGATTCACAAAACACTCTATTTTCCTGAGAAATACCATCTCAGCAGTCCCTCACCGGACCCTGCTGGAACAGATTCCTCTGCCCACTGCAGTGGCATCCAGGATCCCTTATAACAAGTGGCATGAAGGCTGACATCTTTAATGCCAACGCAAGCTCTTCTGCTGCTGGAGTTTGGCATCTGATGAAGATGATTATTCTTTCCCTGTCTTGTCAAAACTTCCAAACAGGAAAGGTCTACAGGCTGTGAAGGGATGTTATTGGCTTGCCTGAATGTGGTGGGTTGGTTTGCCTTTAGCTGAGGGAGCCATGAGAACAGGAAGGGCCAAGGATCCTGCACATAGGCCTTCTGTTGCCAGTTTCCATATTCCTGGCTAGCTAAAGCGCTCCACTGGTCACTGTAAAGGAGCACTGAGGTCACAGATGGAGAGAACAGCTGAGCTAAGTCTCTGTTTTGACCTAGTCTTACAACTGCTCCAGTGAATACTTCGGACTTCTTAGCAGGATCACAATGCAGGAATTTCAGGTGGAATTGAGTTAGGGAGCAGGCACGGGGCCTTGTCTCCCACTTAGGTGTATTTAAAGTAGAGCCATGCATTGTTGGTCTTTGCTTTGCTGCTGCTCTTCTGCCAAGCAGTTTCTCACAAATCCTGTTCTGAGGAGCTGGAGACATGCACAACTTGCACTAATAAAGTGTTAGAGAGGTACCAGCTCCAGCAAAGCCAGCTCTAGTCAAGAGTCATTGCGTGTCTCCATCTGCTTGGGCAGGATGATCCCGCTGAAGGCTGTGACTTGAAGCAGCTGTGAAGTGGTCAGTAAGAGCAGTCTGACTTAACTGTGGATCTGTGGTGCTATGAGAGCTTGGTCATCCCACAATAAGCAGTGGAAATGCCACTCTTGCCTCTTGTTGTGGAGAGTGTCATGCTTTGAGTCCTGCACAACTGAAAGAGGTGAGCTGGAGGTGTTGTTCCACTGGCTGGCATGAGGAGTCTGGAAAAGGGCAACTCATTTGCAAAAGCCCAGGCACAAATCTTTCCACATGCTGTTGTTGTTGTGCTTTTCCCTGTCTTAGCCTGTCCCTCACCTAGCTCAGCTTATTAGGAAAGGGGCAGCAGGCTTACCTGCTGGCTTGCATCAATTATCCCCTCTCGCTTGTGTGATGTTTTATTGGACATTCGTAATGGATGGAGCTGTCCCTTTGCCCTTACAGCAGCCTGAGTCACAGCAAATACAATTCAGAGGTCTGGAGAAAGTGGCAGCTTTTAAAGATCCTCAGGCGGTTAAAAACCTGCTGTGCTTTACTCTGCAAAATATCCAAGGGCAGCCCTAACTGGGAGAAAATGCTTTGTATAGAGAAAAGGAGTGTCTTGCTGTTGGGTCAAAGTGACTGCTGTTGAAGCAGCCCTGTGTGATAGAAGGGCAGGATCTTTACATAATTAACCTTAGCTATTCTTTGCAGTTCCCCTCTGTAGATTTATATAAGCTTTTCAGAGGACAGTGCTGTCCTCTGTGTTTGGTAGCACTGAAAGCTGAAGCATGGAGCAGTGAAATGGTGTGACCTGCTCTGTACCTGCTAGCTTGCTTGTCAGGCCGCTGTATCTTCTGACTCTAACTGCAGTGAAAGTTTCTTTCCATTTTCATGGCCTTGCTGAGAAGCATTTTTAAATGTTCCCCTGTCATACTAAGTGCTTGTGTAAAACTGGACCCTTCAGACAGGAGCTTTCAAGTCCTAATAGAGCTTATTAACAGTGGTGTTGAGAGCAGCAAAGCTTGAGTCTGTGGGCTGTGGAGATCTGATACCACAGGGACCATCTATTCATGGGCTAAAGCGAGGAGTTGTCTTGAAGCTTGTCAGGCCTAGACTGTAACCTCAGCAAATTGTCAGCTCTCGTGACACTGAGATGTGCAGCCACTCATCCCAACAGGAATCATCACCATTGCTTCTGGCAGATAGGGCCTAGCAGGGAAACAGGATGGCCTTTACTCATAACAGAACAACTCAGTGCTGTCTGTCCATGCCAAATATAAACCTTTATTAGCAACACCAAATATAAACCTTTATTAGCAACACAAGCACAAGGGGTGTACAAATGGGTGCATATGGCTGGAACTGTTTTATGCAAAACAAACTTTGCTGTACAGGTTGAATGATTTCCAAGAAAGGAAGGTCAAACTGATCCACTGTTGGACTATTAATTGTTGAGAAAGAATGGAAAAGGGTTACTGGGGGAGAGATGACGTTTTTTTAAAGAACCATCTTTAAAAGAAAATGGGGCAAAAGCATTGCAAACGGTGGGCAGGGCCATTTGTGCACCCTAACCCTCTTTTGCTGGCCTGAGGTTAACATTGCTGTGTGCTGTGCAGGCCCAGGCAATGCACACTATGAAAAGCAGAGGTGAGAAAATACACTACAAAAACATCTGTTCCCCAAAACTTTTCAGCTCTTAAAAACCATTGGAGAGGAAAAATACTAGGATTTGAGGGCTTCCCCTGACAGTTTTATAGTCGTGCAGCACATCATAACTTGCAGATGCATTTTGCTCCTGTGCCCTTTGTGCACAAGAGGAAATGAAAAGTGTCTACAGAAGAATTAATTGAACATCTGTACTGTTCCTTGGCCAAAAGATGGCTTTCCTTATTTTTTCCTGCCTTGAACTTCTTAGTGCCAAATACTTCCAGAAGTCAGTGCTTCAGGCTACTTTCACTGGCAACAATTTTTCTGTGAAGTGTCCATCATCTCAGGAAAGGAGCACTTAAGGCTCTGTCTCTGGACTGATGAAGTTACATTATACTTTCTTTGTAACTAATTGTGTGTTTGTCCTTGCCAGCAGACACAAGCCATGGAGTTGGAATGAGAAGTGGTTCCTTCCCACGCAGCAGAAAATGTTTGCTGCATCCTACTTTAGCAGATTGGCATAACCTGCTGGTGCTGGGAAACTTTTCAACAGGGCAGGATTTGCGGGACACCTTTGTATGTCCCAGTGCCAGCACACAGCAAGTGAGGAGTCTGACAGTATTCTCAGGCACTGGGGGCATTTGCAGATAAATGATTCATGGCTTTGGTTCTGATGCTCAATTTACTAGTAAAAAAATAGAGGGAGAGGGCTGCCTTTTTTTCCTGAGACACAATAAACCTGCTGTCCATCCCTGCCCTCGTTTTTCTGTTCTTTCTGCTATAATTTAGTTATTCCTATAACTCTTCAGGTGTATCCTGGCATGTGCCAGTGGAGTCCTTGAAAGGAGGATTGAATGCAAACATACGTATGTGGCTCGGTGGTCTTCAATTCCATGCTCACCTGCTGGTAGTGAAAGAAGGAGCAGGCTTCTGGGAATATGGATGGCTGCAGTGCCATTCTGTTCAAATCCAAGTGACCCCAAGCTCAAGTGGTTCTGCTTATGGCTTTGGCAGAGTGCATGTTCCTAGGAAGGACAAAAGTCCTCCCCAACCCTGGGTGCTTTGCACTCTGTTCCAGAGATTTGCCGTGGCAGATGTTTCCCTGCAGACTTTCCACAACTGCTGTGCCCACTCTATTACAAAGCAGCCCTGATAGGAACTGACCAAAGAGATTATCCCTAAAGCAGTAACATTCCATCACTTATATTGAAGGGACAGGCCTCATCATGAGGAAGCCAGTGTTGGACACACACAGGATGTATCTGTGTCCTGCTCTGAGCTGGCAGTTTGTACTGAACTTCTACTTTCCGTATTAAAGTGTTAGCGTTTTTTGATCTTCATTGAAAAAGGCCTTTAGATTATTCTTTTGTTCCGTTTATCCCCCAAAAGCAATAGAGATGACTGGAAGTGGGAGTAGGAAAGTGTATCTGTACAATAAGCTTTTCCAAGAGAAACTACAATTAAGACAGTCTTCAGCCTTGCCAGCCAACTCAAAAATTGCTTACTGTGCTCCCCAGTGTTGGAAGACTTAAAAATTACCATGTTTGTAGATGGGAGTTGAGTTGGCTTCTTTGAGATGTTTAAGTCCTATTTTACAGTCACATGTTTTAAAGCCAAGACTTCTTTCTTTCACAATGGAGTCTGTGATTCAGCTGTAATGACACAAAAGGGCTTTGGAGAAAGAAAAGTGTCTTTGGGCTAAAATTCAGAACACATGCGTTAAGTGCAGTAACAGTGTGTCATTTTATGCCAAGTAACCTGGGGGGATGAAAACCCACCAGGAGCTGTGTTGATGAGGAAAGCAGGTACCTGACCCTGTAGGATTAGACTGTGATGTACTGAATGGGTTGAAGTGAGGTGTCTGCCGTGGCATCATGACCTGCAGTTCTCATTTAGTCATATAAATGGGTTTTTTTCTGGAAGCTCTGCCTTCAGCAAAGCTTGATGGGGAGGTTCCAAGATAACTGTTGGCAACAGATTCCTCAATGTCTGGATGAAGGGCACTTCTACTAAGTGGATCTGTGTGTTCAACTGACATGGACAGGAGGAAGGTGAAGAGCATGTCTTCTGCCCTGGAGCCGATTTCAGAGCTGAGAAAAGAACTCACACTAATTTAGTGCTTTCTTGGAAACATCCTCTCTCTGGCTGAGAATTTATACATGCAGTTGTTTACAACAAAGAGGAAAGGCTGGCAAGATTGTGGCACAGTGTGTGAGTGTATTAGCAACCAGGGTACAGGCAAGAGTTAAAAGGATTATCTAAAAAGGGAAGAATTCCTTTTTGAAGGAAATTTGTCACTTACCAGTGTGAGCAGAAGGAAAGGAGGATGCAAAGAGGGAGTCGTTAAGCAGAGAAGAGAGGAATAGACGGGGCTGGAGATTTTCACCTACTTAGCACATTAATTCGCAGAGGAGCCTGAACTGTTAGCAATTTAGGATATGAGGCATGTGAACGACAGAAAGGCTTCAGAAGGACTGGAGGATGTTCTGAATGTGAGCCAAAGCAGTTATTCCAAGACAGACATATAGGAACAGCACCTGGTGAATTCCAGCAGCAGCTAGTGTGCAGGTATCTGCAGGGCTGCAAGTGACAGGCAGTAGTCAAAACAGAATTGTCAGCTCAAAGTCATGGCAGTTTTCTGTAGGATCCCATCCAACACTCTTATTTTTAAATCATTGGAAAGATTCCTGTTGACTTCAGTCTAAAGGCTCCTACTCACCTACACCCTTGCCCAAGCCGGAGCCCAGCTGCAAAACTGACACTGGGCACTGCTCTCACAAGGAAGTGGCCAGGACTTGGAGCTGTTGGTGGCCCTCCCCTTCCCATGCTCTTGTGGGCACCAGCAAAGCCCAGAAAAAGCCCTCTGGTGCTCTACAGGGAAGCAGGGCCCCATATGGGCCTTGCAAAGCCTGGTAAAAGCCCTGGGACACTCTGGAAGGCAGCAGGGCCCTGTGCAGGACAAAGCAAAACTCATCAAAAGCCCCAGGGCACTCTGGAGGGAAGCAGGGCCCCTTGTGGGAATGACAAAAGCCACAGATAGGGTTAGGTGGTTGGGGTTAGGTGTAGGGTTAGGGGAATGTTTAGAGTTGGGGTTAGGGGTTAGGTTTGGTTATATGGTTTGGGGGTTAGAGTTAGGGGTTAGGTTTAGGCCTTGGAGTTCAGGTTTAGGGGCTGGGGTTAGGTTAATGGTTAGAGTTTAGGGTTGGGGATTCTGATTATGTTTTGGGATTAGGATTTATAGTTAGTGTCTTTATGTTTTGGGTTTAGAGTCAGATGGTTAGTGTTGGGGTTACAGGGTTAAATTTAGGGAGTTATATTTAGTGTTAAGTTTTATAATTAGGGGGTGTTAGTTTGATTTAGGGGTTAGGGTTAGCATTAAATTTTAGGGTTTGTTTTAGGGGTTAAGTTTAGGATTTAGTGCCTTACAGGTTAGATTTAGGTTAATTTTTAGGGCTTATTGTTTGGGTTAGGGCTAAAGTCATCTTTTGGGTTATGGTTTAGAGGGGGTTTTTTAAATAGATCATAAAAGTTAATGATTAATAAGACTTGTAAGGGACATGTTATCTGCATGTGTAGATTATTTGCCCTTGCTCTACTTGCTGTTTTTAGAGGGCAGTGAGAGTTGGAAACTGGGTGAGTTGATGCACCTAGAAACAGGTGTTTCATCTATTACAAACAAGGTTTTGTCCGCAGAACTAGCCCAGGTACCACATAGATTGCAGCTAGAACACAAGATGGTTTAGTACAAGTGTGAACTGTCTAGACACCAGGGTTTGAGAAGCCAGTCAGTCATGCAAGTGATCCAAACCCAGGAGGAATTACTGGTACTTCGGAAGACAGGCTCACGGAGTAGGCGCATTTCCTGACTAAATGAGAAAACCATTGGTGTCACTCGAGAGATTCATGGAAAGCAGTTCGTGCAGCCAGAAATACTGAGATGCACAAGTAGAAGGGTGCCAAAGAAGTCAAGAACAGATCAGAAGCTGCAAGATATGATGACTAACAGTAAAAGTCTGATGCTCCTTGTAGGAGGAGCAGATGCCAGTCACGCCAACTATCACTGGTAAGTGAATCCGAAATCATATCAGCCAGGCTGTACTCTGCTGTCCTTAGTATGTGTTAAACTACAGCGTACAGATGTAGAGAAAAGAACTAACGAAAAAAAAGCAAAAATGCATATGCACATTATTTGAGAAGCATTATTTGAGAAGCACAAGAGAGACAATGAGCAGTTTGATAGAAAAGGAGGAGACTCAGCAGTGTTTAATCCAGGAAAATAGGCAAAATGGGGTTGTCATGACATTTTGAGGGTGGATAAAGGTACATTGTACAGAGTTTGGATAGTAAATCAGTAGCCATGAGGCATGGGACAAGCCCTGATCTAGTGCATCTTTCCTAGAGCTAGTTAAGAATAGACTGTATTTTTAATACAGCTAAGCTTTAGGATGGAAATTTAAAAAAAGAAAAAAAAGAAATTAAATAAACCCAATTGTTAAGTGACTTAATAATCACCTTTAATATTCCAGATGAGTTCACAGTTCTCTAACCTGAGCTGATAACTAGAAGTTCTCATTTTGTGCAAGAGAAGCAAAGTTGATGGGCTGTGTGATGCCAGCACTCAAGGCTGATGATGTGTCTGTGTTTCAACTGGGTATCAAGTTGAAAGAAAGGAGCTGACAGAGCAGAAGACTTGGTGCTGTAATTCATCACAGCATTTAAACTGAGTGGCAGGATCTCCAATGAAGCAGCAGAGGGAACAGGGATGCTGCTCTAGCAGCTGGAGTGCAGAGAGGAGTGGCCTGGCCAGAAGAGCAGGGTGTGCAAATCTGGTTACAGGGTATAACCCCAAGAGATGGTAAGCATTGCCATTCATATAATATAGCTTGGTGCTCAGGGATGCAGTGGCAAAGCCCAAGCCCCTGTCAGTGCTTTAGGCATCTACACTCTATTTCTGCAAAGGTTTCTTAGAACTGAGAACTCAAATTGTTCTTGCCACAAAGTTTTCCAAGAAAATACTTCTGTTCTGCTCTGAGCCAGCAAAAAGCAGCAAAATCCAGATTCCCAGAGTACAGGCAAGGGGAACAGAGCCCTTCTGACAAAGAAACAGGAGTGGTTTCTTTGGTTGCTTTGAGGCAACGAGAAGGGAAACATTCATGGCAATCTTTGGAGGCCTTTGGAGAAAATGCTGTTCTCCCGCCTTCAGAACAACTGGAGATTGTTCACAGAGACTCTCTGGTGAACAGAGTGTATTGTAAAGTCATTAAAGGGGTAGCATAAATTCATTACTGAACCAGAAATTGGAGTGACTAGGGCCAAATAGCAGAACAAGAACAACATGCCCACTCAGCACATCAGGACAAGCAAGAGGGTCCACTGAAAGGAGGGATATCTCAAGTTGAGGCACTCCCAGTGACAACAGCTTCCAGCACCCACTTGCCTTTTTCTCACTCCCCACTGAATGCCTCAGCCTAGAACTCAGCAAGATTAGGGGCATGGGAGCCTCACCCTCATCTCTCTCTCGTGGCAGCAAGTCTCCAGACATGGGAAATGCAGCCAGTCACTGACCAGGCTCTTCAGAGGCATGTAGAAAAGGCAGCTCCTGACTCAGTGCTTTAAATCTCAGGACTCCTTCCTCCAAGTCGAGGCAGCACTAAAGAAGGAGAGAGACAGTTATTTGCTGGACAGTTCAGATAGCAAATCTCATGATGTCTATGACTGTGGAGAACCTGTAACACCTCTCTGGGTTTGTAGAGACCTTACAGTTTTCCGTCCCTGTCCCACATGCTGCCTCCTTGCTCCAGATCCCTTCAACAGATTCATCTCCAAACTCTTCACAGGGCCATTCCCCTCCCTTCTTCCTATGACCCTCTCTGAGCTGATACCCTCACATCACTCAGCCATTCAACCCATTGCTTTTCCTGTTTTATGAGTCTGGCATGTGGCCACAAAAGCATGACAGGCAGGAGCCAGCTTGCTGCGGCCACGTCCTGAGCCGCTCAGGAGCCAGGCTCAGGAGAGCACTGACCCTGCGCCGAGCTGACAAAAGGAGAGGACTCCTTCCACTCATGGCCAGCGAGTGTTGGATGCTGCATGTGATCATACAGCTTTGACATGAGTCTAACTCATGCCTTTTCTTGTCTCCTCTTCAGTATCCTCCTGCTGTTTGAAACTTGCATGGTCAGGAATACAGAGAATGGGAGATGTGATAGTATGCTATTGAGTGTTTTCTTTCTTAAAACCTTTAAGAAGGACTGGAAAGGAATCAGTGACTCAGAGCATACTGCACCCAATCAGGCAGCTGTGCGACAAGCATTGCCCTGAGAGACCTGGGCATTAAGTATTTCTGATGCTTACAACAACCAGATCTTGGGAGAGCTTCCTGAGAGGAGCCCAACAGTGAGCAAGGAGCTGTTCCTTACCTTGAGAGACCACAGAGTCTGGAGCCCAATGGAAAACTCCAGCATTTCATCATCTGAGGAGAGAGAAGAGACTGGTCAGGCTTTAGATTATGTACTACTACCTCGTTAAAGAAAGTGCATTTCTCCTGTAAAAGAATATGAAATACAAGAACATCTGATTCATAAATTTATATGGTTATAGTCTCTTCAGTATAAAGCAGGTAACAAATAACAAGGAAAAGGATGAGTTAAACACACAAACATTAACAAGCAGACGGTAACAGTGACAATAATAAATCAGCACTCTTCTGCCACTCACTGATGAGTCTTTAAAGGAGCTATTTAGGCACAGTCCTGAAGATGGTCAAAATTAACTTTGCAGCTGATAAGAGAGGGAAACCATGATGATCATGACTACTGTGAGAGAAATTTGAGAGGGTTTGTGTGATTGTTTGAAACTTGAGATATCAGAAGGGGCTTGTGAGATCCCATAAAACTTACTATGGGCTGTGTAAGGGAAGGACCAAAGGCAGGAGAAGGCAAGCAGCAGAGTGAATCAGGGGAGAACAAGCATGGAAAAATGGAGAGGAGAGGGGATAAGGGGGCCAGTCACATGCAAGCAGGCTGTTGGTCAGTTCACTTGTCTGACCAAAGCCTGTACCTAATGGCTGCAATCTATCCAAACTTATTAAACAATTTTATTAAGTTTTTTTTCGCTGTGTAACTTGTCTATCTTACTCATAACTGCTGCAAGTCTTCAGTGTCAGCAAACACAGAAGATGCCAGGGGTTAAAGGGCAAACAGCTCTAGATGTCAGCAGCTTGAGGGACTGGCAAGAGAGGTGTCAGGAGCTGAAGGGACTACAGGCCCCAGGGCTCACAGGTGTGTGCCAGCAACTGGAGAAGGGGACATAGCTCACAGGTGACAGCAAGGAGAGGCCAGTGTGCAAGAGAAGTCTGGGTGCCAGTAACTGGGGAAGGGAGCACAGGCCATAGGGCTTCTACACCTGGCTGCCAGCATCAGGAGGGATTGTGCTGTGTGCTGCAAGGCCTAAGTTCCAGTAACTGGAGAGAAGTATGGGTCACAGAGTTTGTGGGTCTTGGTGACAGCAACTGGAGAGCTCAGCATGCGAGAACTCTGGGTACCAGCTCTGGCTGGGGTCACCAGGGCCTTAAGTTTGTATGCCAACAACTGAAGAAGACAGGGCATGTTTGCGAGAGGTCTAAATGTCACTAACTAGAAAGACTTGGGTGTGCTTATGTTTCCCTGGTGAAACTGATCCTTAGGGTTGTGGCCTTGTACACATCATTAGCTACCAAACCTCAGTCTGGTCTAGCCAGTGAGTAGGAGAAAACTGGCATCTGGAAAGACTCAAGGTCTGGGTCAGTGGCTAGATAGGGAGCCTGGGGTCCAGACATGGATCTAAGACAGGCCTACAGGCTGTCTGAAGACTCCTCTGTCACTATGAGTGTGCTCATATTATAAATCTAGAGACTGAGGGTGATGAGCCTCTGCTAGTGAATTTCAATGCTGGTCACCCAAACAGGAAGGCCAGGACTGGCCTGTCTGTGCTGGTGTTTATGTGACTGCTGGAAAGGGCACTGCTCTCTGCGTGATGATCTGTGTGGCTGGCCTTGTCTCTACTCTTTCTCTGTGTGTCTCTGCAATATACATTCAGCCTTCCTGCTCCCCAAACCTACCACTAAGAACATGCATTGGACTGGGTGAGAGTGACTTCCTGGGTTTTAGAGTGGCCAATCTGCCTTCCATGGCAGCTAAGGAGGAATTCCCAGGTCCTGGAGTCTGCAGGAATCAGCAGCCGCTTGTAATGTCATTAACACTTCCCATGTCTCCTGGAGGCCTGCTTGCCCTGTAACCAGTTGTTGTAATTTATAATTTCTTTATAACCACATAGGTGAGAGCCCTGTGTGCACAGGGAGATGTAAAACACAGGTGTTGCAATTCTGCTCCTTCCAGGCAGCCATTTCCACATCCCAACAAAATGGGTAGTAGCTATGGGGTAGTTTCACCTGTGCTGGTACTAATACAGATTCTCCATGAAGGGCAAGAACAAAAGTGTGGAAACCAGGAAAGAAAAGCAAGCTGGAGTGCGTAAGAGGAGGAAGCTCTTTCTGGATGACTTAGGAATGTGGGAAGAATGTACATGAAAAGAGGGAGCAAAGGAGGCCTTGGAAGATGAATAGGACTCATCAAAGATGAGGAAACAGATGAAAGCAAGAAGGTAAAGCTGGAAGACTAATAGGGAGAAAGAAGGGGGGGGCACAAAAGACAGCCATGTTGTTTTCAGCATATGCACAGCTTGATAAATGCAGAACGTGCAGCCTTTCTGCTGTTTGCTGGGCCTGCCTCAGTGCCTGTGGACTTGACCTTGTCTCCTATGGCTCCTTCCTTCAAAGGGTCCTGCTTCAGGACACTGAGGGAGACTCAGCACTCTGGGGCTACCAGGTTCTTTCAGGGTGCTCCCTGCAGCAGAGGCAGAGGAGCACAGAGAGAAACACTCTAGGAAGTAAGCTGTACCCTCTGTTACTTTCTCTGATGACTTCCAGCCAGCCAGAGATACAAGTGCACATTCCACAGGAGAACATAAGGCACCAGGGGGTAATCAAGCCACCTGCAGAATTTTATGAAAAGTCCATTTGGAATCGAAATGAGAATTTTTCACATCCATTTTAAGATGGAAAAACCACCTAATTTCACCCTACTTTCAGTGTCTTCTGTCTTCTCTGCAGTCTTCCTATGCCCTTTGCCTTTGGCTACACTGAGGGAATTCACCATGTATGGTGATGTTGGCCTGCCGTGGAGGTGGCCACATCACCAACCTTCCACCATGTTATGCTTCTTCCAAAGGTCCTTTAAATGCCCTTGGCAGGGCAAGAGGGACATGGGAGAAACAAGGGAGAAGAGGGACTGGCACTCTCACCTACAACCAGTGCTGAACACAGCACTGTCTCCTGGCCAAATTGCAATTCCATATGTTCTACTCGGCCAACAACGCTGGGGATGGGAAGAGAGAGGTCTCCACAGTCCATGGCAGACACTTCTTCCAGCCTGCGGGACACAAGAGGTGTTATTGCCTCAAGCAGAGGAAGAGGAGGAAAACCAGTACTTCTCACTGACGGCAGTTGTTTCTGGTCTCATTGGGAACAGTCCCACAAGAGGGGGAATCTCATTCACGCAGTACGTCCGGAGGCAGATTCAACAAGCAAAACCTCACCACCAGCCACCAGCTGGGCAGCTTTGCCTTGCAGTACACACAGACAGAATGACACAGCTCTGCCTCAGAGTCTGGGGTCTGCACACAACTTTGCCAGTGCTCTAAAGCCTTGCCCTGTAGCCCACCCTTGGCATCTCCCCCTAAACAGCCATGTGCACATGCAAAACTGCCAGTAATTGTCACTGGGAATCCAGAGTGCCTGGGTTCTTGCCATAGGTTTTCTTTTAGGCATCTCTCCTTTTATACTGTGCAAAGACTTACCCCAGCTGGTTTAAACACCTCTTGGAGATGAGGTTTTGTAGACACCCAGTGTTAACAGTTGCTTTCAATACCTGACCTTGGCACTAGAAAAAAACAACAGAAAATTATTGTAGGCTTAAAATTGGCATACTCACTCCTCCAACAGTGTGACTTGGACTTTCTGAGCAACATAGCCAAAGATGTGGTGCTTTAGGCAGTAGTCAGAAGGCAGGAGGTTCATCCCAGACAATTGTGGTTTCTCCAGTGCTCTGCTAACCTCTCTCAAACCTTCTTCTTGAATTTGTCTTCTTTCATTTGTATTTGATTTCCCAGACATTTATCTGTTATTAGTGACTAGAACTTAACAGTATTCCAGTCTAGAGATGCACAATTAGAGAATTTGTTCACAAAACCTACATGGACTCTGTTAGCAGACCAGTAAGTGATATGCAAAAGCTTCTAAAGCACAAGCACAAGCATGTGCTGCAGTTTTTCTGGGTTTCATCTCTCCATTTCTTCTGGTGTTGCAGAGAACAATGTCCCAGGGCTACACCTTTGTTCTCAGCAGAAGAGCTGCCAGAGGGAGAAGTCTGAAGGAGAAGCAGGAGCACCCAGGACAAACACACCTGAGATGAGCTTGACTTCAAGGTCGTTCCCAGGATAACTGACAAATCCATGTGACACCTGAATCCAAGACACAACCTAATCAAGAGATGACTATTTTGTGTAGGGCTTCCATCATGTTCCTATGTAGCTCTCTGAGGATATAAGACATCATACTATAATAGTCACAGCTAGTGTCATTTAGCAAAGAGGGAGACGGTGCCCTAGTTCCCAGTGCCTTGCCCACTTCATTTCTTTACCCCTTTGAACACAAAAGGGAAAAGGAGATGTGGTTGCCATCTGTTTCCTGTCCCCTCTGCAGAGAGGTCCTTAATGGCAGGCCAGAGGTGATGAAGTAACCACAGGTTACATTTATTTTAGGCGTCTGAAAACATAGGGTTGTCAAAGACATCGATAAGACTTAGGTTCAGGAAGAAAAAAAAAAAAGGAGGAACAGGACTTAGTAAAGGAACTGGAAAAGATGGAGTAACCATAATCTACAAAATACATCTTTCCTTTGCCTAGGGTGCTTAATCATACCTATTCTTAATGGCCTAATTCTTCAAGGCTCTGTCTTACACCACCACCCAGAAAAACCCCCACCAAAAAAAACCCACCCACAAAATTTTCTTTTTGGGAGACTCATTGTCTTCCTACTATCATTTGTGTTTTTCCTGTGATTCCTTCTCTTCCATCCACTATGGCACTTTGTGACATGAACCACTCAGAAGCAGCAACTGGCCTGCCACTGCTTCTCTGCTCTTATACTCATTCCTGACATGTTTAAATGCTCGAACACCTTAAGCAGATCAGTGCAGCTATGAGGGACTCAGTGCAGCACCAGCAGGGTCAAGGAAAATGTCTCAATTTTCCTGATTTCTAAATTAAGTCTGTTTATGATTATTAATCATCACAGAGAGCTACATCCAGTATTTCCAAGATTTCATTTTCAAAAATGTGCTATCTGTGAGTAGTTACAAAGAGAAAGAAGAAAACAACTCCTGTGGAGTTGGAATACTATGGAGGGGATACTGGAATGCTGCAAACAGACAAAATACCAGTAGGGTCCCTTTCAGCCTAAACCATTCTGTGATTCTATGGCAAAATACCTCCCTTCTGATTTTGGAGCTCTGCAATGTCTATGCTGCCTGGTCCTCCCTGACACATCAGCCCTGCCTGAAAGGGTTGTGGCCAGATTCAGCAGAGAGGCCAGATAAAGCACAGAGTGCAGGTGCATGCCAAACATCTGCCTCCACATCCTCTCTACTCAGAAACGAGACCTGGATCATGGGTAGCAATTGCAAAGGAATCACTTGGGAGCAGGCAGGCTTGAGATGCATGAGCTGCCGTTGTTATAATAAGCCTAAGCTGTATCACTAGGCAGATTATTGAGTTTTGTTTCAGAGCAGGCTGGGAAATCTGCAAGTTAGAGACTTGATAGGATATAACAGGACAGTGATTATTCTGTAGAAAACAACATTTAATCTCATTCAGTGTAAACAGCCGTACACCACTAACAATTTCCCTAGAGAATTCACCCGGAGCCTGAGGAAAGTCCTTGGTCCAGCATACCACAAATACAATGCCGGCAGCTCATAAGCACTGCAAGGCTTCTCGGACTAGGAGGACTTTCCATCACTTTACCCACTCTCATCTCTGCTCCAGAATTTTCAGTCTGTTACTACCAGTCACCATCATTTTTTATCTAAATGTCAATTATAGGGATTTCCAAGAAAGAGGGGAAGGGGAATCAGTAAGGATCACCATTTATAAAGAGCTGTGTTTTCTGAAATGATGTCAATTCTAAAGTCAGGAAGCTGCTTTAGCAAACAAAAGGCTGATCAATCCCAGGTTGCTTTGGCATAGAAGAAAAGTGGCCTTCGACAGCAGTGAAATCTTTCAGCATCTATTTCCAAGTCAACAAGAGACAAGCCCCACCACAAAAAAATAACAGCTTGATTTTATGTTGCAGATGCCAGTCGTGACTAGCTTTCCAAAATGCTTTTCAAAAACTGTCACAAAAAGGGGCAATTCTGCTGAAGTACCATCTGGGCAGCCCACCTAAGCAAATAGGGGGGTGAGTGACTGCAGTACAACTGTTATAGACTAGGTCTCTCTGTGATCTCTGAGACTTGAAAAGGCCTTAGGCACAGGGCAACTAAAACCTGTTAGAGTGGAAACACTTACTGGCTGAATCTCCCTGTATCACTGAAGTCTACATATATTCAGGTTTATTCCCTAGTGAAGTTCCGTTACAAGTCCGGTGATGCATTTCTTACCACTTTGAGACTTTCAGCATACTTGCCTGCATGTAAATGGTAGATTATCTTTTCTGAGGAGTCAGGGAAAAAAAGACTTCTCTGGGGCTGTGCTCCTTTTCTAAGCAAAACTGCACCTCCGAAGAGCAGCTCTCCAAAAGGTACCAGCTCACCTCTCTGGTTCAAATGAACTGGCAGCCTGAGTCCTATTTCCTGCCACAGATCTGTCACTGACAGGAGAGGCTTTTTGAAGTTCACAAATGTGAACATCAAAAGCAGGAAGACAAAAAGAAGGGGAGGGGAGCTTCCCTTCCTTCAGTGTAAGAAGATAAAGTGTGACAGTGACTGGCTCCTAAGAAGAGCAGAAAAAGACAGAAATGCCTGTGCAGAATTCAGGGAGCATTACATGCAGCATTAGACCTATTTCCTTGCTTGTGATGCTCGCTAACTTTCCTCTGTGAGGGAAAATAAAACGTGGGTGACATCTGGGGTTCAGTTCATTAGAAACACAAAAGGGAATGACCAGTGGACTGTAACACTGACTTAGCTACTGCCCCTGGGATACAATACCTGTACATGCCTGTCCTTGTTCAGTGTGCATACCTGGCAAAAACCCCACCCTTTCTCACTAAATTTCCTCTTGCAGAACAATAAGGAGAGGCTGTTAAAGAAACACCTTTATTTGCTGAGAAACAGGCTCCGAGTAATTGGAGAAATTACAGAGAGCCATTCATCATACTAGCCTGTCCCCAGGTGTGGTTATGTTAACCCAGCTACATTAAAGTCTAAAATGCAGGGTAAGCAATGCCTAACTGCGGCAGTAAAGGCTGCAAAACAAACCAGAGTGGCTTTGCTTAGTACTCAGATACCTGATCTAAGCCGTTCAGAAATGTGCTACCAGGCTGTTTTCATATGATAATCTATTGTGCCAAATGAATTTTCAAAGATATATATGTTTTTCTTGGAAGTGTAGCCTTTGCACTCTGGTATCAGAGGTGTTCTTTAGGACAGGTAACTGAACTAAAACCAGCTTTAAAATGGGTTTTGTACAACAGGTCTGTATCTTGCTGAGTCTCATATCTGCATATTACTGTGAAGCTCTGACCACCCAGCCCTCTTTCATGCGCCACAGCTTTTGGATGTGCTTTCTCTAACTGCAGGGGCTAAGGAATGCTGTACTCTGCTGTATAGGAGGATATAAGAAGAAAAGGGAGCTAAAAATACAGCTTCCATCAAGAGATGCAGCTGTGCTAATTTGGAGCACAGTTAGCCACTTTCTGAGGAGGTCCTGTGACACCTGAGAAAATCAGACTAGACTGGAGCTAGTTAGATGTAAATCAGCTAGAGGCACCTGTCTTCCAGTGATAAGGAGACATTCCTTGCTTCTACACAAAATTATAAAATACCTCATGTCATGGGAAAGCTGGCCTTCAAAGGAAGGAGATGTGATTAAGGTAATTTATCTTCAAATATGGGCAACTAGAAGGCATGTAGCAGAAAGGCTTTACTCTGGCTTTTGGAAAACCTGCATCCTCTAGGAGAGGCCATGCATGAAGTCTCTTCTCTTTGGCTGCAGCTGGCTTTGCAATTTATATCTCAGCATGGCCCTTGGGAGGGGCACAGCTGGAACTGTGAGCATTTGCCATCACTGTGAAATCAGCAGCACTGTGTTGTTGCCTTACCTGGCACTGTATTAGCAGGGGTGAAGTCTCTTTTCTCCTGTCCTCTCCCTTTTCCATCTTTTCATCCTGGTCTTTTGCCAGCGGAGATTGAACCCGTGCAGACTGACCCCTGGCCTCGCCCCGCAGCTTGTTCAGGTTGCCTTCCAAGAGGCGCCGCTGGACCACACTATGAGGCTGCTGTCTCCACCACAAAGAAAGAGAAATCCCAGCTAAGTATGGAGCTAAGGACAAGGACATTTGCTAGCTCAGGGATGCAGGTTGCAAATTCTTGACCCAACTGATCATCCTGATGAAAGACATGCTTATCCAAAAGAACTTTCTTTAAATCCCAAGACTTTTTACTAATTTGGTGTTAAATTGTTGGGATGTCTATGACAGGCAGGTCTCTGGGATGCAATTACTGGAAGAGAAGAACATGCCTGATGCACGCTCTCCCCACACATATCTGTTCCTTCAGCTAAACATGCAGTGGAGAGTCTCATCCACTTTCAGGTGCTGCAATACACTGCCTGCTGGGCGTGTGCTGACATCCCACCAGACACATTCACACCTTCTAATGTGGGAGGGCATGAGGAATGCGGCATGTGTGTGATGTACTCGTGGGCAAGAAGGCAGGGCTGCAGATATTTTAGGTGTACGAGCAATTATTTGTAGTGAAGCAGGAAGATCCCTCTGAAGAGGAAACTAAAACAAGCTTTTAATGTTCCTTGGAATCTGTCTCTGCTCCTTGCCATCAGATGCTCTCATTTTTGCCCAATATTGATCCATCCAGTCCCTGCACAACTACTGAATCAAGCGTGGGCAACACCAATGAAACAGGTGCCTGTTGGAGGTAGCTTTGTCCTTTCTCCTATGTAGTCAGACTCATGGCCCTTGTGCAGGAGAGCAGCTGCTCTGAGATGGCCATGGCACTCCCAATAACAACTACCTATTTGAAGAAAGGCAAATAATCTAAAGGGGTTAATATGCTACCGCTTAAACTCTAAAAAAAAAGGAGAAAACTAAAAGTCATCTCCCAGGTGGTGCAGCAGTTTGGTGCAGGATGAGGCCAAACACCTGAACTAGACCAGACCTGCCAGTGAGCTGGGCTGTATTAACCCCAGGGGTACTTGTATTTTGGACTAGCTTCATGTATGGCCAGAGAGCTGAGGCCAGGGAAGGGTGCAAACTGCAATTTGAAGCACCCTGACTTAGATTTGCCCAATGGTTGCAGCGGGACGGCGCTCCCTGGCTCTTTGGTCGCACTCAGCATTGCTCCTTGCAAGATGCCAAGTCCCTCACACCTCTGTTTCCCTGCCACTCAAGGGGTGAGAGATCATTCACATGCTGCATGAGAAACACTGCAGCAGTTGAAAAAGTGGGGTGAAACTATCCCTCTGTTCCTGCCCTTTTCCCAGCCTACTGTGGCAGCCCACAGCACAGCTGGTCGTGCTATTTAGCTCCCTAAATACTCCGAGCACAGTGCCAGTTTGGCTGCCAGCTAACATCTGGGCCATGGGAAAAGGGCAGGGAACAAACAGCAGGTCTCCAAATTCCCACCCTCCCTCTTGCCTCTCACAATCTGGCATGCAAAGGACCTTTCCCTCTCTCTGCAACCTTTCCCACAGAACGAGCAGGCCCTTTGCAGCTGCCACCTCTGTCCCCTTCTGGTCACCCAGGCTGGGAAGAGGCCAAGTGCCGGTGGAGATTTGCTGAGATTTGGGATTTTGGAGGCACCTGGTTCAAAAGCAGACTCCTAGAGCCCTGCCCATCTTCTCTCCCACCAGTGAGACGGAGAAGTGGAGACTGTTTTCTCTCTTGCACTGATCAGAAACCATTAGATTTAGAGGATGGTGAGGGAGGATATTGTGCGTGTCGTGGCCAGGAGCTGGAAAGGATGCCCTCTCAGGGCACTTAGAGGGATCAAAGAAGATTCCCAGTGCGACTTAGGGAAGGTTCAGGTTCTCCAATGTGAAATCTCCAGGCCTTGCTATGATTAGTGACATTGTATGAGCTGGGGATCTTGATTTTTGTGAGGTGAGAAGCCAGATCTGCAGAACTTCTTGGTAGTTCCAGAATATTTTAGCTCATACAACTACTTACTTTTTATTTTGCCATTAAACCCCCCCACAACTAGTCATGCTTTTTGTTGCAAAGCTGGAAACATGAGGTCTCCACGAAAATGTGTAATTACTTATTATTGGAGACATGGTGGGCCCATCGAATCCTAGGCCCTGCTGGATGCATTGCATAAGCTGAGTGCACACCCAGAGTACACAGAAAAGAGTGGTAAAAAGTAACAGCCCCTGACTGTAGAAGAGAGCAGGTGTTTTGTTTTAAATAACATGGGGCCTTGCTCTAATTTTAGGACATGGAGCTGCCACAGCTGGAGTCTCTGGCACTGTCAATGCAGACTTGTTTTGGGGAATTGATTAAACTTTCCTCCCAGTGTAAGTGCTACAGGAGTCGAGGGTGTTTTACTCTCTCTCCAAGATCAAACTCTCCAGCACTTTCTACGGCTGCTTTGTTTTCAGTACATTCCTAGTTTGTATTCCTGTCCTCCGGGAGGGAGCCAGATCAATTTGGGAAACAGAAGTGGGGTTTTCATAGGGCTGGAGAAGTGCCTAGAGAAACAAGGCAAAAAGCATATTTTGGGCTCTGATTTGCAGCCCCCAAAACACTGCAGCAATATCACAGTGTCCCATCGAGTAGCAGGAACTGCTGAATCCCTCTTGGAAATCTAAGATCTGGTTCTTCTTTTGCTCCAAGTTAAAGCAGAAACTGAGGTATCACACTGACCCGAGGTACGGCACCATGTGCAAACTTTGCACAGGGCCACACTTTATTTTGTGCCCTCTAACACCAGAGCAAAATATCCGTGGCAGAAAAACATGTCATGCTCTATTCACTGCTCCCTAGGTCCATGGTAAAAATGTTGCAGCTGTTCTGCTGTGGACCAAACATGAAGTTTGCAGTGGGTTGCTGTGACCGAACGCCGTCTGCACACCAGGAATTCTCCTGCCTGGAAAGGTTAATTCCACCAGGAGAGCTGCTTGTGGCAAGTGATTTGGACGAGGACTGTCTGGCTCAAGGAACCCTTTGGGGCTTCAGGATGCCAGCTGTCGCTTTGAGGCACGGTGTGACAGGAGTCAATCCCAAAGCAAAGCAGGCAGATGTGTTTCTCCCTGCCTTTGTGGCTGGGGTCAGCAAACACACACTGAGAGACTCAGAAGTGGCTCCTCTCCATACCCTGCCGGGGGACGGGCCCAGGGTCATGCCGGGCTGTGCTCCTGAGGGGATGTTTGAGCTGCAGTGCTGCAGGCCCTGAGGGCCAGCACTGGCCTGCCTGTGCTGCCAGCCTGAGCGGAGCTCTCTGGTGTGGCCAGAGCTCCTTCCCCCGGGAGGAGAGTCCCTGCTCCTGGCTAAGACGGCACCGATGTGGAGGCCCTCTGGCACTCCCGCCGTGACTGTGGCAGGGCCGGAGGGACACTGCACACCCGTCCCTGCTGACAGCGGTGAGTGCGGCTGCAGAACGTGAGGCGACAGCTCAGGGTGACTTGGAGGAGCCGCCCTTGACCCTGCCGAGCCTGGGACTCCCAGCAGCTGAGGCAGCTGCGGGGAGGGTGGTGGGAGCAGCAGGATGTGCCAGCACGGGAACGTGGCGCTGACCCCTCCTCTGTGCAGGGCAGAGCCGCTGCACCCCAAGGTTTCAGCAGGGAGGATTGGCTCCCATTCAGTGTCAGGAACCCGCCGGTCCCACACACGTGTGGCCCTGTGCCACTGCGTCCCTCAGGAGCTGGGAAATGACAGAGGCACACATGCGAGAGCATCTGTGGTGCTGCTGCGAATTGTCTGAGGATCCAGAGGGAAGCACAGACTGCAGCGAGGGGCAAGATCTTTTATGACACCCACTGCCACAGGTGGAACAAGTGGTTGTGCCCCCATCACAACCAGACCTCAGCCCTCTTTTGGGAAAATGGTTTAGACCTCTACATCCTCGAGTAGTTTAACTCTACAGTGCAGAGAAGTTGGACTGCAAAACTGTCAGAGCAAGGAGAATATGTGTGCAGCTGAGCCAGCAATAGATCCTGTGGGAATCTGCTTCTAGCCTTGGGGAAGCCCTTCCAGACCACAGACTGCCAAGGCTCCTGGAACAGACCTCCTTCCCTGATGCTTCCTGCTCCCCGTCACCACAAGCAGATGCCCACAGGCCTCGCTCCCGTGCCTCCTCCCCAAAGGAGCCACCCACAAGTGCCAGGCATTATATCTGCCTGCATGCCTGGTTAGCAGTCCTGACCCTTGCTTGCCCCTCCATAAATCCAGAGAGTGGGGGGAGAGAGAAAATTGCAAAAAGGTGACAAGGTCAAACATAAGTTTCTCACAGTTTCGTGAATTGTACTTCCCTCCCTGCTGAGTCCAGGAGCTGGACTTTGAGCTGGATCATGCAGGAATACATGGGGGCTTTCAGAGATGTCTCACATGGAAACATATATGTCACATGAACATATATAAGTGCTAGGTAAATGGAAGTTTGGATTCTGGAGAGTCCTTCCAGTCCATGTCTGCCCGAGGAGTTTGGTTCCTATGGGTAGGCACAAGAAAATGGATGCAAGCAAACGAGTGATTAATTCTTTCCCCTCACCCTGACCTGCTCCTAGATGATCCTGAAGGGAAGTTTCATTTTTGTTGAACCTATGATCCTTTCACAAAGCCTGGCAGCAGCTCCCAACTGGAATGAAGGCTACTAAGAGGACTCCCTCCCAAACAGGGTCCCACCGGACTCACCAGATCCTTGGAGGTGCCAAGCCTTGTCAAGCCATCCAGGGGCAGCAGATCAGCAGAGTCCTTGTGCACAAACTGGGTGGCCTGTTTGAGGCGCCTCTTCTGTTGCAGAATAGCTTTGTTCCTCAGCTCCATCTCACACTCTTGTCGCTCCAGGTCAGGAGTACCCTCACTCTGCTTTTCCTCCTGGTCTCCTTGCCCCAGTGACAGGGGGCAGCTCTTCCTTGTGCTCATGGTGAAGATTCAGACAGAACAGGTCCGTCTCGGTATGCCAGGGTGTTCGCTGAACTCGTCTCCTGGTGTTTGCCCTCTGGAAGCTGACTCAGTCTCTGATCTCCTTTCCCTTTCCCTTCCCCACGGCTCTCCTTTTCTTCCTTTCTCTGCCTTTCCTCCTGCTCTCTTAGTTATAACTCACGCATCTCTGAAGTGTCTCCGTGCCTGTTTCTCCTTCTGTCCTCTCCACTCCTCCGTGTCCCTCTGCTCCCGCCCCTTCCTCTCCCTCACTTCTCCTGCCCTGACTGCAGCTTTGCCTCCTCCAGTCCGTGGGTCCCTGTCGTAATAGAAAAAGCCCCGCGTCAGAAACCGCTTTCCATAAATCACGGCAGAGCCGGCAGGATGCTCCGGCTGGAAAAATCCAGCAGCAGAAGGATGGCCCCGCTGCCGGGGGCCGGCCTTACCTCGGCGGGCTGCGCGCACGCAGCGCGCGTGTCTGTGTGTGTGTGTGTGTGCCCGCCTGTCCCCGGCTCCATGGGGACACGCTAAATCTCCCGGCGGCAGCCTGCGCGCTCCAGCGCCTCTGCCAGGGGGCTTTGACGCATCTCCGTGCCTCTGTAAATACTGGCAGCAGCTCGGGTCGGCCTGGAAGATGATGCAGTGCCTTGGTAAATGGGAGAGAGCATCCTCCTCAAGGCTCCTGGCAGGCATGCCCAGTCTCACTTCTGCAGAGTGCCATGCCTTTGCAATAGGATTTCTCTGTGTAGCTTGAATGAAATGCTGAAGGTCTGCTTTCTGCTTCCAGGCAAAGCAAATGTATTAGGTCCAACTCTGCCCTCATTTTCACCCCATTCTATAGAGAGCAATCCCCTCCAATTTTGCAGAAGCCTAAAATCCCTGGCTTGTTGATACCAGCAGACTTGGCTCTGTGTTTATACCAAAATAGTGCTGACACTGCTGCAGTGTGGGATGTCTGGACCAGAGCAGACATCCCTTCTCTCAGGGGAGACAGGACATGGTAGAGCTCCCTTTTTCAACTTTCTGTCTCTGTATTGTCCTACTCAAAACTATAAATTTTAGCTTGAACTGATGCTGTCTCATTTTGATCCCTTTTCTCTGGTTAATGCACTGCCTTGTTAAGCACCAGTTCTGATATCATGTACAGAAAAGGAACCCAAATTTTACTCAGCTGTGAAGCTAAGGACGGTATTATGTTTCCAGGAAAGCCAGCAAGGGGTGAAACAGCTTTCACGTGCAACACAGAAGGAATAGCTGCAACTGACTATGAAAGGTACAGCAAAACAACACTTTCTGTTGCTTCTTTTGTTTTGTTTTCTATCTTAGTAGTATGTAACATTCCAGTATTACTGGTACCAGTTATTTCTGTGTTCTAGATTGTGTATAAAAAAGTGAGTATGCAATATTAAGAAGCAAATCCTGTGCAAGGCATTATGGTTTCCACAGCACATCACAGGACTCGATTTGGCAGGAGTGGGAGTAGAAATACATTCTAACTGCTTTACACTCCAAGGCCAAACTTCAATACCGTAATGCAGGCAGAGTCACATCAAGAGCTCAGCAGAGGTGTTTTGAGCTGTCCTTATCTATCTGTGAGTAAAATTAAGAAGAGAATTTAAGTAATGGATGTTCCCAGGGAAGCTGTGTTCCCACAGTCTTGTTTTCTTGCTTGTGAGCTGCTACGATTCTTGATTTACACACACTTTTGACCTCTTGTGGCCCCACTGAGTATCCTCTGAGTCTTGTCATCAAGTCCTTTAACCATCCATGTAAACCAGTACTGAATCATGCACCTGTACTCTCACACAGAGCCCAGAGGTGTTTCCCCTCCTGCTGACTGGGATTACATCAGTGTGCTGGCCACAGCAAGGCAGGTCTGCTTCTGCTGGTAGCAGTGGCACTGTCGATTTTCTTAAAGCCTCAGAATGGACCCTAAGACTGTAAAGTGCTACAGAACATCTGAGGACCAGATCACCTAGAGTTCCTGCCTTGAAGCCTATGGGCAGAGTTACACAATTTCTGATGAGATCACCTCCTGCCCTGGGTGTGTATATGGGCACGAAGAGAAAGGAGCACTCCTAGTTCCTAGTCCCAGCACCTCCTTACAGCTAGCTACCCTTCATTAGTTTATTTTGCACGGCATTTTGGCAAAACCTAATCAAAACTGGTTTGCCTTGCAGCTGGGCTAGAGCCATTGCTTGAGCAGTTCTGCTTTTGGGTCTCACCAGTCAGTTCTGGTCCCTAATTTATCAAGTATTTCTGTATTTGTGCCTCAAAGGGGAGAAATCTTCCAGTCTTGTTTAAAGCTTTCTCCCCTCCTTCATCCGTTCTGCTTCTAAGTGCAGGTCACTTTACTCTTTATATCCTGTGATGTGTTAGTTCCTCGATCTGGCAAAAAACCCAGCATTTTTATGGAGGTAAAGTCAGCTAAGATACTATCTTCTCCCTTCAGAGGCATGCTAGGTTCTAGGTCACTGGGGTTTTTTTCTATTCAGCTATTACTTTTTCCATCCTGTTCTTCTTAAACAGAGCCCATTTACTAAGTAGGTTAGGTGATTTCTGGTTTTGTCATTTTTTTTAAATTTCTTTTTCAGAATGGACACTCCTAAAGATTTTCTAATGAGAAATCAGACTACAGTGCAGTAAATTTAAGGGGATTTTGCAGCAGTTATGCCTTTCCCAGTCATCTTTTGTACGCCCTGAAAAATAGTATATGGCTCACCAGTAACCTGTATTAGAAAAATAAAACTAATTTTGATGAAAATATTCATACACAATCCCATACACACTGATGAATTATTTTCCATTTCTGATGCAGTCACATGAAATAATCATAACCCATTATACCTTAATATTCTGCACCCTTCATACTGAAATATTTACAGGGTGTGTAACAGTGTTATTTGGACAAAAAAAGAAACAGTCTGCCCCCACAGACTATAAAAGCTCTTCTCCCTGCTCCAACTACCAGCTTGGCCTTCCAGCTCAAGCACTTACAGGTCAGTGAGAGCTCTGTGGCAAAAGGTTCCGGGTTCTAAGCACAAAGCCATAGCACTATAGCTGTGTTTGTGGACATTGGGTCCTGGACCTGATCACCTCCATGCCTGAGAAACCCTGAGAAAATCAGAAGTAAAGCCCATAAGTCTAAGGAAAGGCACTGAAGAGCAGCACTTCCCAGTAGCCAGTTTGCCCAGCCAAGAAGCAAGAGAGGATCAATATACTCCAGTCAGCTACTCCTTTGCTGGAAGAAATTAATGAATAGTACCTGGAGTAGTGAAGGGGAGAAATGGACTGCTTTGCTGAAGGAAGCAACTCGCAGATTAATGAACATGAGACAAAGATTTTATTTCCCTCTGCCTGGAGCATTAGGGAGTATCCCAGCTGTTTGAGAAGCTTCTCTCTCGAGGGCTTTCACTGGTTTGGTTTTAAATTTCACAGACTGAGGTCCTTTTGCAGGAGATTTTCCATGTACCTCACTTCTGGGAAGCTTCACCTAATCTAATAATTCCTCTTTAAAGTGTTCTCCTGCTACTTTTGCAACTTCTAATGGTTGCTCCTCTTTCTTAGCAATTTCTTTTTGGCTTTGAATTTTTCTCTTTCAACAGTTTGGACAGTATTATTTTGTCATCCTGAGAGCTGACACAGTGCAGGTGGGAGGGTGGATTGGAGATGGAGAGCTTTACGTTTCTTTTGTGACAAGCTGGGTGCTTACAGAGCTCAGTAACAGCCCCCACATAATGTAACCAGCACAGAGGTGGTTTCTACAGTACACCAGTTTCCAATGCACTGTCTCAGTAGTAGCGTAAGCTTCAAGTGGGTGTAAAAGTGACCCTGGGTGTAGCAAATATGTCAAAGCCAGGAGATTCCTTGTGTTGGATACTGCAGGATAACAATGAGGCAACTTTCTGCTCATTCTGCTGCATTCTCACAGCCTGTGCAGTCTGTGGATGCACAGATGGTGCAGAGGAGGAATGAGAGGACAAACCTTACTCAGGCAAACCATGCATGCTTCTCTCCCTTCCATCTCTGAAAAAGACTCTTTGAGAAAGAAAAGGTTCCTCTGCTTTGAATTCCCTCTAGTTTGTCTATTTGTATAATAAAATACCTTTGTGTTCTTGAAATAATAAGTAAAGGGTTGCAGTATTTGTATCTGTGAGTACGTCTGGCAAGTTTCCTTGAGATAAATGTCATCTCAGATGTACATAATGTTTAAGCTCGGCTGCTGGACAGCAAAGTGTGTCCTGCCAGCAAGGTCGGTCAGAATGAGGAATAGTTTGCTTAGTTAGGTAATTTAGGGTCAAGTCCCTGTAGTTACCTGCCCTATGGGACAGATTTATGGTTGCACCGTGGCAAAATTGGAACAATGTTATCCAATATGAAATTCCTCTGCTGTATAGATATTTCTTGATCATTATAAATATATTTATAAATATAATATCATTATAAATAGAATGATTTGTGCCCTGTCTGTTTTGATTTTCTTGCTTGGGCTACTCTGCATTAAAAAGAGGCCTTTTCTGTTTGGTTGGAATAGTTATCATTGCCACAGAACAGTTGCTGATCGTGCAGCAGGCGATACAAAATTTCCCCTTCCATTACACAGCTTCATGAATCCCACTAGAAGACTTTGGCTTTGTTTTCAGGATGGGAAAGAATCTCCACTGATGTGCATCTCCACTGATGCACACAGCATTGGCAACTGTCTTGCTCATGCTAGAGCTTCTCCGTGCTCAGCATGAGGTTTAAAGTGGAGAATAATTTCTGGTAGGAATATGCTTACCCATAAAAGTGTGCTAGAACCTGAGATAAATAATAGCTATGTATTTAAGGCCGATAGCACAGTACTTGGAAACGTGTAGTCTCAAAGATGTTTCTGCTGTGTGTGTCTCTGTGCAGTTGCTTTCATTTCGCTGTCCCTCCACTTCCCAGCCACAGGGAGAACAATATTTCCATTATCCACTTAGCTTGAGGCTAAGCATGCACTTGACGCTAACACAGGCAATTTTTTCTAAGTCTCTACATAATGCAATAACAATAATAACGAAAACTTTACACCAATAAGGCTCCTTCCAGACAATGTCCCTAAAGCTGAATACTCGAGCAGTAAAACCCAGCACAGTTAGAGTTGCCTGGTAAAGCCTAATTTGGTATGTATATGTGTGGGCTTATTACTAAAACCACCTACAGGGCGTTGGCAAGGTGCTTTGAGTGGCTGTTTTTGGACTTCTATAAAAACTTTTTCTTTCATATAAAACAACAAGAGCAAAGAAAAAAGACAATCACTTACAAGCCTTTTGCCTGCGCCCAGCTAGCTGTAGAATCAGAGCAGATATCACCTTGCTCAAAATGAAGCCCAGATACAGTCCTTGGAATGTAAGAATCTCTCTGATAGCTGTTTCTGCCTCCAGTGTCATTTCCTCTGGACACAGGTTTTACTTTCAGAGTCCACCATCAGAGGCTGTGGAAAACTTTCCTATCAGCACTTGCCAGGTGTACTGTGATGTTTCCTGTTTTATTTGTTTGCAAATGGCTTCTTTTGCACCTTAAAGAAGTTGAGATCAGTCAAGTTCTTCATCAGTCAGCAGTATAACTTGCTGAAATTAACTTAAGCAGTGGGGGAGTCAGCCACTCTAAAGGGTGTTGCAGCCCACCTCCTGTTCTCTTGTTCAGGCAGACTTTTATTTAGAAATGCAGTAATTCAAACTTCAGTGTTTGCAGACGAAATCTTTAAAGTCATGCTCCTGTTGTAGATGGCTCTTCAGGAGTACTACCTCAGTCCTGCTTTGTGAATTTGCACCTTTTCCACATTGTATTTTCTCCTTGCTGCTACGTGCAAGGCACTGAGCTCACCCCTTGTAAAAGAGTCACAGCCAAGACCAGAAGTATTTCACTGCTCTCATGCTTTTCTGTGGTACCTGATCATTTTGCCCCAGTCTTGAACCTGAGCACTGTTGAATCTGTGACTATGATGGTCCTTATCCAACCTTTGACCCTTTATGCCCTCAAACCTCAAGTTGTGCCAGGGGAGGTTTGAAATGAATATTAGGAAAAATTTCTTCATTGAAAGGGCTATCGATCATTGGGAAAAGGCTTCCTTGAGAAGTGGTTATGTCACCATCCCTGGAGGTAATTGAAATATGTATAGATTGTGACACTTAGGGACATGGTTTAGTGGTGGGCTTGGCTG
>WEIT01036412.1:160058-186459 GCA_013389985.1 Dryoscopus gambensis | reverse complement strand
CGGGCGGGCGGGCGCACGGCAGCGGCCACGCGGGTCAGCGCTGTCTTGGTAACACTCGCGTCCCGCAGGCGGGCGACAGCCGTGCTGTTGTTTTATGTGTGGGTGTGTTTTATGTACTTCAACGTTGGTGTGCATCTTCTAAATACTTGTAGATTAAACCGGTTTTGTGGTGTCTCAGTGGACTCTTGGTTTCTAGGCACTGCTGTGAAGCGTTTTCGCGGTGTAATTCAGCCCCTCTGCTCCTCCTAATGAAGCTCTCAGGGTATATAGTACCACTCTCGGTGTGCCTTTCCAAGAATAAAAGGAAGAATGACTGAAATGAACTCAACTGATGTAATAGGGAAAACAGCTGTGAACTATGAAGAAGAGGTTTTGGAAAGACCTTATGCTCGTGGCGCTTATGTAGCTCAAAATCGAAATATTTGAAATTAAATGTGAGTATATAGGCAAGCAGTGAAAACAGGTTTTGGCAGAATTAGTGTGATTGCAAAAGCCCCAGGAAAAGCTATCTTCTGTGTCTCTGATGTTTGGATAGGGAGACGTAAAGCAAGTAAAGAGAAACCTAAACTTCGGGTAGTTGAATTATAATGAACACAGTGTAGAAGAGAAACAGTATTTATTTATTATACACATTATTACGTTTGGTAAGTTAAGCTGAGGATGAGAAGCATCAAAAGAGTTAGAAAAGGTCCTGTAATTGCTTGAGTCCACCAAACATGCTATGGAACACTAGATAACTTCTTTATGCAGACTTGAAAGGCTTTGGGTTGTCTAGCAGTTCTGGAAACAATTTTTAAGGAAGTTATGTCCAGATACATGTAAATTTCCCTGCACAGCAGACATTTAAGTTTGACAGAGTTGACGCTACAGGAAATAATGCTGCTTTTCTGATAACAATTCTACTGGCATAATTCCTTTCTGCTAAGAAACTTGTCTTGTGTACTTTTATGGGTGCCCCGCAGAAACAGGCTAACAATAATGGCAGTTCATGTGATAGCTGCTTGTCTCCCATCCCAGTTTTTTAAAGAAACATCCATTTCTTTAGCTTTCTTAATCCATATGGTTAAAGTAAGAAAACTAGAATATGTGAACCTGAAGAAAAGTAAGTAGTTTTAAAATAGATCTGTAAGGCTTGTTATTTTTAGGGGTCTGACTCTGAGCTTGGAGTATTCATCAGCATTGTAATACATTTGAGGAAGACAAATGTCTATGTTCTTAGGAAGGTTCTTCTTTTTCTGAGAAGAAAATAGTAAAATTATCCAGAAGTCACTAATCTAATTACTAGAACTCTTGTTTGGTAAAATAATTGTCAGTTGTCCAAAACAGTGGATTTTATAGGAAAGGTAAATGTGATACATAGTAACAGGCACTTCATGGCAATGAAGATACTACAGGTAAAGCTTAAGAAAGCTGTACCTGAGAACTGGTTGGCAGCATTTTTTTTGCCATTTTTTTCTCCCAAGGGTGGAATGCCTTTACTATTGAGCAATGTGAAAAATAGAAATAAAAATACTGAAAATATTTTATTTCTGATGGACAAAGGTGAATATTACCAGTCAAAAATTAATGCATATTGTTTTGTAAGTGTGCTGTGGGATACATGATGGTGGATAGACAGCAGAGATTTTGGATTTTGGCCATCTACAGGCTGAGACTTGCAAATACGCTGTTGTGTTAGACTTTCTTCCACTGAAGGTGGCTGCAACTGAAATTGCTCAACCTCATTTTAAAGTTTGACTTTCAGGTAGACATGGCATAACTGTCTTAATCCTTTAGAATATGATGAGCTTGATAGTGCTATTTTATGGTTTTGATAAGTGCCATACCTTCTCTCTTATTTGGGAAAGTCCATTTGCAGACTTAGCATGAAATTATGAATGTTGAATACAGTAAAAACATTCAGATAAAAGTAATTCCAACTCATTGTAAGCTTTTAAAATATTGTGAAGGAAATTTGTTTCTTGTGGTAATGTGTGTTTTAGAGTCTTGGAGACCAATGGACTTTGCCCTTTTGCACACTAATCACACAGTATATGGGAATACTTAAAGCTTCCCACGTGCTGCATTCCAAATATGCTTCAGCTGCTGACTTGCAGATGTCATGTAAACAGAACATAATTTTCAGGGGGCAAAAATCTTGCCTGAGATCTACAGAGACTACAAAACTGGATGTCAAGTATGGCGGTCCTGCCATCACTTGGATGCTTCCTCGGGGTCCTGACATGCATCAGTTAGTGGCTTGCAGTTTGTGAACTCAGGAACTCTGGGACACTTCCTCAGTGTCTCCAAAAGTTAATGAAGAAAAACTGCCTGTTGCCAATAAGCTCAATTTTCAAAATCTTAACAGCCCATGGATTAAGAAAAATTGGAAGCTAGTTTCAAAAGTAATATTGTTGTCCAGCCAAAAGCCCTTTCCACATTTAAAAATCCTAAGTGTAGTTGAGATTGTCAGGAATCTCCATGCCTGCTGGGCTTGAGTATTTTGGATAGATGCGCCATAATTATGATTTTGAGGAGAAAAAAGACAAAATACTTTGCTAATTATTTTAGCTATACTTGTAAACCAGAGAAGACAGAGGCATTCGAAATTCCTTTTAAAAGCCTCTCAGCATCTCTGTTAGTCCTTGGGTATTTTTTTTAGCCACCAGTGACCTTAAAATTACAAGCAACATTTGTTAAATTCCAGGATTTAGAATTCTGCAAATCTTATCCTTAGATGAAAGAGAATTGGCTTAATATCCTGTTTGCTTTATGCCCTTCAACTCTATACATTATAATGGAGAAATCTGTCCAAAGTGAGATAAACCTCTAAATATTTTATAAGTGTGGTTGATATGTACTCCTCGGAGTACAGATTCAACCGAAAAGAAAACCTTTTGCAATTTGATGCTGCTGCTGTTAATGTGAATGGAGGAGTCACCTCACTTCCTGTGATGTAGACAGCAGTGGCAAGAGAAAAGGCAACAGTGTGTGACTAAAATTTTCAGATACAATTTGAGATTCACTTGGTAACAGCAATTGCAAAGAGATATCTTACAGTTGAACCTTGTTTGAATTATCTCTTTAGTTTCTAGTAAGTTCTTTTCCCATCTCTTCTCACCTAGAATTTAGGTTAATGGTGACCCATTTTTTTTTAGAGAGAGCCATTATTTTCTCTTCTGTTTTTTGTTTGTTTATTTGTTTTGGTTTTTTCTTTCTTTTTTTTTTTAATCACTGTTGGTGTGGCATTCGTAGGAGGGACAAATGCCCTGACTTAACGTAATTATGGCTTTGTGTGTGTGAAAACTTTCTGCAACCAGACTTGCACTGGGATCGCTCCAGTTTTGTCACTGAGGCACAGCTGAGTGCTCTCCAAAATAAAACTGTGTTGTAATTGGGTCATGAGATGAATTCTTTTCTAAGTGGATTTGCTGATATGCCTGGAGATGTTGCCTTAGACTACTGCAAGAACATTTACGCCAACTCTTAGTGCTCTTTAAAACATATTCTGTGGGATGTTTGAACTCTTAACTGCCTGTGTTCTTGCTGTAGGAGTCTGGGTGCTTCTACATTCCTTTCTGACTTTGCATTCTTATGTGATATCTGAGGCAAAAAAAGAACAAGAACTAAAATCTAGCAGTGATGTCTTGCTGAGTCACCTAGTTTGAGAGCGAAATGACGTTTTGCTGTTTCTGTCTCTTTAATGACTTTCCCTTTAAATTTTTCTAAAATTAAAATCTGGACTAGGAATAAAGGTCCAGAATCAGTTCTAAAGTGTCAGATCAGAAAATTTCATCATTCCTTTCCCTATTTTTAATTTGAAATACTATAATGCAAGTGCAATTCCTATTGTCAAGTGTGATGCACTTGTTTTCAGGGAACTTTGAGTTTTGTTATGTGGTCTGGGTTAAGCATAAAATGTGCTATTTAACTGCTGACTTTGTAGCTAGGAGAGAATAGTGGCTGCTCTACATTTCACTGGTTTCATGTTGTAATGAGGTACAGCGTCAACAAAAGTGACAGGCAAGGTTTAATAATTCACAAACAGAAGATCACAGGAGACAGAATTGCAACCCCTTGGGGATCTTGCTTTCCTCTTTCCTTGGGCAGAGGTGTTTCTGTAAGTGAAATGACCATGGGGATTTGGAGCATGTAATTGAGAGGACATTAAATAGAAAGGTGAAGTTCTGCTTGTGGACTAAATTTCTCTTTCTTTTCCTTAGCAGAAACCGAAGTTTCATTAGGTTCGTGTGAATAAGCCTGAAGCACAGTGCTCTGCAGTGGTGGTTAGGAGCTGAAAAGTCCTGACTCATGGAGTCACCAGCTGTGAACTCTTGAAGGATTGATTATGCCTGACAGGAGGTTCCTTGTCTCTTTTCTTGAAAGAATTATAATGAAAACCCAGTTGAAACCCCCTGTTTGGCTACACACTTAAGGATAAGTTTATGTGCATATTCTTACGGTTGTGTTCCTCTCTGTCACCCTCCAGCACTGATGATGGCTTTGAGGTTTAATGGTTTGTGTGGATTTCTGCCTTCTCTTGGCCTTCCTTCCAGGAGAAGAATACTCCTTTTGCTTTAGGTTTGCAGAAATGAACTTATTTGAGACTTCTGGCTAAGGAAAACAAGAATCTCCTTTCTGTCATCCCAGTGTAGTACAGCAGAGAATGACACAGACTTTTGTTTGCACTCTTCTTTATATTCCGAATAGAAGTCATACTAGCTTCCCTCCAGAGAGTGCTGATTTATTTTCCTTGCTCTGTTTCTTTGTTCCAAGTAAGAGGAGCTAATCTTTGGTACTTGATAAGTCACTTTTTGAATGGTATGTAAAACACTAAGCAATACAGTAGTCAAAATAATTCTGAGCTCAATATGTAACCTTTTCATGATGCTTTTATTCCTGTTGCATTTTCTTGTAATAGTCTGTACTCTTTATTGTCATCTAGTTTGAGCTCTCAGACTCAGGATCTAAACTTAGGATCTCTAGAACCCAACCAGATGCAATCACAGAGGCAGGAAGGGGCTTCTTGAGATGATCTGGAGTAGCCTCACCGCTTAAGCAGGGTTGGCTGGAGCAGATTGTACAGAATAATGTCCAGTTGGGTTTTGAGTATCTCCAAAGATGGACACTCTACAATCTCCCTGAGCAACCTGTTCCAGTGTTTGACCCACTTTCTCAGGAAGACTTTTTCTTGATGTTAGGTAGAATTTCATGTGGTTTAGTTTGTGTCTATCGCCTCTTGCCCTGTCAGTAAGCACTGCTGGCTTTATTTGCTTTACGCCCTTCCATCAGGTATTTATACACATGGATAAGTTACCTCCTGAGTCTTCACTTTTCCAGGCCCAGTTCTCTCAGCCTCACCTCATGTACATGATACTCTGGTCCCTTAATCACCTTTGTGGCCCTTTGATGATTTTGCTGCAGTGTGTCCATATCTTTTCTTGCTCCCAGGAGCCCAGAACTGGACACAGCACCTCATGTGTGGCTTCACCAGAGGAGAGGTGGTGTCACCTCCCTCAGCCTGCTGGCAGTGCTGTCCCTGGTGCAGGCCAGGGTGCTGTTTGCAGGCCACCTTTGCCTTGAGAGGGTGAATTGCCGGCTCGTGATAAACTTGTTGTCCAGCAAGACAATATTATGAATTTCTGAAGAATTAATCTCAACAAACAGCATATGCTTTATTCTTTGTTTAACCATAATTCAGCTTTTCTCCTATGGACCTTTCATTTCTCAGTATGCTGTTGCTTTACTAGCAGGTTCCTGTTTAATCCACCTGAACATTAATTCTTCCTTTTTGGGGGTGTGTTTGTGTAGGTGTGTAATAGTGCATAGTATATCCCACTGCACTTCTGAGATGATAATTTTATGTGGGGGTTTTGTGCTCCCACAGATACCATTTTAAAACTGAAGGCACGTGTGATCTTTGAACGGTCACTTTACCTTGCCTGCACAGTTCCATTTCACCTTACAAAATCACTGGAACAAGTACTGTAAAGAAAAGAGAAGTTTGTGTCTCCTGTACTATAAATCCTCTTTTCTCCATTGACTTGACTGTCAGTCAGTGCTAAACTGCATTGTTATTTCCCTAGTTACGTTTGGCATGTGAACAGTCACCCCAAAATGGATGCAAGTATGGAAAACATAGTGCTGCAAGGATAGGCTTGGATTAAATCCACTCCTTTTGCGGGTTTAGCCAACAAAAATAATTATTAACCTGTTAATGTTTTATAACAAAAGAATGTTTGTGGCATGTGCCCCTCAGATTAATTTTTTCTTGAATTCCTTTCTTCAGCACATATTCCTGTTGCTATGAGTTTTTGGGGCAGCTGTTTTGCCACAATACAGGTGAAACATATCCATATGCATAGAGATACACAAAAAGAATATACATATATTCTTCAGAGCACCAGCCTTTTCAGGGATTTTGGGGGGGAGTGGGGGGAAGGGCAGATGGTGGGTGTTTTGATTTGGGTATTTTTTATATGCTTCTGAGCTATGTGGCTTTAAAGAAAAGTATCTGATAAATTCACATTAAAATTCCATTTTTAAGTGCAGAGGTAGGTAGAAGCAGGAGTTTTAAAGGATTAGCTTGTCTTTTTGTTTCATAAGGATCTTTTTTAAGTTGTAAATTGATCTTTAAGTTGTAAATTGTTCAGGTAATTGGTACATGTTATTGGCAGGAATATGTATTGCTTAAAGGATTCAGGTATATTTTGAAATGATGTAGGACATACAGATCTCAGTGCTTGTCTCTAGATGCTCCCTCAATCCACACTGGTCTGGCAGTTGAGTTTATTGCTCTTATTTGTTCATTTTATACTTAGTTCAAATATTCTGAGATAAATCTTATTCAATCTGTATTATGTGGGACATAATTTCTATATTAAAGCAAGTCCAAGGCAGTCTTTTATTCATTCATTTGGAATTGCTTCCAAAACTAGGTGCTCACTTCTTCCATGTCATTGTTCTCATAATATGTTCAGTAGGTGAAAAACTTTCCAAACAAATTTTGTGAACCTTTTCTCAAAACAGTGTTCTATTGGCATTAGTGTTTCTTGGGGTGGGGAGGGATCAAAGGTCAAAATTATTTCACTGAGAGAGGATTCTTTCTGTAAAAAAGGCAGACACTTGCCCTTATTGAAGTATCAACTGCTTGAAAATAAATTGAGGAAATACTGCTGCAACTTTAGCTGTGTCACTTAGAAATAGGTGTGGCATTTTATGGCTGATTTGAAGCAGATCAGTTTACTTTGGAAGACTTACTGCTAATTAATTATGAAAGAAAGAATATCCTGTGTTTGCCAAACCCCCCACTCTTCTGCCTTAGGGAAGGCAGAAAAATTTGGTAACCTTCACTCTTACGGATGGTATGCTACGCATTTTCCCAAAAGTGTGCAATTACAGCTGTGTCAGGACTCTGCTCTTTTGTGGGTTGGAAGGTGCATTACAGATAACTTCTGTACCTCAACCAGTTTCCACAGACAGTATTGCAATTTTTGTTTGGAATATGTCTTTTAAAATAAAATAATCCTTCTTCAACTAATGTCTTTTCTACAGCTTCTGTTTTCTTTCATAGCTGTAGTTCAGATGAGAATATCCCCAGGAAAGTTTTTGGAGGGTTAAAGAGTGAAAACACTTTCACACCAGCTGACTCCACGTTTCTCACTGAAGTTGCTTTTACTTGCACTTCTACAGCTAAAAATAAAATCTAGTGGATGAAGATGTGGGCCACAAGCCACATTCTTCTCATTCCCTGATTTTTAAGTTCTGGGAGTATTGCTGAGAGACATAACTGCTGCTACCACATTAATAAACTGTCCTCCAAAGGAAAAAGGAATTATATAGCTTTGTACAACTCTTAATGGAAGCAGTCCTCTGTAGAGTGAGAAATGGAACAGAAGATATTGGGAAATTGGGAAGATTTGTGGACAAAAATGGTGTTACTGTGCCTTGGAACTCTTTTAAAAGAAGTAGAGCAATGGAAACAATTAAAAATTTAAGGATCTTGATTATTAATATATAGGTTCATATTCCCACCAGTATCAAAAGATTCTGTTTATTAAAAGGATTTCTGTGTCAGACTGATACAAAAATACCAAGCTTGTTTGTAACAAGGCACAGTAAACTCAAGCTCTAGTTCACTTTAAAACGATCTGGAAGTTTCTGCTCGACACTTTCCCTGAATCTCTCTGCCAAACTACGGACTATCTGGAACTTTAGCACCTTCCCTGGAGCTGTGCACAAATAGGTAAAATCTCCTAAATTTTTCTCACCAAGAATTGAGTGCATATACAGTGCTGATATGTGCTATAAAGATACTTTGCTTGTTTTGCCTTTTAACTGGTCTATCTTTCCTTCTCTTGGGTCAGATTTTCATGTAAGGTCGGAGCGGGGTCTGTTTCTGTCAGCTAGTCTGACCTTCCTCCTGAAAGAGGCAGCCAACCTTACTTTTTCTTTACCAAACCTTTAACTACTTGAATTGTGGGATAGATTTGGCTATCTGGGAAAATTTTAATTAAATCTTCAAGGCTTTCCTGCATTGTTTGTTGAAGAGGAGAAACTGAGTATAGTATTTCTTTGTGAATTATGAGGAATGTACATATTGTTGAATGCAGGGAAAACTATAATGGTGTTTTCCTTTGTTTAACATATTTCAAATATGTCTTTCCAGTAAGTTCTCAGTCATGTAGAACATTTTGCCTCTACAGGCTGCTCTTTCCTGTGGCTTTTCTTCTTTCTCTGCTTATTGCCTCTCATTCACAACTGCAGCCAGTCAATTCCTTTCAAAACTAGTCCATGATAAAGACAACTGTTTTTTCTTCTTTTTTCCCTCCTTTTAGCTTCAACAGTCAGTATATAAAGGGGATTTAATTGATATAACTTGAAAGGAGAATGCATAGCTCTCCCATCTGGGATAACCACACCTGAAATAGGAGGTAAAATGTAGCCTACAACAGCAACTTCTAACATAAAATAATATTCAAGCTTGATTAAAACCTGTTGTCTTCTGTTGAAAATCCACAGCTCCATGAGTTATCCTAATGGTTAATTAGTCACAGTGTTAAATAAAAAATTTATTTGCAGTCTGAATTTGTTTAGCTTCAGTTATTTATGTCTGGATTTTATTGTCTTCTCTCTCATCAATGTCATTTGTACCCTCAAATCCATGGAATACAGTGGAGTGTATTGATTTTCTCTTGAATAAACTGTAGAATACATTGAAATCTTGCTAAGAGGTGCACTTTCCAGTCGTTGGTCTATTTGTTCAGCTTTCTGGTTAGCTCTCTTCAATTCTTCAGAGTCCTTTCCCTTGTGTGGACCTTGGACAGAATGGAAGAACATTTTCGGGCTGGTGGATTGCTTTTATTTTCTATGTTCTGCTTCATTATCAGGGTTTTTCGTTGTTCTCAGGGTTGGATTATACTGTGAATTTGTGTTTGGCTGATTCAATTGTAATTATTGCCAAGTGCTTAGAACATAAGTATTTTGGTTTGGGTTTTTTTTTTTTTTTTCCAAGTACAGCATATTCAGGAACACAGACAAGCTGCAATGAAAACAGTGAAAGAGTGTTAACTCTGCCTATCCACAGTTTGTAATGCCAATATTTCAGTGTTGTTGAAAAATATGTCCGTTCTAAAAGAACTGTCAATAGATGTAGTGTGCCTTTTTTACAGAAAGGAAAATGAACTGCACAAAAAGGAAGCTTCAATTGCATATATGAATATCTGTTAAATAATTCATGAGTTACGTCTTCATGGTGGTAGTTTGCTATTCTGAAAATGGTTAGGAAAGACCAAATACATTTATAATAAATTTGTTGCATATTCCTATTACAACACTTTAATTTCTGATTGTGAAATGAAAACCAGGCTGATTCTGATTTCAGTAGGAATTTGAGATGCTACCAGTTGAAAATAAAACTTTTTGCTCCATGTTGGTCTGTGTCAAATTTCTGAACACCTTTGCATCTTGCCATCTTCTTCCATATTTTATTAAATAGCTGCTTTCCCAGTCTCATTTTTATTCTGTATCCTGGATTATCAGTAGTCTTTCCTTGTATGTTACATTCTGGGTATTTTTACTTTCTCTGTGGCACATGTCTGTTACGTGTCATGGAGCTCCAGTAAGGATTGCAGGTGGATTCCTAGTAAGTGCAGCAGTGGGGGCTGTGGGCAGGATCTCGTGTAGGCTGCTGTGCTGCAGTGGTTGGGGAGAGGACATTGTTACAGACTGCTTGAAAATTTTCAGTTTTTATTTATCAAAGGCAAATGGGCAACTGGTTTGGTGGTTGGGATTTTTTTTTCCTGTTTTGAACTGTGGTGTTGTAGCTATGGAAATTCAGCTTATTTTTCATGTTCCTGATGGATATTTAATTCTTCTTATTGCACATAAACCCTTCAAACAGAAAAGCAAAGCCAAGAGCACAGTGGTTTGGTGTGGCGTGTCCGAAGAGCACTGATCTGTGTTGTCAGTCCAGCTGAAGGAGGATTCCTATTTGGAGCCTGCAGCTGGATTAGCACACCACTTACATTCCTTAGTGGTGAGCTGTGGGAGTGACTCTGGCACAGCCTTTTCCTGTTAAAGTTTGTAATAACACCAGCCCTGCTGTGGGGGGTAGAAAGAGGTTTGAAGTGTGGGAAGATCTTTTCCGACTGGTTATTATGTTACACTTTCATAATGACGACCTGCTGGAAGAAAGGTTGCGGGAGCAGTAACTAAAAATAGTGTGAAATTGGTGTTTTTAAGCTCGTATTAATAGTGCCACATTGCTCATGACTTCAGTTTTTTATTTTACTGCTTATGTGAATCCTTGCCCTTTTAAATGGAAAGCATTGCTGGTTGCTTTCATTTTGTTTTGCCTACTACTCAGCAATTTTGGTCTGTTTAAAAGTAAATTGTAAGAGAGAAGACATTGTTATCTTTTTGCTTTATCAAGCGCTGTGACCTGTTAGAATCTTTCTTTGAGCAGTCTGTGTTATGCTCCTGTTACATTATGTAACTTTATTTCACTATGGGTAGAAAATAATTCAACATACAAAGTAAATAATTTTCACTGAAGATTTCCACAAGGCATGTAAGTCTTACTATTTCAGCACTTTGTCATCTTCCAGGTAGAAGGGAAACCCTGTAAACTTACTTCCCAAAGTGGCAGTGTTTATTGGGGATACATTTTCTGTTAGGAAAAGCAACAAAACCACAGACAGCAGCTTGTATTTGCACCGGACACCTTTGTGTCTGTCAGAACACATCTGCAAGTCTGCTGTTGATCGCAGATACATATTTGCTTTATAACAAACTCTCGAATGCAGTTAATGAATGTCATCAATTTCTTAAATCAGTAGGTGTATGAGAAGAAAAGGAATCTTCCCCCTCCCTTTTGTTTGTTTGGTTTTTTGTGTCATGAGTATTGTAAGTGGAACTTTCAGTTGTTTTTCAGACTTTGCTAAAGATGGCCTCTTCCATCACCTATGCTATAAATAATAAGCATGTCACCTTTTATTCTGAAGTTTCATGTGACAGCTGTTGTATGTTGTGCTGCACTCAGTAGATGTGCTTCTGCTTGTTTCTTTCTTAAGTTGTGGCTGTTTTGAAGTGAAGATGAGTGTATTACTTTAACTTTTGCTTTAGGGATGCACAAAAGCTCTCCACCTCTATTCAAGAAAGACACTAATTTTTCTAGGCCCTCCATTGCCTTTGAATCCAAGACACTATGTATTACAGGCCTGTGTGAGGAGTAACATCAGTTTTTAGAAACAAGGTGTTTTCAAGGGCTTAGACCTGTTGTGTGATACTTCAAATGCATTAGAAAAAAAGGTATAGAAATAAGGAAACTGTGGAGTAAAAAAGCAAAGGCAGTCGTAACTTGCCTTAAAATACTACTAACTGGGCAATTAGTATCAATTTTAGAGTATGCAAGTTGTTATATATGATGTGTGTATACAGAACTCTTTCTGCATATTTCAACCTTCCAGAGCAGGGCCTGTGTTGGCTGGGCTAGTCTGTGTTTAAGGACCTCTGATCTGTCATCTGCTTGCCTGAAGTTGAGTAAAATGTGGGTTTGCTAGGGGTTAAGGGGACTCTGAGGCTTTTCTTCTCTCCTTAGCTCTGTGTGCTGTAATCCAGTTTCCATGGCATGTGTTTTGCAGAAACCCCACCTCTCCTCTCTCCGTCTCTCTCCATCTCTGGTTTTCTTTGTTAGGGTTATATTCAGCACTGGCTGCCAGCTCGTGACTTCACATCCTTGGACGTTTATGGATACCTAGACCAGACGGAGAATTTCCTGTTTAAATTGAAATTGTGGCTTGCCCTGCTTTTCTGCATGCTATTAATAAAATATATAATGTTTGTCTGTTTCCCACATTAAGTATCTTCTTCCTGATGCTTTCTCACTTGCAGAGAGGTCTTTGTCAAAGCTGTGTTGAAGGAGAGAGCACAACTGTGGTCAGCAGAATATGTGCTTAATTGTTAATTAACATTTCCCCTTTGTGGGGTTAACTGCTCTAAATTGCATTTTATGTAATAATTCATTATCATACAAAAGGAAATGGGAAGTCTATGTGGAACACAACTTAGGACAAAAAATTAGAGTTCTTATGAAAGTAATTTATAAAACACTGAAATAGGGAAATCATTAGTTTTTTTCCTTTAGGAATTAATGTCAGATGTTGCAAATACAGGTTCTCTCAGGTATTAATAGTAGTTCTGGAATGTCTGGCAGGAAAAGAAAATGGTTTGACTCCAAGACAAAACTGAGTTAATTTAGAATTGGGTATCCTATGAAGGAGCAGGGACTTTACTGAATCGACCTGAACTGTGTTAAGCCTTCAGGTGTAAGTTGTCTCCTAGCCCCACCTCAACAGAGGTTCGTAATCCGGCTGCCAGTAACAAAGCCTTTGGTGCTTTCAAAATCTTTTCAGAAAGGTTTAGTAAGGGGACTAAACTAAAGTTCAGTCTTATTTATGACAGAATATGATGTTTTATTTTTAATACCTTGTATCCTGGTCTTCATGTGAGATAGAAGTAATGTCTAACAGTCATTTTAAGTCTTGATGGTGAAGTTGTTGTCTGAGAATATCCTATGCTCTTGTAATGCAAGCTTTGTAATAGCAATAATTAATTAATTTGTTTCTTTTGCTTTTGCAGCATCTTTGAGGATGAAAGCATGAAACTACGACAGCTGAAACTACAGAATCAGGTAAATGATAGTGCTGAAGCTGGTAAAAATAAGTATAGGAAATCAAACAGCCCTCTAGAGACTTGAGAAATGGGGGTCAAGTGCTAAAAATGGTTGGTCTAAAGAACTTTGAAGATTTTCATTGGTTTCGTGGTTTTCATTAGTTCAAGTCAACCTTGCTGTGGCTTGTAGACTGGGTGTGTTTGATAAATTTATTTTTCGTATGTTCTCTTATTTCATTGGGATCGAGTTGCTAGATTGCAGGAATAAATCGAAGAGCAAGAATACTACAAGGAATTATCCATTTTAGGCATCAAAGGAACTGTTTCACCACCTTATAGAATGATCTCTTTAACACTGCTGTTGAGAAAGATTTCCAGCCCCTTTCGATCTCTTTTTGCTTCCTACAATGAAAATATTTACAGCCAAGCATGGGTCAATTATTAGGCTATAGGTCTCAGTTTTTGAAGTGCTGTTTTCTGGATGCTTATATTACCATAGTCTTCAAAGCAATAAAGTATGCATCCTTAATATTCTTTCTCTGTGAAATTTCAAATGCTTATAAATAGATTAGAAGATGTGAGACTCTTACGATTCTCTAGCTGGCCATTTCACATGGACCACAGATCACTTGCATGTCTTGCATTAAACTCATCTTGTTCAAATTGAAGTATGGTTTTTAGGAAGGAGCTTTCTCAGCTGAGGCTCTTTAAGTCCAGACACAACAGTCTTCAGGGAACTGTTGCAGTGGGTAATAGTCCTCTTTACCAGACCTTGGTCATTATTTGTAGTCTGGGTTTGCTAAGCTTTGATTTCAGACACTGAATTTATTACCAACTTTATCTGTGTCTGTATAGGCACTTACCTAAACCACTTCAGAGTCAAGAGGTAAAATTTATCTTTGGCTATGTATGTGGAAGATAGGATAGTCCCTTATCTGTAGACTATCAAGTGACACTTGTTTAGAAACAAGCTAAGAATTTATTAAAAAGAGGAAGAATTAATTAAAATAATCTATAAAAGAGCATTAATTGTCAAATGCCATTTGGTAAGAAGTTCCAAAACTAAGGATGGTCTGATTGCTTGGTGATGAACCTCAGGGTCTGTTTTAGGACTGGTCTTGGATCATAAGCTGGTAATAATCACTGTCTCCTAGTGCTGGGTACTGCAATCAGTGCTTGCTTAGTGTCAGGCCTTGCCATGGGGATGCATGGCTATTCCTCCAAGATAAAACTGCTGGGCTGGGTGGAATTCCCTCAGAGCAGCTGTCAGTTGCATCATGAAGAGGTCAGTTTAAATAATTCGTTCCCTTTTGCAGGTTTGTTTCCATCTTTCTTGGATTTGGGTGAGATTGCAATTATCTGCAAAAGCAACAGCTAGAAAATAAATATATTTTAACACCCTGCCCTTTGCAAATGGGATTTGTTGAGAAGTGCTAACGGTCTCCAATTTAGGATTTTATAATTAGACATGAATATTAAGTTTTAAAGTCTACTTTTACATGAATAGTACTATGCCTTATGAAGAAACAGAGGTTAATAGGAAATCACTCCCAAATATGATGGACTCGCTGCTGGTTGTAGCTGATGCCCTGCTTGATTAATTTGCCATAAACATTTGTAGGAAATGGAATTTTTAAAAATGCAAAAGTTTTAATCCAGCAGGATCATGTATAGAATCTCTGGTCATACAGAGAATCTGTAATAAGCCATAGTAGAGACATGCCTGTACATCCATCTTTATGATGGGTTTGGAAATCCTGTAATTGCAGTAAAATATTATTTATAATAGTGCATGACATCAAGTTCTGTCTATGGGTCAGCTCTGCCTGCCAGAATGCTTTTTTCTCCTGGACTGCTGCCTTTTCCTTGAGGCAAGAGCATGCAGTTGCTCAGGCAGTGCTTATTTCCTCATTAGTGGAAGATTTTTGAGTCTTCTGAGGCATCTGCAGCTCCGAGTGCAATGCTGCCATCTCCCTGTGCAGGGAGGAGCATGAAGCCTGGCGTGTTTCTGAATGCACCTGGTGTGGGGCATTACTCGTGGCGGGGAGTTGCACTGACGCCACCATCACTGGCATTGTCACTTCTGCCCCAGGGCGAGCTAAGGGGCAGCTGGAAGAGGAGAGGATGTTCCCTAGCTGGGATCCATCCTTTATGGCCTGCTGGGGTTAGGACTAGACCAGCTAATAAATAGCACAGGATTGCACCTTCAAGGCCGGAGTGGTTGGAACTTTGCTGTATATCAGCTTCCTACCATCACAGCTGCAGAAAGAGAATCCTTAACTAGTTCTTAATAGTCCACTAGATAGTCTCATCTGACTTCTTGAAAGCTCATTTGAACAGGAACTTCGTGATCCTCTAGTCGTCCTATATTCTGATGTTATGTTTTCTGTGGTGTTTCTGGAAGTATTTAATGCGTGGAGTTCACAAAATCCCGAACAAATCACGGTAATTAGTATCTGTTATTTATTTAATAGGCTGTGTGGTTCTGGTGTCCTGTTCGTGAGCTATCTACATTTTATGTAGTAATACTATATGAATTTTTACTGTAACACAGAGCTGGAGGAAAAGGCTAATTAGTAAACAAAACAAAACAAAATACCGTTTCCTTTTTCTGCTTCCCTAGCGGAATACGACCGGGAATACAGGATACTGAAGGGCAGGCTGCTCTGCCACCGTATGGAGAGAAAGTGAACTACTGTTTGCTGTCCTGACAGTGGACTTTCAGATATTTTTTCCATCTCAGTAAGCAAAGTAGTAAAGAGAAGCCTTTTTAAAACAAATTAAATTACTATCAAGTTCTGTCACTTTGATTATCCTGAGGTTCTTTCAAGAAAGGAAGAAGGTCAGTCACATCTACCAGCAGTAAACTGTATGTTTGAATATAAACTGATCCTATTGGATTGGTGAGTCCTAGAAATGCCTTGATGTAACACAATGTATAATAATAATAATTAAAATTTAGACTGGTGAACAGTGAAATGTTTAAAAAAGCGTATCTAATAGAATAATCTTGTCTAAATAACTCTTGAAATTATATCCTGTGTTGATCCCAAATTCAATTTTGCATTCTAACAGTAGCTGTATATTTTCGTACTGCCTTTAGGGTATGTCTGTTTTGCTGGTTTTGGGGGTGGGTTTTTTGTTTTGTTATTGTTGTTGGGGGGGGGGTTTGTTGTTTTGGGTTTTGTTTTTTTTTTTCTTTTTGCTTTCCTGTCTATTTGTCAGATAGAGAAGCTTTGACAACAATTTTACTCAAATCCTTATTCTAAGTATAATGTTTTGATTCTTGTTTTTCGTCTCTCCTTTGTAGAATTATGAACTATCATGACATTTTTTTGCCTTTCCTCAGCATTAATTAAAAAAATTAACAAACAGCACAAACCGATGTAAATTCTTCTGAAAGGTCTTCACTACCTTCCTAGAAAACACATCCATAATTAGCAATTTCTAAGAATTTACATTTACTGCTTTTTTTTTTTTATTATAGACCAGTGTGAGAATCTCTTTGGAATTCAATATAATTTTTGCTCTGCAGGATAATCCTTGCAAATAATTCTGCAACAGCAAACACTACCTGTATTGCAGTCCAGTCTTTGAAGGGTAGTTCTGAATTTGAATACAAAAAGTAATTTTGTTTCAAGTTTTTTGTTGGGTTTTATTGTTTGGTTGGTTTTTTTTGGATTTGAGGTTTTCTATGTTTGGGGTTTTTTGGGTTTTTGGTGGTTGGGTTTTTGGTTTTTTTCCCCTTTTAGATAAGCAAAAAAACCCCCAACAGAATAAAGAATCAAGGGCTGAGTTGTATTGGAAATCCTCAGGGAGAGGTTGCCTGAGAAACTAATCTCGCTCGAGATAAAAAGACTAATAGGAGAGGAAAGAACCAACAAGAGAAAAGAATAATGGGAGAGGAAAGGGCTCCAAAGATGTCTGTGTCTCAAGTGGATTGAATTGTTGGTACTGATGAATTGTTTATCTGGTGGGTGCATCGGGACTGAAAATAATTTGATGGAGAAATGGTTTCTGTCATCAAAAACAACTTTCAGGGGTGTTCAGGTACCTAAGAAGCAGCCATCTACCATAAGGAACTTGCATACTGTTTGCATAATGGTGCAGAATATTAGAATATGATTTTCCTTTTGCATCACCTTTGTTTTTAAGGACTCAGCACATCTGTCTTTGAAATAGCACCATGCCCCTTTTTGCCCTGATTAAAATCTAGAAGTTGTTTCTATTCTCATTGAGTAAGAAATCATAAATATCAAATGTATATGTATCTTGGAGAAGTGATGTTTTATTTTTTTGCATTTGGACTTACTAGTCTTTCCTGTCAGTCCTGAATTATATGGAAAAATTTTGCAAGGTAGATCAAATTTCTTTTTAGTGGATCATTCCTATTTTAATTACTGTTATTTATTTGTCTCCCCCCTTTGTCTCATCTCTCAGCATTGGTTTCTGGGAACTATTTGCTTTAAGTTTGAGATAAAAACCTTTGCAAGTTCTGACTGTTTCCTACTGGATTACGGATGACTGCTGAATTTGTCTAATTGTGTTAAGAATTCCTGCAGTTTAGACTGGGTGAAGGGATTTAACTGGTAGTCTCAAGACATGTCAGAAAATAAGCAGGTGTCCATGTCAATCTCTCATGGAAAATCAAAGGCAGTATCTCACTCCAAAACCATAGTGATAGCTGTGTCTATAACTTTGCAAGAGATTGCAAGAATATTTCAGGTTTATTTGAGATTCTGATCAGGGAGATGTCATTGCCAGTGGCTGAGGCATGGATTATGCCTCTCTAGATGTGGTTACTCATCTGTTTCCTGCTTTTCTTTATTGCACAGAGAGCCCTTCTAGAGAAGAAGCAGAGGAAGAAGCGTCTCGATCCGTTGATGGTGCAGCCAAATCCTGAGGCCAAGCTGCGCAGGTCAAAGCCCAAAGGGTGCGAGGAGCAGACTCCTTTAGTAGAAACTCCTACCCCTGTCCACAGTGATGTTGTTTTACATGGTAAATAATCAACGTGATTGCAACCGTGTTCCCCAAAATTCCAGTGCATGCGTTATGTCATAGATGGGCACCTACATTGCTGTGGCAGGGGTCAAGTGATAAGATTGATTACATACTTTTCTATATACAAAAGTTGAATTGTAGTACAGTGTGGTTGAGCCATACTAAACTGCAAAAGCGAACAAAAACCTCACCTTGATTTTTGTGACAGCTGGAAATCTTCTCATGTCCTTGAGTAATCTCTCCCTTGGGTTAGGCTAGAAGAACTGTAGAAATGGGCTGGGAACTTCTATAAAGGTAGGGACATATGAATCCAAAGTAAGAAAATCTTCTGAAGGTGTAAGATAAGAAGAAGATAATTCAATAGTGACTGCTTGTACTTTTCCTTAGGGCGTCATGGCATACTCTGTCTCAAGATTGCTTATGACTGAATGATAAAGTAGAGAAAGCAAACAAAAAGTGTTGTGAACACTGTGTTGGGTTCTTGATGGTTTTTACCTCATCTGTTGTTTTCTGTAGGCTTCATTGAGACAACTGAAACATGACAAACAAGCTATAGTGGTCCTCAAAGTTGTAAGCACAAAGTGCTATCGGGGCCAAAGGCAATAACTTGGTGGCCTCAAAACATCCCAGTAAAATAGTGACCATTCTTTTAGGAGTGAAAAGAAATGCAGTAGTGAGAGCCTTAAGACTTCCATGTCACAAGGAGATAAAAAGAGCAGCAATGAAATCCTTATGTTCCAGTGGAAGTGCCAGGAAGTTGTTTATGAGAGCCAGGATCCCATCAGACTATCAAGAAAGTAATGGGAAACGCTCTAAGGCTTTGAGATGTGTGCTACTGCGGGGTGTTACAATACAAACATTGTATTGATAGCAAATTAATAGGCACAGTAGAATTTTAAACCCCCAAGCAAACAGGTATTACCTGGTTTGAAAATCGCATTTGGAACTATGTTATTCCTTCTCCCTTGAATATTTTTCTTGTTCACCAGATGCCTTTCAGGATCATAGGATGGGAAGGAAAGTGGTGATGTTTATGGTAGCATTTATGTGTTTAAAATCAGAGAAAAGCTTCTGTTAAAAGACACTTTCAAGTCAAGAAGACAATGAGAGATAAGATTGGTATAACTTGTAAGGTAGGAGTCTTCAGTAAGACTCAAATGAAAGCTTAATTGCTCACTCATTACCTTTCATAGTTCTGAGGCTTCCTCAGTCCAAACAAATCCTGTTAATAAGTGATAACAGCAGTAAACATGTTAGAAATACAATGCCTAGGTAAAGCAGTAAAGTTTTAAGAAGGAAAACAGTGAGAAAACAAGAAATCCAAAGCTGGAACTGCACTTACGTATTGTGTGCTATGTATTAAACTGTTATGCCAGACTCTGACATCAAGATGCCTCCACCAGTTGGGAAGGGCAGTGCACAGCCATGTTGTATAGTTTAAACATGGAAATCTTATTCTAACTAAAAGATAGAGGGTTTTTTCTGTCTATGGCTATAGATACTTTTATGAAATTCATTTGTCATGTTCACTGTAGAGTGCTCACTGGCACAGGAGCAAACAAACATGAAGGAAAAGAAAATAAGGGAGATGTCTGTAAATTGAAAACTATCAGTGTGCATGACAAATACAACTTGTTTTAATTGCTTAAGCCCTTGTAAAAATGGAGATACAATCACAATATTTAGATAGGGAGAAACTGATAACTGATCTGTTTAAAATAATAGGCAGTCTGTACCAGAGTCAGGCCTGACTCCTGCCAAGCCTTCTGACAAAAACTGAACAAGTGTATTTCAGTACTTAAGAGAGATGGTAGAGGAAAGGAAGATGAAAAAAGCCATCCCGAGATGCATCTTTGGCCATAAAAAATAGACTTTAGAATTCTATTTCATTTTGGCCTGCAGGCATTGATGGTCCAGCTGCTTTCCTGAAATCAGAAGTGCAGGATTTGGGGACCAAGCTTCAGACTCTGTCTGCTGGATCTACCAAACCAGAAGACAATGCAGATAAGGAAAATGATGGAGAGGCTGCAACAGACACAGCAGGCAAGCCAGATCTGCAAGAAATATTACAGAAACGAGGTAAGTGTTAATAATGGGCAAATACCTTTTTTGGGGCTCTTTTTCTTTATTTCAGTGGCATTAAAAAACAAGGAATCATGAAACAAATGTCTGTAGGATATCACTTCTAAAAGAGCGAGTAGATTCTACAGCATGTGGAAGTGCAGTGCTGCAGTTCATTTTCCTGATACTATTTGAACCATACCAGTTGTATTTTAAGGGTTTCTCAGTGTGCTGTATAATTTCTGGTCTTTCCAAGGACATTGCTGACAAAATGCTATACCACATTTTGCTAAAGTTTGGGGTATTTTTATTCCAGATATATTATATCTTGGTAAAATGCTTGAATGTTTTCACAACGACACGACCCTTCAGTAAATGCCATGATTTAACTCTTCAGGAGACTAACAGGAAAGGTGTTTTTTTCTGAGTCAGAGGCTGTCACAATCAGCAGTTTTCGAGTTGTGTATTCAATAGTTATATCCCATTAAGTAATTTCCTAGTGGAGTGTCAAGCTCTGTCTGCCAAGTATCTTAAGTTGCTGCCAGTACTACAGGAAACCTTTTTTTGTTACGTGCAGCCTAAGCACTTTGCAGCAAAATAATGGCTGGTGTTTAATTTAGCATACACCTTGTCTCCCAGAATGTTTGCAGTACACTGCATGTATTGAGGTACTATCATGTGCAGGGGTATTCTCATCCAGTTGTCAGATGCCGCAGCTGCTTACCTGCAGATAGCAACATTACACAAGAGTTAGAAAAGGAAACGGGAGAGAATATCCAGTAACTTCAGGGGAAATTAGTGGAGGTAGAATATAAACAGTGAATTTTGAAATTGGCTGGAGTACTAGGGTCAACGCCTTTCCTCTTCCCAAACGTCCTTTGGGAAGTTTACTGACAGGTTGTTAAGACTGGATTTTTCTGTTTTATCTGAGACTTCCAGCAGTGCCCCTTCTCTGCAGTGCCAGGTCAGAGCACTGTTATAATATTGGTTCTCAGAAAATAATTCAGTTTAGTAGGCTGTGTTCATGTTCTCTAATGCTTTATGTACATTTCCTTTCTACAGCCAAATTCAATAAAAGTATCACAGAACAAAATCTCAGAATCACAGAATCAGTTTGGTTGGAAAAGACCTTTGAGGACATTGAGTCCAACCTATGACCTAACACCACCTTGTCACCTAGACAATGGCACTGAGTGCCACATCCGGTCTTTCCTTAAACACCTCCAGGGACGGTGACTCCACCATCTCCATGGGCAGCCCTTTCCAATGCCCAATCACCCTTTCTGTGAAGAACTTCTTAACATCCAATTGATCATGCAGTTCCAAGTGGAAGGACACACCAAACAATGATATGTACAGAGGCTCTTTATGAATGTTTTTGTGCAGAGTTATTTTAGTTATATCCCCACAGTCATCTCTACATGACTGTGCTTAGGTTAAGATTAGATAAGTCCTGAAACTTCTCAGTCTGTGCTTCAGTTTTAGAACTCAAATCATTATTAGTACTTATGGACCTGAGTTGTTGGTACTTATGTAAGAACAGGAGGGGCTCTTACTGAAAAATTGACATACTCTGTTTCAGTGTGTGTAAGACTAGGGGGAAATGGTAAAGGATGTGAACTGTACAGAGTCAAACTTGCAGGATAAGTGTCAGCATATTGATCTGGATTTCCTTTTATTGTTGTTGTTCTTAAGACATGGAGGACTTCTTTGCATGAAAATAGGCAAAATTAATTCAATGACAAGATAAGCTAAGCAATATGTTACATCATGGAATATCATGTAAAATACATATTAATAAAGGCCTGGCAGCTGCTTAACCATCTGCATAGTGACTGCTGCAAAAAATCAGTAGGAATTTGAATTACAAGGCTCAGGATGAGATATAGCACATGAAGAAAATCAGCAGTTGAAACGGCAGAAATTAAGAGTGTGAATAGGTATTCAGGAGTCATATATGAATTAGTGATGCCATGAACTCATGATACCTTCTTTCAGAGATTACTTGTTTGATCCTGTATTCTGACAGGAATTTCAGGCAGTTTGAATTTTGATGAGGAGGACACAGAAGAGGAGGAAGCTAGTAAGACACCAGTATCTCATTCACCATATCCTGAATCTGAGAGGCCTAGTTCTGCATCCAGCGAGAAGTCTTTTGCAGTAAGTGTCTTGAAATCAATTTCTGATAAGCACTGGGCACATGCTTGATTTTAGTGCTAACCTCTGGAGCACTGGGTTAAAATATAGTAGCTGCAAGTACAGTAGCCAGCAATATTATTCCCTGAAAGCAGAGGAAGGTCAAGATTGTCAGGTAATCTGACTGAAGGGACGCTGAGTTAAACATAAAGATTTAGCATGATCAAAGGAACAATTGTGGGTGGAAGATCCCAAGGAGCCTGATCAGTGAATATGGGAACACAGTGAGTCAGCATTATTACCCTTAAAGGAGACAGACTGACCCATTGTCTCTGCAAAATTCACCAAAATTACTCAGAAAGGCTCTGAAATGCCATGCAAATATAGGAGGCATTTCTTCCTGAAGGTTTATAGCATTTATTGTGGGATGCAAAGGGGAACAGAATTTTGGAATGGAACAGAGAATGCTGGGATTGGGCAAACTTTACATGGGATGTTTGGGGGAAGGAACTTAAGAGGGAAAAGAAAGGTATCAAGGTGGATCAGGGAGTAATAAGCAGGGTGAAGACAGGGATTAAAGCGGGTAAAAGGCATCAGATATGTGTAAACAGCTGCAAAACAGTATGATTATCTGCCCAAGCCTTGTGCTTTGATTACTTCAGCATGTCCCACTCTCTTCTGAAACTCCACTTCTAACTATTTCTCATGTGAGTGTGTTCATGTGTGTGTGTGAAATATACATACATGCATACATATATACATACATACGTTGACGAATTCTGTGCTGGACTAGCCAGTGAGTGGGAAGAGACCAGGGTCTGAGCTAGCTCAGACCAGATAAAAGCCATGGGTTTGAGCATGGATGCTGGACACCCTTCCAAGTCCATGCTGTGGGAAAGACCCATCTGAGTGTATCTGTGAGGTGACTGGGTGTATGTTGCCCTGCACTAGTAGGGGAGTAGTGCAAGAGGGCTGGGTGTCAGCTCTTGGGAGACTGGGCTGTGGGTGCAAAATACCGGAGATACAGGATAGTGGGTGCTGGAGCGGGGGAAGTGGTGAGACCCTCTAGTGAATTTCAGCTCTGTGTGTGTGTGTGTGTGTCAGTGCTATTCCCTCAGGTTTCCTACTGGCTGTAGCTGGAATGGGGATGAACCTGCAACTTCATCCCAAAGGCCCAGTAAAAGAGGAATCTCTTGGGTGCTACAATTCACAAGAGTCAGCTGCCTCTAAGAAAAAATTACTTTAATGACCTGTACCAGATTTCCATTAGAATTCCAATTCCTTTGATTATCCTCTCCTAACTGTACACATTTTTCTAAGGCTCTTCCAGCATTTAGTTGATACTAAAGTTGATACTAACTTTAGTTCCACCAGCAGCTTACTCCATCTCTGCTACTGTTCTGAACCAACATAGTCTCAGCACTCATTTCAGTCACAAAATCCCAGCCTGTCTTACTGCAGCATCCATCAGTCCTGCTTTATCATACTATTTTATTTTCCACAGCAGTTGAAGTTGTAAAAGCAAAGAGGTTCTTTGCTTAGAATGTTTACAGTATCTCATCCTATTTCCCCCTTTCTAGCAAATCACTCATGTCTGCTTAATGGGTACGTTTTCTCTTTTCCCCTTGGAGACCTAGTCTTTCCTCAGAGTAAAACCTTCAGCTGCTTTCTTCTGAGGAAACACAGGTGATATCTTGTTTAACCTTCCTTTCCCCAGTATCTTCTGGAGACACGGTATCTTATGTTTCAACAAACCAGTATTTTCTTGTAGAATACCAGAGTCTCTGATCTGATATTAATTTGCTAATATGATGCTTCTCCCCACAGGAAACAGGTGCTTCCTGTAGTCCATCCCCTCAGGCAGATGCACAGCTGGGAGAAGTAGAGAACTTGGAGGATTTTGCACTGCGCCCTGCACCCCGTGGAATTAGTGTCAAGTGTCGAATCACTAGAGATAAAAAGGGAATGGACCGGGGGCTCTTCCCTACTTACTACATGCATCTGGAAAGGGATGACAACAAAAAGGTATTGGAAGCAGCACGCATTATCTTGGCTGTTGTACTCCTACCACAGAATATTTTTGGTGCAAGGGAAAGCTTTTGGTAAGAAACCAGTAGCTGAGGACAGCCATCATGCAGATGAGGACAGCTTCTATTTGGCCAAGGTACTAAGGAGAGAATTAGCATATAATTAGCATTGTATTATGGTTTGAAAGCCATAATACAGTAGATGAAATTGAAAAAGTATAAAAATGTTAAATGTCAAAAAAGAGGAGGAAGACTGAGTTGCTCCAGAAGAAAAGGGGGTGAGACTAGAACAGACAGTTGCATTAAATCTAGACTGCCGAGTGAGCTGATGGAGGGATAGGATTTCAGGCTGGGCACTTTGGAAGAGAACAAAATTGTGGAGCCAGTAATATTAGCACAGATCAAGAAAGGGAATGCAAATGGGAAGTGGAGAGATAACACCAATGCCCCTGCATTCTTACAAAGCACCCGTCTTGATCGAAGTTTTGTATTTCCAGACATTCCTTCTTGCGGGGAGAAAAAGAAAGAAGAGCAAAACATCCAATTACCTCATATCAGTTGACCCAACTGATTTATCTCGGAAAGGAGAAAGTTTCATTGGAAAACTCAGGTAAGAACCACAAATGAAAACCAAAGACAGTTGAGATAAGATTTTAATTTTAATTGAGTTGTGGTTATGACTGGCAGTCTGGTGTAAATTCAGAGAGAGCGAACTTGCACTGTTCTGTTCGGTGTAATCTGCGTTTACTTAGGTTGGCAGCCTTCTTCAGTATTACCATTCACTGTGGCAACTCAGAGAAGAAATTCTCTAGATGTTTTTCCAGGATAGGTTACAGGCTCACCATGGGCACGTCATGGAAGCTCCTTACTGAGGTGGCAACAGGAAGATTCAGATGGAAGAAGATGCCTGTTTTTGCTGTCCTGTACAAATACCTTCAGAAGATGACAAAACTTTCTACTGATGCCTCTCTTTCTGTGTTTTTCCATAACCTGACATAAGGTCAAACCTCATGGGAACCAAATTTACAGTCTATGATCATGGAGTTAACCCAGTCAAGGCACAAAGTCTAGTGGAAAAGGCTCATACAAGACAGGAGCTCGCAGCTATTTGTTATGTAAGTACTGCCTCTCCCTTTTTGCCCCTTTCTTTGTGCCTGGTTACCGAGGAGACACAGCTTGCAAAATTGTGCTGCTGCCAGCCTCCTCCACTTAACTTTGGAACCAAGTGACCAATTTCAACCAGATACAGCAAGGGGCAGAGGCCTCACAGGTAAATTCTTATAAGTTTAATGAAACAAGAAAAAAAAGATCAATGCCAGGAGTGGGAGAAACACCCAAACTAACATCCTTATGACCTTCTTGTCTGACCTATTCAGTGTGTGGCCAGTCAGCACATCCTTTACATGGAGCCAGCCACAGCATGAACTGCCTCTTGCCCAGCTGGTATCTGGTAGACCCTGAGAAGGAAGTGGGAGTACTCTGTGAAGCAGAATTAATTTTTGCAGAGCCAAAGGCATTTTGAGGGATAGGAGGGAGCTGGTATTATCTCAGTAGCAGCTTGTTGGTGGTAAGGATGTGGTTTCAGGGTAAATGGTGATTCACTAGCTCTGTTTTAGACATGTTCTTCTGCTCTTTGAATCACCTCAGTATAGGATTCAGAGTAAGGAGGCGCTTGCGGACACTATAGAATTACATGAGAGTTCTCATGTCACATTGTTTTATATTCCAGTCCTAGAGTTTGAGTAAAATTTGAGGTTCTCTAGAAAACAATGGCTGTCAAATGGAAGGATTTTTACTTTTCTTACAGGTATGGTAACAGAAGCTTAAAGATGCATTAGCCTACTGGAGCAGCATCTTGATTCTTTTTGCTTTTGCTCTTGATCTTAATGGCACTTGGGAAAAAAATTGATGTGATAATTCCAGTACTAGCCTGTTTACAGAAGTATCACTAGATATTTTCTTTGAATATAGTATTCTTCAGTTTCCTACCTAGCTGGACACAGCAAGATGTTAGAATGAGCACA
>WEIT01036412.1:92446-150657 GCA_013389985.1 Dryoscopus gambensis | reverse complement strand
GCCTTTCCCCGCCGCCGCGGGACCGGCAAGGGGGAGCCCCGCGGGCCCACCCCGGAGCCGCTCCTCGCCAACTTTTTTCGTTCTCTGCGACTTGGCGGCGGCGACGATGCTGAGCGGGAGGCTGACCCGCCCGCTCCCCCTGTCCCAGCCCCCGCTCCCACCCCTGCGGGCTCGGGGGTGGGGATCGGGCGGGAGCGAGGGGCAGGCGCGCAGTTACAGCGCTCAGCGCTCTCTTGGCAGAAAGTCCTGGAGCTGAAGGAGGATTTGAAGCCGGTCCCCGCTGCCCCTGCGGAACAGCAGCCGCTCTTGCCTCGCTCAGGTCAGGACACGCTGTCCCACGAGGGCTTCGGCGCGGGGCGAAGGGGCGCGGGTGCCTGCGGGCGACGGGCTGGGAGGGAGGGCTCGGAGCCGCCCGTGTGCGACAGGCGAGGCACAGGCTTACAAAGGAAGCGGTGGGAACATCCTCAATGGAGGCTTCCCCCGCCGGGAAGGGGCTGCCGGCGCTGGCACTTCGGGAACTCGGTCGCTTGCCGCATCGGCTGGAAACTGCAGCGTTAATGGGGAGAGGGGAAAAATAAAAAGGTTTCTGTACGGTTCGTAGAGATGTCCTTGGGGAGGGTGGAGAGGTGGAACAGTACTTCCTGTAGTAAATTTTAATGTGAATTATAGGAGATGTTTTTGGGAAAATTAGAACAAAAAAGTCATAAGGAAGCCTATCTGTGAGAAGGTATGTAAGTTGTTAGAGGGCATTTACCACAAGATGAGGAAGTGTTTTCCCAGTTCAGTTATTCTGAAGTTGAGTTGGGTTTTGGTGGCATGCCACAGGAAAGGATTAAAAAAACCCCAAACAAGCCAAAGACACACACAAAAAAACCAAACAAAAAGCTTTGCCGAGTAATCTTTTATCTTATGGAGATAATTCCGTTAAACAGTTTTTTGCATGGGATGCTAAAGATGAGGCTTTTTTTGCAGGAGAGGGAAGAAGTATAGCTCAGCAGGTTTTAAGGACTTCTGTAAAGTATTTTATAGTGAACGATCACATATGTTAAAAAAAAAAACAAACCTAACAAAACAAACCAAAACTCAGAACTCACCACAACTAATTACCAACTTTGTTTTTGTTTAACCTGGAGTTACACTCATGTTACTTTCTAACCTTAAGAGTTGAGTTCTGCGACTCCTCTACATATAAACAACGCAAAATACTTTTCAAGTGCAGGGGACTGAGTAGGAGGAAAGGAGATTTAGGGATTGGGTTTATTTTTCTCATTTCCTATTGCTGGGGACAGGTCGGCTTCCCCAGGACCTGATTGCGGTGTCTGTGTGCAGACTGAGCAGAGCATTCGTTCACCTGTCTGTCCATCTGTCTGGGGAGATGTGAGAGGTTTTATTGTTCTCCCGCAGAAGGAAGTGGGCAGCAGGACAGGGCAGAGAGTAACGGGGAGGAGCGAGAGGAACAGAACGAGGGGGAAAGCAGAGCGGGTATGCAGCAAGTGCTAGGGCTGGGCTGATGCTGCTGTACAGTCGCCTGTGCAATTAAAGCCTTTGGTTTCGGGAGCTTTTTCTCGTGGCAGAGAAGAGCCTGGGATCGTCCTGTAGTGAATACAGAGGGACTTTCTTTATTAGAGATGCTGCATGCTGAGGAACTCTGTGGTTTTCTCTGGAACTTGGGTTGGCAGAGTGAAGGGCAGCCAGAAACCTTTTCAGGTTTTTTTTTGCAGTGGGTGCAGTCACATTTTCATCTTTTCCTAAATCCCAGTGGGAATGGCTCCCTCAAACTTAAGCAGGCAACAGTCTTATCGATCTCTAAACTTGGCTATCAACTCATTGTTTGTGTCCTCTTGGAGGTGATCCTGGAAGCAAATAAATGTACGTGAGAATGGTTACCAGGAATTTCTCCACTGTCTTGGATCCTGCCACTTCTTTTGGATTTTTAAATTAATGCTACCGATGATTTTGAAGTATTTTAGGCTGTTATTGTGATAAGCATTTAAATGTTGCTGTATTATAGAACATCTGTGGGAAAATGGTATGAAAATATACTGCCAAGCTTTCAAGAGAAAAAGGGCTCCTGGCACCCTATCTTGCTTGTGGTTTACGTAAAATTACCGTTGCTGTTGGTTTTTTTACTCACGTATTAGTTTCACAGAACTTAAATAGAGTAAGTAGAATTTTGAGAGGGTTGCTAAAAAAATATAGTTTCCAAGAGATGCTGCTTTCATCTCTGTTCGGATCCTCATTCACAGCTTTCCTTCCTCGGTGTTATGCGTCCTTTTCTGTATCTTTCAGCTCTTGGCTCCGTCCCAGCGTAACCCAAGGGGTGGGTCCACGAAGACTTGAGGCTGGCACTGCAGCGGACCTGTCCCCAGAGCCTCCAAGTGCCCATTTCCTTGCTTGTCCCATCTCTGTGCTTTGTCACTGGCAGGGACACTGGCACGGCTGTTCCCTGCCCCGGGGCAGGGGGCTGATCCAGAGGAAAAGTAACACTCGCTCTTAGCAAGTTCGTTTTCAGCCTCATCTGTTCTCCAGTCAAGTTAATCATATGGTCGTGGGCCCGTGTGTCTGGAGAAGGGCGTGCAATGACTAGGAGGTGAAGGGTGCGGGAAGAATGGGGACATTTTCGTAACAAAATTGACATTTTTCTTCGCCTTAAGTAGTTCCTTGGACCATGTCTACAGTAGCTCCTGTGAGAGTGGTTTTCTGTTTTATCTGACCATGACTGTATCTGGAGAAATTGAAAACTTAGTATTACCTTTTTGTAGAGATCTATTATACTTTCCCTGTAGCTCATGTTTGTCTTTTGTTCATTTGTTAGGTTTGGGGTTTGGTTTGATTCTTCCCTCCCATGCCCCCCCATGCTATGTAAAACTTTTCTTGGGCAAGTTTTTCATCACCCAGTGCACATCAGGAAAGTTTTCTTACTCTACTGCAGCAGTTTTTGCCTTGCTGTGTATTTCTCTGAAATGATGGCTTATTATTTCTCTCTGCATTTGCACCTTCTAAGTTCTTGCAAGCTACTAATGAGGCTATAATAATAATATCTTTCCATTTTCTAGGTCTAATTATTGGGTTTTTTTTATACTCTTCACTTTCTTCAGTTTATCTGTGTTTCTTTGCCAGAATGAGATCCAATATTCCACGAGTTGGAGTGATTCAGCTCTCTTCCTTGCCTGAAGTGATATCTGAGCCCAGGCAGATTAAAGTCACATTGGTCATTTTGCAGCAGCGTTTGCTTTGCAGACAACTGTCTCATTTGTTCATCATTCTCACTCTTGCCTGTCTTTAGCTCCTGCTTCTGGCAGGGATTTTTCCTTAATTTTATCTCTGGGTTTTCTTTGCATGACTTTTTCCACATAGTCCTATTTGTCTCCCTTGCTTCTTTCGTTTTCTTTTTTACACTAACATCCTTTGAGTTGTTTCTACCCACTGGTGTTTGTAAACTTCATTCTGTATCACCTGCAAGTTTCATTAACATTACCTTTAAACAGTCTTAGATGGCTAATTAAGATGTCAAAGGCAAGTGGACTAGAAAAGATCCCTGCAGCAACCCAGTAGATGCCCTCTGTATCTGTTGATTCTGTTTGTATCTCATCATATATCATACCTAGATCATACCTATATCGTGATGCATAGTTTTGAAGCCATTAGTTAATTTTTGATAATATGATTGGTACTCTCCAAAGCCAATCTGAAGTAATTTTCAGCTGTGATTTCTGTACAGAGTAACAAATGCTATTTTAAATCAACTTAGTTCTTAGTTAAATCAACTTGTGCACTGTGTTCTTTTCATTCTCTACCTTCACAGCATTTCTACCCTCCTTTGAGGAGCAATCAGGTTTATCAGGATTTGCAGTAATGGATGCTCCTCTCTGTCCAACTTCTGCCAACAACCATGCTGAATAAATGCCTGGTGTGTTCCTTTGTAGGGCCTTGTAAAAAGGCCGTGAGTTGGCATGCGTGGTGCTCGTTACAAGATCTGAGACTAGATTATTAGAAAGAGTTCTTCAGGGTTAGGAGGTGGTGTTTTGAGTTCTTGGGGTTTTTTTTGGGATGGGGGGGAGTGTTAGGTAGGTTTTTGGTTTTATTGTTTCTGCCCCTTGGGTCCTCCTTTTTCTGGAGATGATGCAGTCACTCCCCTTTGTTTTTAACACCGTATGAATTAGACGTTTTCCTGCTAGGGAGGGGCAGGTTTTCCAGTTCCTGGTGCTACTGGCTGAGTCACTGGCTCTGTTTTTCTGTTCTCTTGTAGGTTTATAATTACCTTGTTCTTACCTTAGTTAGAATATGATTGCCAAAGGGTAGGTGTTTTACACTCCTGTATTTCTGAGTGCCAGTGGCTTTCAGAGCCTGGGTGCAAGCCTTCAGAACATCTGCTTTGCTATTGCCAAGGAGAAAGTAAATCAGTGTAGCCCTCAAAGTGCCTCCCTTCCAACAGTATGGTAACCATTGATGACAGATGTCCAGGCAAAGTGTAATCTCTTGTAATCTGGAATGCTTTAACTAAGGAGGAAATGTCAAGAGAACGTGGAGGAGATGTATATTGAAATGAAAAGGGAGGATTTGCTGATGTGTCTTAAGTTCATTTTACCTGATCATACATCTCCATAGCTCATTGAAATAAAGCTCACTGGTACCAGACTAGCAGGATTTAGGCAGGTCTTTTCATTTGAAAATCCTGTCATTTTAGGGGGAAAAAAAGGTGTAAAAGATTTGTGTAAGATTATATCCAAGCACACTCACTGCTCTTTAAATTATCTTTATAAAAATAAGAGAATAAAATTCTATTTATTTCTGTGCCCCCACTTGTTTGTGAAGGATCTATGTGATCAGAAGAAAATAACTGTGCAGGTAAAACACGTAAATCTCTGCTCCTATCCACCCAGCGTGTGAACTGAAAAACAGAGTAGCAGCACCTTTTTCCACTGCTTTTGGCCACAGGTTTTATTTGTAAGAACATGCTTTAAAAACTGGAGTGGAGGCTGTGGTTGGCTGTGTCCCTTTAAGAATCCAGTTTTGCTTGGCTAGCTGCCCTTGTTCTCCTGTAGATTAATCCAGCAGAAGGTATATAACCCGTTGACCTTCCTGACGAGAAGGGTCTGGAAGGGCAAAGAGATAAATCAGAAGGTTCATGCTTTCCTGTAATATCTGGTGACAAATTTGTTTTTCAGTTTTTGACATTTCTTTTTCTTTCTGTCTCTCTCTTTTTTTTTTTTTTTAATGATTCCTGTTTGAGAGTTGGGGTTGTAATTACAGATTCTTATGATTTTCATTTGCTTTCTGTGGAATTGCTCTGTGTTCAGCAGGCTGGAGATGATGGCATGTTTATGCCATATTTAGAGAGGGGAAAGAGTTCTGAACTCAAAGTTACATCTGTCTGAGTTGAGGGTGGCTTTACTGTCTCGTGTGTCAATCTGGTAGGAGCACTGGAATCTGGTATAAATGTCTGGTGTGTGTTTGCTAGGAAATTTCAGACTGTTTTACAGAAAGGTTGACTTTCCCCAGGGTCAGGCTTAAGAACTGAGTGTGTAAGCAGTGAATGTTGACCTGCTGCATGATCCAGATAGAGTGTGTGCTCCAAAACTGAGCTGGGGTGGGGTCTGAATACCCCAGGAGAGTGCAGCTGGGTTGGTAGCAATGAGTAAGGCTCATTTGTGTGATGCAGGTATTTCATCATGGCTGTTCTTTACTTTAGGTATTGCATTATGACAAGCATCAATGCCCTCTAAGTTCATGCCTGACTACTACTAAAATCAAAGCACGTGGGTTGACTGAAGGAGGGAATGTGAAGAGAGCACTGAGCATTGGTCCCATTTTATATACCTGTTCTGCCTGTTTGTGATTTGCATTTGTCTTGAGCCTTTAGGAGAGGGCTTAGCCCTGGCCAGACAGGTCGTGCCCACAACACAGACCACCTGCAAGCACCACAGAAGGGGAAATTTGTCTGTATTCATGGGTTGTGTGATCACTGTCTATCTCTTCTCTCGTAAGTCTCTTAGCTCAGGTTCAGCTATTTCTTCTCTTGGAGACTGACTCTAGTTTCGGAGCTAAACATTTTCACTGCTTTGGATAAGAACTGCAAACATCTATCTCCTGTCTAAGTTCATGTGCAGTTCTGCCATTTGTGTCACGGGAAGCTAAATATGTCCCAGTTGTGAGGCTTCGCTGGAACATCTGTCTTTGAGTCCTAGACAAGAGATTGAAAGATGTCATGAGCAGAAGGCAGGAGTAGGAAATAAGAATTTGATTTTGATATCATAAAGTGGGCATTATGAGTCTCAGTGTTACTTGTCAGCAAATACTCAAAAGATGCTCTGTTTCCAGACAATGTTAAACATGAGCCCCTCTGAAGTTACCACTTGCAATTGCAAATCACTTTTACAGTTAACCTTTTCATGTCTTGAAGTTCGTGTCTAGATTTTAACCCTATTCTGATTTTGCCATTGGGTGGTTCACTTACACCTTTGCGCTGTATTTTTTTCCATAGGTAAAATAGGGGCTTTTGAGCCTGATGGTGAGATTTTCAGGACAACTAAGTTTCAGTGGGTTTAGGAGCAAGGAGGTTTTTTTAGGTTGCTGCTGAAGATTCCCTATCCTTTAATAATTAAGTGAATAATACTCTTTGGGAAAATGCTCAGCTTGACTTATTTCAGTCTCTAGCTTGGTTTGGTAATTCCCAAGTCATTTTAGTCAGTCAATATCAAATGAAGGGACAGTTACAATTTTCCTGTGTTAGCTGACACTACCAATGCTTCTGTGATAGAAAAAGGACGTGATTATCTGACTCCTGCTGTTGTCTTGGTTTCTAACCAGCTCCTGGGAGAATGACTCCTGGTGGCTGCTGCTGCTAGCACGAGGGTGACTAACCATTTTCACCCTGCCTCAACCTTCATCTGTTTGGGAAGCTGTGAAACACATGCCACATGTCTTGGAAAGTCAGGGAGAATGGGAGCTCTGGGAACAGTTCCCACATGGGAGATAACAGTGACTCCCCAGGAATTCCACTGTTCCTTTGAGAGCTGGGGCCAGCCCAGTGCGTGGCTCAATCCCAGCACAACCTGGCAGTGTCAATCTCTGCTGCCCTTGCTGGCTCATTTTTCACTCCCAGCTGAGACATAAATCACCCAGTAGTCATTTTGTCAGTCCAAGGCTGGTGGCCTCGTGATGTGGCCTGTATGTGAGAGCTGGGCACGAGTAACCCATTGCTCAGGATCGATCCCTGAGTTGGCCACCCCAAGACTAGTGGGATCAGAACCAGCCTTTGTGTTTTGTTGCTGGGTTGTGGGGTTTTTTCCCCCTCCTTAGGACAGCAAGGCTCTGTGCTCTGTTTCCTTTATCTCAAATGTAACTGATTGGATGCTGTGCAAGGCCACACACAGCCTTATCTCATCACATCCTGTTTGACTGCATTATCCAGGGCTGCTCTGATAGAAGTTCTCCTCTCTCCTTGCTTTGATTTATATCACTCTGCTGGACACTACATCCTCTCTCTGTTTCAGACAGAGCTAGCTGCTGCAATAATTTAGGAATTGTTTTGCTTTGCTCGGGAAGTCAGGTGCCTTTTGAACAGCAGCTGCTGCAGGCAGTTTCAGTGTAGCAAACAAACCAAGCTTGATTTTGTGTTAGGCAGTGTGACAAGCATTCAGCTGAAGCCCAGCCTCCTGTTGGATACGATCTGAGGCTAGTAGTGCACGTTCCTTTCACGTAAACCAGTGCATGTAAACCAGTCTTATTCAGTGTTGAGACAGAGACAAAAATCTCATCATACAGCCTGTGGATGTAATGAGTGTATTACCTTGCCCAATACAGAGAGGGAAAGCTCAGTTCTTACCTCCTTGCCTGGCACTGCAGCTAGTTAAGAGCTTTTACCTCCCCTACAGCCAGTAGCACTTACCTTAACTGGTTTTATTCATGGGATTATGCAGCATTACTGTGGTGTCCTGGATGGATAGGGCCATTCACAGCGAATAGCCAACATTATTCAGGATTGCAGGAGGCCCGGGGCAAAAAGCGAGATGACAGCCAGGCTCAGCCCTTGGCTAAGGTGCTACGGGGAGTGTTTGAGCAAAGCCCCCTCAAAAGGCTCAGTGAACTGCACCCACCCATCTCCACTGTCTCCAGGTCGCTTTAATGATGGGAGTGCAGCTCCTAAGGAGCCTGAGGAGCTGGGTGCTGCAAAAGTGCTGTTACCTTCCTAGGTACGGTTCAGTACCAGTTGGTCTTGCTACAGTTGCATCTTTTTTTTTTTTTTTTCTGCAGAGACCCTGTAAACTTGTCCATGATCTTGTCCTCTTTTGTCTTCGAGCTTTAACGAATCCTATTTATTGCTGAATACCTTCTTTCCCACTTTCTCCCTTTCCTGTATTTTTTTCGTGCAGTCTGTGAGTTGCACCGTCTGGGAGCTACTCATCTACTGATTGCACTCGTTTTTCTCTTTCAGAGGAACTAAGCTATTCTTGTAGTGTCCCATAGAATTTCCCAGTCTTCTTCCTCTGGTAAGTTTGAATGCAATCTTCCATCTTGTACCTTGAGCAATAGGTTTCTTAGTATTGCAGACTGTTGCTTCCCTAAGCCCAAATCTCCTTGTATGACTTCAGAAATTCATTTGTTAGGTGTTCTAGGTGGGAGTAACTGGCTGGTTATTCCTGTTTCCAGGTTTTCTTTTTGTTATATATACAATATACTCTATAGCTTGAGCAGCAGGACATCATCTATTATGACTGAACTAACTATTTTTTAAAATTCTCTGACTGCTGATCAGGTATGAAAATGCAGTGGCTCAGATCTTCTCTAGTAGCAATATACAGCTCATGTTACCAAGGTAGTGAATACCGGAACTCTTTGGGTTTGTTTGCATTTCAATGACACCAAGGAGTACCTGTAAGGTGAAGCAATCCCTGCCACCACAGCCTGCAGTTCCAGTGAAGGAGACCGAGGGTGAAGGGATGTTCTCAGTAAAACAGAGCGACTTTCTCAGGGAGCAGGAGTGGAACTGCCTGTCAGACTCCACAGGGCTGTGCTGGCAAGCGCCCCTGCCTGGGAGCGGTGAGTGAATGGGGATGTCTCTGCTCAGCGTGTTGTGCTCCATTCCAGCAGGGAGAGGGGGTGGCCGTGGCGTGGGGGGAGTCTCTTGGACAGAGCAGCTCTAAGAAAACTGAACAACTGGAGGCAGCTGGCTGCAATTTTTCAGATCCTCGGGAAAGTGTGATTTTGTGTTGAGCAGCTGCCGTGAACACTTAAGAGGGAGCTGTTACCAACAGTAATGACTGAGGGATTCATATTAGAAAGCAGATGTGTCAGACTATGGAGTCTGTTTAAAGATGTGCTCCCTGTCAATGAGACCTTGGCTGAAGGGCTCTTGGCAGCTGTCTAGCCCTGCAGGATCTCTGAGTCTCAGTAAGATACCATGCGTGAAACGAAAGAGAGTTAGTGTTGAAATTATCAGAATTGGAACACTTAAACCAAAGCTGCTGGAGCTGAAATATTTTTGTTCTTTCTCCATGGTTTTGCTTTGTGAGTGACTTATTAAGAAATGACCACAGCAGAAAGAAAAACAGGCAGCAAGAGTGAATAAGAAACAGTACTTGGACAGAGGGAAACATTACGAAGGAAGATAGAGATACTGTGGTGAGGAGGTGGATGTGCTTTGAGAGGTCTTGTGTCTTTGAACCTGGGACAGAAGCCATGACTGGATCCTACAAAGAAAGACAGTTAACCATCTCTCAGTAAAATAGGAGTGGGATCAGAATAAGGAAAACTGTAAGGTACAATCGCAGAAGTACAAAAGCCAAGGAGTGGGGTGTAAGTTCAGACGGAGGGAATCCCAAGAGAACAAACATCAAGCCCTGTGACCTCTGTCAAAACTCGCTGTTATGAGTATGGGACAACATCCTCTGACTACAGTTCCTAAGAACTGTGCCTGGTGAGGGAATTCACATGGCAAAGGAATTGTCTGATTATGTCTGGGATGTCTGTTTAGTGCTTTTGGAATTAAATTCCCTCCACATCAGAAGAAAGCTTTGTGATTTCAAACTCTTCCAAAGGCAGAACTTAAAATAAATAAGTACTAAAATATTTAGAAATATTAGAACATTCAGTAATACAAATAAGTTTTGAAGTTACCAGGCTGTATGCATGTAGTTACTATTGACTGGAAGACAAAAGCAAACTGAAAGGTAGATGCTAACTGAAACATTTGTATTTTGTTAAAGAAGTTACTAATGAATATTATTCAAACCTTTGTTATGAATAAAACATTCAACATTCTCGTGTTTCTGAAAAATCCTCTATTTTTCACCAGATTGCTCATTCAATGGGAAGCGATTCCACTGCCAGTTTTTCAATTTGCCATCCTAATAAAGTCATTTACCACAGGGTTAATCCCCCAGCTTCTTTTTAGTTTGCTTTGCTTAGTTTAATGAGTGGTCATCTTGGCCACCACTCAGTTCAGATCAACAGTGCAGGAAACAGAAGGCTTGAAAGCGTTCAGCCAAAGCAGAGACCAACAGATCAGACAGCGCCCAGCCAGGACTCCCTGAATTGCTGTCTCTTGCTTCTGAGCACAGAGGATTGCCTGGGACTGCACATGGAGCTTACTAGTTAAGCAACATTATTTAAGGAAACTTTACCAGCCTTTTAAGCCTTTGGCATCTTACTGATCTAGATACATAGAGTTATAAGGATTTCCATGGCCATTTCAGTCTATGAAATTCTTCAGAAGTTATCAAATAGAAGTAAAATTTTTGCTAGTGTGCTCTGTAATCTGAGTAGTTACTGAGGTTTTAGCTGGAGATGGCCAAACATCTTTGATTTTATATTCTGTACAGTTCCCTGTTTTTCATCATCCATTAGGAATAACTTTAGTACCAAGAAGGGAAAGCAGAATCAGGCCCCAGGTGTAGAAAAGTTGGGATTGGTCACAATAGCACATTTCGGTTCCTGCTGACCTAGCTGTAGCTTGTAGCTAGCTTGACCTAGCTTTCTTACTTGCTGGGCAAGGCACAGAAGGTAAGAAGCATAAAAAAAAAATGTGTCTGGTCACTTCTAGATTTATATAATTTCTTCTGTCACTGCTATTATGTGCCACATCTCCCTTGATTTACACCAGTGTGAGAGAAAGTTCACATATTCTGTCTCTTGCTTTGTGGACTTCCCTTAATGTACAAATGACATCTGCTCAAGTCAGTGCAACTTTCCTTTAAGGTTTGGAGAACAGAGTCCAGAGAGTTGACACTGCTCTGAATAGGACATGTTTTCCCCTTCAGTTATTCTGGAGCTTGGATCAGAATGGACCCAGATTTTCCTGTGTCACCAAAAGCACTTAGTGCAGATGCAGAGCCTTGTACAATGTGAAATGATCAGGCAACAGCTTCCAGGGTGTGAATGTGGCAGGGGGAGGAGAGTTATGCTTCAGATATACTTACTTAGTTTCAGTTTAAGAGTGTGCCATGATGAAATCATCTGCTAGGTATTCCCCTGTGTCAGCATGGACACTAAGGAGATGAAAATAACTGGATACAAAGTAGATGCTTTTTATGGCCATTATGGTCCTTCATTCCCTAGGAGACGACTTTGCCTGTATGCATTGCTGGGGGATTTGGCTTGACGGCGGAGCTGTAGCTTCCAGTGACTGTGGCTTTGGGAGTCCTGTAGTTGAGCAGCTGGAGTGTGTTTTCACTTGGTGTGGAGCCTGCTGGCTCGTGTGAGGTGTGCGGCTCCCAGGGCGGGTGGTGTGATGAATACACTTGCTGTCACACCTTGGATTTCTTTCTGAACCCTCCGTTTCCCAGCCTGTCACTCTAAGTTAAAACCAGCCTGGGCCTTGTGTTTGTGGAGATTTTAATGTGCATTAACTACAGAGGGTCTGGACAGCCTCCAGGGACTAGGGATGCTTGGGGAAATATCAAAAGAAAAACATTAGGAACAGATAACTTCTGTTTCCCTGTCAGAGTCTCCCTGTGGAAAGCTTACTCCTCTACACTGATTCCCCAGCAGCACAATCACTTGAATACCCATGTAATTTTTTATTAGCGTCTGTCAGTGAAAGGGGGAATGTTTGGTGAGGGAAGCAACTGTTACCCTTCATTTCAGGGTCTCCTAAAGTCACATTTCTGGCCTTGGTGCCATTCACAGTGTGCGTGGGATGTCTGTCCCAGTGGCAAAAAGCCAAGTGTGAGCTCCCCTTTCTGCCCCTCTCACCTCCCATTTTATTATTCCATGTTCATTAGAGCTCTGAAATTTTATACCGTGGATCAAGAGGATTGAAATAATCTTATGTAGGTGCTGAAATTGATGGATGGGCAGTGGTAGGCCATTCCAGTGATCTGTGCATTTCAAATACTGCCACAGGAAATAAGTCATATTCTGGGTTTTCTAAATGTCTTTGTGAGCCATTTTTTAAAAGGCTGAATGGTACACTGTGTCTAATTATTTGTCTCAATTATATTGTCTATATTGAAATTATTTAAAGGCCCAATATTGTCTTGCTTATTTTCTTAGTTTTTGGTGGGTTTTGGAGAAGTAAAATATGTCTCTGCTGCTGTCTAAAGTCATTAAGAAGCAGCAAACACATTCTGAGAACCAGTATTGTCAAACCTACTTACAACTTCAGGTTTCGAAATGTTGAAGTTCTTAAAGAATTTCAGCTTTTATTAAAAACAAATTGGTCATTATGGTCTGGGAGAAGATTTTAAAAACATAAAATCCAAAGAGGTAAGAAACCAAAGAAAGACTTCTTAAAAATTTACATCAGAAAAGTTTCTGGAGCCATGAGCCCTGAATTTTTGAAGTTCTGAGGTTAAATGAATAGACTGCTTTTCCCCTGTATCAACTAGGGCATGGCATAACTGCACGTATTTATTTTTCTAGCTAGTTTTTGACAAATACCACACCCAAATTTCTTCTCTGTTCCCCTTTACATTTTCACTGTGATGTTTCTGAGCTAGAGAGTTGTTATGTCAGATCTCTCTCCTTACTCTCATGTTCAGTGCAGGTTTGATGATTCTGTTGCTCTTGGAAAAAAAGTCCTTATTCTGATTTTCTTGCTACCCAGCTCAATGTGGTGATAGGGAGGGAAGCTTTAAACTCTGGCTGGATTCTCAAATGCTGGCTTGTGAACATCCTTTGTAGCCCAGATAACAAAGCTATTAAAATGATAAACAGCTTTGGGATTAAGGCAGAAGAATGATCTGTGTCTTTAGAAGCCATTTGTCTCCTGCCTGGTTGACTGGAAGTGTCTGTGTGGTCTGGAGTCAATTTCTCAATGAGTGTTTCAGCAGCTCCACTCAAAAGCTTCAGCCTCTCTGTGGGCATTTGTAAGTAGACTATAATTTATTGTAGTTTTCAAGAGCTAGCAGCTGCCAGCTCAGGTTCAATGAGAAACCAATTTCTGCTCCTGCCCAGTGGCAAATCTAGTAGCCTGAGACTGGTAAGTGATAAGAGGGCAGAGAGGCAGAGGAAACTGAAGGAATTTGCCCAAGGTCGTTCTGAAGATGAGAAGTAACAACAGGCTAAGCACCTTGGTTCTTGACCTGCAACCTAGTGCTGTCATCCCTGTACTCGGGGTGCCTTCTGCTCCTGCCAGGATACGATGCTGGGATTTGGAAGACACTGCATTAAACTGTCTGGCACCAGGAATGGCTTTTTAAAAGCACAGCTGATCCTTGAGAAGAAATGTCAGTGTTAGAAGTGACACCAACTACTAACTCTGATCCAGTGAAACAGTATCTAAGAAAATTTCAACCCCAGTGCTCAGTGATGACTAGATAATTCATCACTGCTTTATTTTGCATAGTCTTTCACACAGACTGAATCCCTCTATGTGTGCTTCAGAAAGTTAAATAACAGTTACACGGATAATGACAGTGCAGGGAGAAAGAAATACAGGAGATAAAGACGCAAGAAAACTGCTGAGAAGTGGGAAGTGGCAAAGTTAATGAGCCAAAGAGAGACTGAAGCAGGCTGTCTAATCAGAAGGTTTTGTAGAAAGAGTTTTCACCTCAACATAAATAAAAATCCAACATGTGGTTGAGTTATTGTTTAAGATAAACTTGAAGTAAAACCCCTCCTGACTGAGATTTTTTTTTTTTACTTTTTTTGCTTTAGTATCTCCATTCTCCTACCGAGGAGGGTTTCTAACTGCCCGATGGGATGTGCTTGCCATTGCAGGTTCTGAGTCTGCTCCTCCGTGTGGCACCTTGGAGTTTCTAGCTGGCACCATTACCTCCAACGAGTGGAGTTCTCCCACCTCCCCTGAGGGGAGCAACGACTCGGGGGGCAGCGAGGCCTTGGACAAACCCATCGACAATGACGCCGAGGGCGTGTGGAGTCCGGACATCGAGCAGAGCTTCCAGGAAGCGCTAGCCATCTACCCGCCATGCGGCCGGCGCAAGATTATCTTGTCCGACGAAGGCAAGATGTATGGTAAGGAGAGACAGAGGGCACAGCACGCTCCAGGCAGCCTGCCCTGTGCACCCAGTGACAGTCTGAGCGAACTCCCTTCTCTCAGGTGTTCCCAGGCTGGTGCTGTTGGTTGCCTCGAGTTGTATTTAGGAAAATCAGTGTGAAGATTTTGACATTCACGAAGCAGAAACTTATGGGTACCTTTTTCAGGGCACTGTCAATAAGGTAGATCTCAGAGTTGAGCATGCTACTGAACTGATCTTTATATATTAATAGATATAATCTAATGTCTTCATGGTGTGAAAAAGCCTATCTTATGGTATCTCTTGCCTGCTGTCTTCACTGTTCTTGTTGGAAGTAAGGACAGGTAATGGTCTGTATGTCTGCTGCTACAGGATAGAAGCTCAGCTCCTGAATCCCCAGTGGCTCTGCTGATGTGCAAACACCTACAGTTTGCTTACTAGCTACGCTTTTCAGATCTTAAGAAGGGCAGAAAGTTCTGTGTACTTCTTTTCATTGTAGTTTGCCTTCTCACAGCCCCGGTACAAGTATCTTTCACCTGTGGGTTCTTCTCATCTAGCTAACTAGATACCCACCCCTGAATACAGAGAAGCTCTGGCTTGCAGCTGCAGCAGAAGTCAACTTTCTATGTGACAGGCGTGCTTTTGAATTGGATTTTTGACCTTTTCCACAGTTAAAATTTCTCTTTTGATTTTGTTCACAAAAAGGTGGTCTGGCCTGGATTCTCTAGCTGAGTGTTGCAAGAAGTCACCCGGTGCTTCTGTGACTAAAAAGCAAAGCAAAGGCTGAATGCCCAGTATTTGGTTTTAAGTCCCAGGATGGACAGTTTCTCACAACACTTATCAAGCATCTTACGGAAGGCAGCCCTCTTTCTACCTAGTCAGTGCTTGCTTTTTTTTTTTTCCCCACCATACATTGGAATCTGCCTGTCTTCACCGGCCCCATCATGGGATGCTCCATGCATGCCCCGGAGCTTCCTATGGAGCACTTCACAAGTCATTCTGCAGGTTTCTGTCCACCCATCAGGCCATTGTTCCCTGAGCAAGGGAAGAGATTGCTCTGACTGTGGGAGCGTGGGTGGGATCTTGTTTACACGGCCTTATCTACAGTGGATGGTTTTACTGGGTACACACATCATTGCATCTGGGAAGAGCAATATAGGCTGGGTAAGGCTGATTACCCTGAGGCTAATCTAGGGCCAGTATTCTTAGTCGGACATCAATTCCTGCTCTGTGCTGGCACAGATGTTTTTGTGGTTGTGCTATGGAACCAACCGGGGAACTCCTCCAGCTTAAAACTAACACGGTCAGAAAGGGGAAAAAAAAGTGACCTTTAATTTGGATACTGCCCAGCTGCTTGTGCTGGTGTTTAGAGAAAGGATGGTGAGATCGGGAATGAGCAGCCATGGCTGAGGTTAAAGTAAGACTGCTTCCTTAGGGACCAGTGCTTGCTTAAAATGTTACTCAGACTAAAATATTGATAATCCACCCCATGGTTATTAAGCATGAACTAGCGACATGCTCCTTGTTGCTCTATGTCTGCACTGCTTTCATGATGGGTGACTTTTAAAATTATTGGTGAAAAATTACAGTTGTGTTTTAAGACAGTATTAATTTACTGAACTTTTCGCACAGTCCCTGAAATATTTCAGCTTTGGAGTGAATGTGTCAGAGCAGAGAGTGAAAGACAGGAAACTAAATGAGAGCAAAAGTTGAAGTATAGAGGGCTACAAAAACCAATGAGACTTAGCTGGGGCTGACTTAGCATGGACTGGTGTTAAATGGAACACACCTAGTTGACTGGAGTGGCGAACTGCAGAAGGTAAATAACCAACTTGCAGGGTGAAAAGTTTAGGGTAGACTCAGGGAGAAGAAATTAAGAGCTTTTCTGCAAGCCCTCCCCCACTACTCCAAATGGGACAGTGTCCCTGCTTGCCTTCAGTGCACCTGTTCCTAGTGGGGATGGTTGGCTCAGTGTACTCCTGACAGAACCCAGGCACTGATTTATGCCCTCCTTTGCTTACTCGTCTCCAGGATCCAGGCCAAGGAAGTGGGGCCCTGTCTGGGATCTATAGAAAGATATGACCGGGCAGGGAGAATAAATATAGTCCCTGATTTCATCTTCAATACTCACAAGCCAGCTTGTGGAACAGGGCAAGCTCAATGTGGAGCTGGCCCTGCCTCTGAAGGGATGATTATTTATCCACACTACAACCGACTTGCACAGAGCTCTCTGAACCAAGGGGTGAGGTGTTACAGAGAGCTGTAGGTGCCCCTTTCCCCTGTCAAAACTGGGACCATTTCATTATTTTTCACTGAGGAGTGGCTTGTGTGGTACTACTGTGTTGGGCAAGATGTTCCAGGTCTCAGAATCTCTTCCATGTGCAATTTATATGCTTCCCACCTTTTGTGAGGCAGCCTGTTGTCAGTTTAAAGTTGGCAGCTTTTAACTGAAGTGTATTAAGGCAATATGAAGAATTTGTGCTGTTTTGCTTAAGAGCATTTAAAATTGTACAGAAAGGTGTGTTTCAGCCTCTACAGAGGCCTCATGCTCATGTTTCCATGCCTCTTCAAAGTCGGCTTGTTTACAGCTCTTTAGACAACACTCAGCTGATTGCTGACTGAACATGATTCCATCTTCACACCAAAGTCAGCCAAGCTCTTCTCTGTACACTGATAATCTGTGTCTCGATTCCTTTGCTGCCTTTCCTTTCATTATCTCCTTTCATTATCCTATTATACTAGACACGTTCCATTTCTGCATGGAGGCAGCATCCTGACCGAGTAAGCTCATGCCACAGCACGCTCAGGGTGCAAGCCCTTACTGGCCTTTCCAGCAGGCTTTGCTGACCACCTGCTTAAAGTACAAGCAGCTGTCTTGTCTGATATGGAATGCTGTCCTTTCTCCTAATCATTGTGTTGACATTAGAAGCATTGAGTCCCGGGCACTTACTGCCCTGGTGCATTCTGGTACCACTAAGGTCTTGCAGAATAATTTTATGAGTGTTGCCTGCTAGAACACTGTGGGGGTACAGTATTAGAAATCTGTCACTCATGTTTTCCAACAATGTTTTTCCGTGGGAGCAATAATATCTAGCATTTGTACTAAATAAACTATCACAGAACTAGGTGTTTGGTATCTCCTGGCATCTTCAGTACTGATCTAGAGAAAAGAGAGGGGAAAAAGCTTAGTACCTTTGTGAGGTTTGCATGGAGATGCTAAATAGACCAGGTCTCCCAACATTGCTGAGAGCAGAGAAATAAAAATTAGTAACTTGCAAAATGATACTTATTTTGACATTACAAGAGAGACAGTAAGAGCTTGGAAGAAACGAATGACTGCCTTAGCTGTCCAGTATTCCCTTCCACTGCAGGAACACCTGGCTTGGAGCACCTTTTTGCAAGAAGGGCTAGAATTGGTGGCTGTTTGTTAGACGGCTGTTCTGAAGGAATCACTAGTTTAGCAGCTGCTTTTTAAACAGCTCAGCCATTTCTGTGCTGAGCAGGGAGGGGCAGACAGCTGGGGGCAGTCATCCATCTCCCAGGCTGGTGCCATCTGTTTGTGAATTGCTGGTAGGAAATACTTAAAGATGTCCAAAGCTTAGGGACTGAGTGAAAGAAGAAGGATACCCAACCATGTTACTAGTTAAAACCTGGAGCAGGCAGTGGACCACAAAGACTTGAGTTTGCAACATGACTTTAATGAGATGAAAGGTCAGCCTGATGCTAAAAGCTACCAGGTCACAGGTGGTCCCTCCCACCCCTATTCTGAAATGACTAGGTAAATTTGCAGGATAATGCCTTTATCTCAAAGGGATAAGTCATCATTTCATGTTTTCCCTGACCTCAAAGAGCCACTAAAAGTAGAACCAAAAAGCAAACATGTAAATCCGAAGAAGCATAAAACATACGCTGCCTGTCCCAGTTCATAAACATTTCTTCTCCTTGAGGGGAGGGAGAAGCATGGTTGCTATTTAAAATATGTAAACCTTCAAGGTGTCAGTCTTCAAATGCTTTCCTCTGTATTGTAGTTTAGCATCTTACCTGATGATGTTTCAATCAAAGCTGTTGGAACATGCTGAGAATGCGCTCAGTTGACACTGAACTGAATGTTCCAGGTAACTGCAAAATTTGTACTTCAGCTGTGATATCCCTCAGAGACATACTTCTGAAGTGCCTATCCCTTCCATTAGTATGACCTAGTGAACTGTAGAACAGCCCTTTATCCCATGGTTTTAGGGAAAAAAAAAAAAAGGAATCTCCTATTTTAAACACTAGAAGACAGACAAAACCTGGATTCATGGACAATTGGTCAGGATGCAGACTTTGCCCTCCCCTGGGGTGGTAGGTGTAATGTTTTTGGAGTTGCTCAATAACGAGGTTTTGTTTCACTCAGTCATCTTTCAACTTTTCTTTTGTGTGGCCCTGGTTCTTTGTTGTCGACTAGATGAAGCCAGACTCCTGGAGACATTAGCAGTGGGTTAAACTTCTGCTGGAGTTTGTCATGCTTTCCCTTCCATTTCCTTTGTAAGCCAAGTTTATGGTTCTTTGTGTTAAGCTGTATGTCAGCGTAACTGGTGTTCTCTCCATGCAAGCATAAAAAGAAATATTTTTCCATGAATTCCAAGCATTTCTTGAATATTGAGAAATGTGTGACTTTTGAAATACCAACCCACCAGGAATCTTCTTGCAGAATAGCACTGGCTGTGGCATCTTTCCTTAACATGCTTAGTACTGAACATAAATATAGTGGCAATTTTATTGTCTGCTATATGTTATCAAAATTACTGTGACTCCTTTTGTGAGGGCTTCATTCTGTTGTTTCAATTTAGGGACATACTTCTTCCTGTCCCTTTTGATTTTTAGCAGCTTTGTAGTCTCATATTTATCTGTCAGGCTTGAAAGAAGTGAGCTGTGTAGTACGACGCTTTTCTCACTATTTTCGTCTGCAGCCACAGAGTTTTCATCATGTTTACGTGACTTCCTTTGTTGGCCACACTGCATTATGCTTATGGCTCTTCCTCTGACTTTTTCATTTTTAAATTTCAAACTTTTAGTAATTCTCCAAGACAGAGTTAATTTGTAGTGGTCTATTGTCAGAAAGGCACTTGGTCTGATTTTTTTTTCATTGTAGGTAACACATCTAGTTTACTTGATTTCTAATGTAGTAGGCCAGCTTTTAGGTTTTATAGCTATATCCACTCACCTGCCTTTTAACTGAGAGACTGTGTATTTCATTTGTCAGCCTTTTCCCTTGTTGCATGTTATTGTTTTGCTTCTGCTCTTCTTCTGGATAACTTTACACATTTCTAGTGGTTTTCTGAAAAGTTTAGTTAAAAAGCCTTAGTGTTCTTCTACATTTTAAAACCCACTTGATTCTTTCACAATTGGTTTCAATACTATCAGTTGCTAATTTGTTCTTACAAATACCAAATGTTTACTTAAAAATTCAGATTGAATTCAAAATCTGGGAACAAAAACCAGATATGGAAAATGAAAATTAATAATGCCCAGTGACTTGCGTTTCTTCTTTCTTTAAAACAAGTGCATGCAAAGCTATCTTCTGGACAGGTTTCTGCAAATGCATTACCAGAAAGATCTCAAAAACATGGGGTGAGTTCTGAGAAGAGCAAGCATACCAGACTTAACATTGAGCTCTGGAGTTGAAGGGACTGATTTAGGAGGAAAGATTAAAGTAGCTAAATATACATAGCTTGGCTAAGTGATGACTGAAAGGTGGAGGGTGGGGGGACACATAATAACAGTCTAAAAATATTTGAAGGGTGTTAACATTTAGGAGGGAGAGGGATTTTATGTGGAACATGTGAGCATGACTAGGATTAATGGGGGAGAAAGAAAGAATATAGGATGGATATCAGCAAAGAATTCAGGACAACATGGTGCTCAGTGCTGAGGGATCTCTCTCCTCTAAAGAGCTGGAATGGAAATGCTGTTGTTGGGGACTTTTAAAACTGTATCAGACAAAACTATAAGGATTTTATGTGTGAAACTAGTCCCAAAGAATAGTGTGTGCATGTGCGCATGTGTATCTGCGTTTTACGTGAATGAGAGGAGGATTCCAGATGGGAAGTGCTATGGTTTTACACAGGAAACAAGAGAACAGTGGGCATTAGGTGGCTTTATACTGTAAATGTCTGCATTTTTTTGTAAATTGTTAGTATTGTGATTCATACTACCTGTGGTTTTGTGACATGAGTATGTTTATTAGACTGATTGACGCAGGAACCCTTCCTTAGGTCTGAAACAAAAAGAGCAGGCTTCTAGGTAAATTCCAGGAGTGCTTTCTCGGAGTTTGTCTTCTGTCAATTAGCCAAACATTGGGTAGAGAAGGACGACAGCATTTCTCAAGAAAGGGTGTGCATATACATAGAGGGAGCTGATAACGTCAGTAGGCAGACCTTGTGGTCAATATGCAGATTGTGTGGAGACCTGGCACAGGAAAAAAGGAACTTTCTTTTACAGTGCAAGTAAGAAAAACCTATTGCATGAACTTTCTTTTAAAGTCCCTTTCAAAGGCATTCCTTATTCCTTAAGCAAAATTAAGACAACATAACCTTTCCATTTTCTAGTGCCCAAAGTGAAGGGAAGCTGCTTGGTCAGAAAAAGCCAGTATTACAGCTAAAAAAACAAGCAGTATTCTCATTCATGTGGGATCCAGATAATGAGCACAGGAGAACTAGGGCTGTCTATTGGTTTAAACAGTTGCTCATTAGCTAATCCATAACAAACCCTGTATTGTCTGTGTGTGGCGAAGATCTGGGCAGCAAAACTGGGAAGGCTGTGTGCAGTTTGTGCCCAGACAGATGGTCTTGTAAATCTGTTGGTCACTGGCAGAGCTGACTGAAACCTCTGGGGCCTGGGTACACCTGCTGCTGAAGGGTGCATAGCCAGCAGCTGTTGCTCATTGCTGTCACCTTGAACTTGCGACCCATCTTCTGGGTACTCCTTCGCATTCTCAGAGTCTCACTCCACGCACATAAGCAGCCAGAGTCTTGCTCTGTCTCTGGCTTCTTGAGCAGGAAATGACACTGTTTTCATGGAAAATGCCTTTAGATCACTCTCCTTTCCTCTTGGGTTTGATTTGTACAATAGCTGCAAATGTCTTTCCAGGAGCTTCGGTCGGAGTCTGTGGGCAGCAGGGCAAGGAGTGTAACCCATGCTTGGTGAGGTAACCCAATAGCAATGCCCAAGTTGTTGACTGCAAGTGCTGCAGTCACAGGCCTGTTTCTAGGCATGGCAGTGTTACAGGGAAACACAGGAGCACGTGTGGCATTCAGCTCAGTGTTGCTTTCAACCCTGACCGGGGATTATGAGCGTTCCTGCATATAAACACAGCATCATCGTCTTTAGTTGTAGAATCACAGAAAATGGTGTTGGGAGAGACCTTCAAAAATCGTCTGATCTGCTCCTGGGCCCAGAGGCAAAGCCAGCTCTGCTTAAGCTGTTCATGTCTAGTCTGATCCTTTATGGCTAAAGTTGGAGGAAAGTGATTTGACAAATCTAGATATAGAAGCTTCGGTCTAGAAGGTAGCTGAAGTACCTAGATATGTGCAAATTTCCTTCTGGATCCATGTGCATTTTTAGGTGTCTCTGCAGCTCAAATAGTTTTGTCATCCTCATGTTCCCGCTCTCCTGCCTGAATCATGGTTGCCCAGTTATGTATCAGACTTACGCTGTAAACTCAGTCAGGGAACAGGTGCTTAAAGAATCCAGAACAGAACTGTGCTGGTGTTAGGAGAAGAAAGAGAGCAGGGTGGGAAGGAACAGGGAATATCACAAGCCACTGTAAGGAATTTTCATGATCTTAGCAGAATTCAGTTATTACCCAGTCTCTGGGTGGCTATGCAATTATTTAATCTGTGTTTCTGCCAGGTTTTTCTGTCCACATTCTCTTTTCACCTGTTACAGAGTATGACATCTTTAACAACTATTCTTGATAATGCTGAGATGGTATGGAACTGTTCTGTGTTGAGACCAAGAGTATATTTCCCTCAGAAATGGTGAGATGACCTTACAGTTCACAGCAGAAGAAAGGATGGACACTCCTGCTTCTTTTCTCCCTTGCTCTGCGTCCAGTTTTGTGCTCCTGTTCTTTAGGATAACTTCAGTTTCTAGCAGACTCCTTGTGGATCCATGTTAGACTGCTAAACTGAGGCAAACTATGTTCGCAAAATGAGCTGGACAGATTTCTGCTAGATTAGAGTTGAACTGACCCATGGAACAGTCTGGTGAGAGGGAGGGAGGGGGAAAGGCAACCACTTTTTTCAGGAGTGTCTAGGCATTTGTTCAAGCTGAATCTACAATTTAATGGCTTAAAGTGATCAAAAATCACTCTAAATTATGATGGCACAAACTGAAGTTGGGTGGTGGCCACCATTCCACTTAAAAAAAAAATCAGTATTCATTTATTTGTATAAAGCAAGAACAGTCTCTGGGTTCTTTTGCTCTCCTTGAGGCTGCTGTGTAATTCTCAGTCGTTTGGCTGGGACTGGGTCGTGGTGCAGTCTTAGGTGCTAAGTGAAGCAGTCATGACTCCTCACAGGGCTGAGCCAGACCGGACCAGATGCCCTGAGAGCTGCATGGTCCGTGGTGGTCATGCAGCAGTGGCTGCACAGATCTCACAGGCCCCTTTTATCTCCAACTTCTGTTACAGCTGAAGCTTTGAGTGTTTGGTCAGCCTGGCACCTGCGCACATGCACGAGATTAGCACGTGGGGCAGAAATCTGCCAGAAACTCCGTACTGTTGGTGCTGGTAGGGGCAGCTGACCACAAAATCAGGAGAAGGGCTAAAATTTTTGCTATCCCTTAAGACAACATCACTGAGAATTGCTTTCAGATGCCCTACAACTATTGGGAGATACTGAAATGAGCAGACGTTTATTGATCTAAGGAAGAATTTAGCAGATGTCCAGGTCTGTAATGCAGAACTCGGACTAATGGGAACTGGAGAATGCTGTTACAGTTAAACATTGGTTTCAGTGCTACCCTCAATAGTCAAGTTTCTCTGAACCTGGGCCTTGCTGAATAAAATGTCTTTGTGCCTCTATGAGGTCATTCCCAGGTGTCACAAGAGACTGAAAGCTGTTAGTTTGACATGCCTTTCCATGTAGGATTGTTACTGGCTCTTTCAGGTGTTATCTGATACACTCCCTGACATACGAAGGACTCATGTTACTATATGCAGCTGCTTTGGTGTGATTGAGGGATTTCCCAGCCAAACTGAATCTAAACATTTTCTGTAGGATTTTTATCAGTCTTAACTCTGGGAAGTACCAGAACAAGTCCTAGCTCTGCTCCTTTTGCAGCCCTTAACGTGTATATGGAAGAGTACTTATTGGATGGATTAACTTACATTTCTGTGGCCTGAGGCGATAATGTGGGAAAACACAGCTGATGAGGACATTCAATTTATGCACTGAAAAGCACTATTAAAGACTGAGGTGTGGTGAAGAGCTGCATAGCCTGGAGCTTCGCATTAGGCTGATGGGGAGGGACTTCTACCTGCATACATTGTTGTACCGTAGTAAATGCTCATCTTTACAAGGAAAAACTCCACATGCCCTTGGGGCAGTAATTAGAAGGCAGTTTAACGCTGTTTAGCCTTTAGACAAATGATGCAAGCACAGGAAGTGCCTTGCCTATTTTCTTACCAGCCTGTTTGCGTGAGGGTTAGGTGGAGTACAGTTCCAGGCTGCAGTTTCTCTGGTGGCAAAACTGGTTTAAGAAGTTCTGCACCCATTCTTTCTCTATTCTCTTTGCTGTGCCAATGCCGTGGTTAATGCGACCACAAAATGAACTAGTTCACCAATCCAATTAAAAATAGGCTGATGAGGGGAATAAACAAAACAAGACCAACAACAAAATCCAAATGGGGACGGGGACTTTTATTTTTTAATTATTGGTAATTAGAGTGGTGCATGTCAGTCTTCCGTCCCCTGTCGCCCCTCCCCTTTTCCCATCAATTTAGTTGGCACAGCTGCACACAGCAGTTGATGAAATGTTGCAGGAGGAGGAATAACCAGCTAAGGAGAGGGAAACCTCTTCAGATTGTTTTGTTGATGAAAAATTTGTTGCTATAAGTACACCTGTGGTGACTGACTTTTCATTTATCTCCAGTACTTGTTTGGAACCAATAAGAAGCTTCTCCAAACCTGCGGGGTCTGTAATTGTTAACCCCCAGCCATACACCTTGTGTGAAGCATCTTAAACTGAGCACCAAGAAACAGCAGTTTCTAAATGGGGGTAGCACTTGTGTTTCTGGCTGTGAATTTAGGCTGTGCAGTGGCAAAGGAGAGGAGTAAACACTAACCTTTCCAGCAAAAGACCTTTTACACAAGAGAGGGTTTCAGTGTTTAGACCAGTCAGTAAATGAGACCACTGAGTTTTATGACCTCAGATGGATGAATCACCCGACTGCCATGTGAGGGGCTTGACTGGTGCATTCTGCCCAGCAAATAAAGCTTTGACTTTGTCATTTCAGAAGAGGAAGGAGCTCAAAACTTGCACAGTCAAATGATAAAAACAGGTATTTTGGGGAAGAGCTGACTGTGATGGTGCTAATCACTTAAATATGGTGTTTTCAGGCTTCTGGCTGTTTCGATATTTTTCAGAAGTATTAGCTCATCCTTCTTTGATTCTTTATCTCAAAATCCCCTTTCTGTAGGGACTGCATGAGCTCAGAGAATCTTCGTGTGGAAGGTTAATCCTGAGAAAATTTAAGCATAGAATAAATGATCAGAGTGAGGAAATTTTCTTCTCCCAGCTGAATATAAAATTCATTGGTGTGTTTAACTGTGCTATGGGAACTCAAACCTGACTGTTGAGCACTGTAGTTCTGCAGTGGTGGGGTCAAAGATGTCAAAAAGAGGATAGGTCGGTCCCATAAAATGCAGTATGGTTTTCCATGGTCCCTTTCATGGGAAATGATCACGGTATGATGGTCGTAGTGGTGTACTAAGTTCCATTATTGCCTCTTGAGTAGAGGAACCAAACAAAATCTTCTCACCAAGGCTTTGGTGAGAAAATGTGGTTTGTGATAAAAGGCAAGCCTTAATAAAGGTAGCATTAAAACTAGATTATATTAGTAAAAGTTGGGTCTCTGTGCATTTTGAGGAAGAGATTAACCATCAGAAAGACAAAAATGTTGTTTCTGACACATGTAGCCCTATTTCTGGAACAGCTGATGTCCAGGAAGACATTTAGCATAGCTGGGAGGAGGAAGCAGTGGAATGAGAGGTGGCAAGTAAGGATGTGCAGGGAGCTATGGATGGGGCAGACCCCAGTGGCAGTTAGTCCCATATGGACATGCAACCCCACACGGCTTTTGTCTAAAAAGTGTCTTTCTGGTAAGACTTGGTTGGCAGTTAGTTCTGCTTTGTATGCACAGAGAAACACTGACATTTGGTGGACAGATGAGGTGTCCTTACCTTCCCTCTTTTGTCTAGATTTATTTGTCTGATGCACACAGTTCATTATGTTTATGTTGATTATAACCAACAGTTAATTAAATAAGTTCAAGGAGACTGTCGTGTCCCGGGAGATATCATTAAGTGACACAGAGAGATGGAAATGAGAGCTGAGATGGCTTTCTTGACCGCACTTTGATAAACCTTTCACTGGATACAGCTGGATAGTTGCTTCTCTTACAGAACTACTTAGAGGTAGTTGCAAATGTTTGCTTTGGGTACAGAAAGATACAGAATCTATCAAGAAACAGATACTTCCATGCCATTTCTCACTGAAAGAATTTTGCAGACATCACTGAATTCTTTGATCTCACTTTGTTTGGCAACAGGTGTGTGAGGAGTATAAGTCTTAAAGAGATACTGCTTACAAGAGGCATTTTTACTAAGAGAAAGCATGAAGTTTTGAGGTAGGACTGGAAAATGCTTTCTATGGTGATGGGAATTCCCTTGATTATCCGCCTTCCTTACCGGAAGACACTTCTCTGCTGTTATATTCAAAGGTGAACAGGTGCAGAATGGAGAATCCAAAAGCCTCCTTATTCATTTCTCTTAGCAATTCCTTACTGGATAACTCCCGAATGCAAAATTTTGCAATTTAGTGTAAGATGGATTGGGAGCCAAATTGTTGCCCTTGGAAATTTTATCTGTTAAGAGTAAGAGGTAAAGAACATAAGAGAGTATCTCTTGACTACTTTTTTTTCGTGCCATGCTTCCAAGGGGAAGGCTCTAGGGAGGATAAAGGTGCTGTGCCACAGTTGGAATGTTGGCTGGAGCTTCATGAAACCCAAGGCGCGGTTTCGACAGAGGAGTCACAACTGTTGGCAGGTTCTGGTGACCATGGCAGACCTCAGCGGGAGTTATTCTAAGAACACAACATATGATCAGATTACCGAGGGACACTTTACATGGCTCTAAAAAATGAACCATCTGACGGTTTATGACAGGTCTGCCTGTTCCAGCCAAGTGAGGGGTGCTGGTCTTTGCTGACCCTGCAGGCAGGGTTGTGAAACAAAGAAAGTGCCCTCCAGAGCCTGTGAGCCTACAGACTTCCAGCCACGTTACAGCTGCTTACATCTAACTATTGATAAGAAAACAAAAGACATTGAGGACTTGCTTCTCTTGCAGTTTTGATTCATGGTAATTTAATAGTGCCTTGCTGCAGTTTACAGGGCTTGGCAATTTACACAGTTCTATATTTAGTAATCCCTGTGATGAATGTCTTTGTAGAGTGATCTGCTTGTTTGTTGGTGGTTTTTTTTGTTTGGGTTTTCTTGTTTTTTTGTTTTTTTTTTTTCTTTTTTGTGCTACCAGTACCTTTATTAGCTTAATATAACCTGCCACTTTTCTGTTTTAACCTGACTGTGAGGACACAGTTCTGGAATAGGAAGACTGTATGAGAGATATTAGCAAGTGGGAAGTGAATTCTAAAACTGGAAATTTTGATGATCCACAATTAAATGCTCTGTTGTGTAGAGTTTCTTTCTAGAGAATTTCTGTACTGGCATCTAATATCTGCAATTTGTACAATTTCTCCACCCACTAGTCTTTTTTGGTGAAGTACATGGCCTGAGAGAACTTTGCTATTTTTGCTGCTGCTGTTGTCAAAGACAAACGGTTAAATGCACACTTATGGAAATACCTCCCAGTTTCCCAGGCTTGACTACAGTTTATTGTCCCTCCTCCCAGCTTCCTACTCTGTTTCCCTTCTTTTGTTTTCTCTGACACTCAGTCCCTCTTAATTCCTTTGATGAGGTGCTGGGTGACGCAGGAGATTGGCATCACTGTGTAAAGGTCTCTTTCTGCCAGTTCCTGCTTTTTTTTCATTTTGTTTTGTTTCCCCTCTTGCGCTCCATGTTTCTAGCTGCTTCTCTTTGCACAGATTTTCAATGGGCTGCAGTCCTTTCAAGGTTGTCTCTGCTCTGGCGTGGGTGTTTCAGTTGCCTCAAAATGTTCCTCTGTCATGGAGCAACTTTTTCCAAGATTACTTTTCCAGCCATATCCCCAGGAATGTCCCCTATCACATATCTCATATCTCATTTTCTCCAAATTCATCTTTTTACATGTCTTGTATTTCTCCTGTGCATTCTCATGTCTCCTTTTGTGGTTCCTTTTGTGTTTCCCTCATGTGTTTTCTGTCCCTACTGGCTCTTGCCCTTTCCAAAATACGTTCAAGCAAAGGTAGCTTGTTCTCCTCTGACTGGTTGAGAATTTGATGGATTGATTGTTATTTTCATCCAGTTTGGGGGTGGCTGGAATTGACTGTGGCTGGCACATGCCAGGCACTGGCACTGGCACTGGCACCCTCTCATACAGATTACCCCTGCAACCCCTTACTGCTGAAGCAGAATAGTGTTCCATCAGACTGTTCAGTCTCCATAATTTCTTTGCTTAATTGGAAACACTACAAATATGAATTTGCTCCATAAAATTTATTGTATATGGTTGAGAATCCATTGAAATTAGTTTTGCAAGGATGACCCATAACTGAGCCAATGTCTGGAGAGTTCCCATGTGTTCAAATTGTCAGTTTAGCCTGATACATGCCCTTTAAAAGTTTTCCTGCAATTCTCCACATCCACTTCTTCTCAAGGGTAGTTTTTCCTCTCTTTTCCATCAGCTCATTCCCCTTCCCTCTCAAAGGGTCCTCTTGTTGTACAAAAATTTTCCTTCTTCTTTCTTTATAGATAATAGGGTTTGAGTGCCTTGTTTTGTTCAGCACATTTCCCACTCCTAATGTGTCTCAAACAGTCCTGAAATTTCTTATATGTTGGTATCTGTCTGAGAAGAGTCACTTCAGTTGCTTCTTACCTTTCAGCTTGAATCCCTGTCTAAACAGGTGGAAGTTTTGAGAAGCCATGAATATTATTGTTGGCACTAGAGGAAGGTGGTGTGGATATGTGTCGCTAGTAATTGGTCTCGGCTTTCTAAAAATGGTTTACATGGGTTGGAAGAGCAGCCAGGTGAAGGTGGCAGAACAGCATCTGCTCCCACCAAACTCCCCTGGGCATGACACTGTGCTAAAGCAGAAACGGTGGGAACCGAAGAGGTCAGTGTTTACATGGCACGGCTTTGTGTTTCTGGCACAGGTACAGTTCCTAATTTGTGTTCACAGGAGCTGGAGCTGATTTCTCAGCTACAGACCTGTTTCTTCTCCCGGGGGATAAGGGGAGCTGCTATAATGACACCGTTAGGAAAAGATTAAGATCTGTGCATGTAAAACGTTTTCCCATCCCTGTGTGTGCATTGGTTGTGTTTCATGAACATGGCCTAACTGCAGTCATGGACATTTGCATTCTTCTATTTCAGAAACAGATGGAATTAAGGGCTTTGCCAGTCCTTCCCTAAAGGGTTGAGTGGTCAATTTCAACATAGTCTTTCCTTGCATACATTTGGAGTGTTGGGTTGAGTGAAATAAGAGTTTAAAATAAAAACGAGTTACAGCTTTTTCATGGAATATTAAACTACTGGAATAGTTAATAGTAGTAGTTTAATACTGATTTCACTGTTTGCCTTTTGATGTCTATGATGTCCTAATGTACAAGTTCTCGGCCCACAAACTTTCCACAGACAATACTGGGGTTTTATAATTTTGTTATAAATAAATTTCACAAGAGCTGTGGCTTTGTTTCCTAGTTCATTCCTGCTTCATTCTGCAAACACTTGCAGCCATATCAAGATGTCTCACAGCCTTGCAGCTCCCGCTTCCAAATTTTATTGCAGTACTATCTTGCTACTATTGTGGTCACCACAAATGTGTTATTTTGTAGAGCCTCCTCTTTTTCTGTTATTTTTGCTGCCTTGAACCAGCCTAGAGTTCAGACATGTAACTGCTGCCTTTCTGTTTCTGCTCTTCATTCCTCGATCTCCAGAAAGAGAATAAAATCTGTGTGACTGCTTAGATTGATACATGGGAGCCAGGGTAATAAACCTGGATAGTCTGCCTGCAGGAGCCTGAAAGCACTTGGAATTCACTCTGTCATATCACACTGATGAATTCTGTGTAGCTGTTTCCATGTGCTTCCCCATAGTTGTTTATTTGCTTGGACTTAGTCACACAGAATGACAGGCTCCTTTTGGTCGGAAGGGATCTCTTCAGACTGCCTAGTCTGGCCCCACTGCTCAAGCAGTGTCCAGTAGGTTGTGACTATCCTCCAAGGATGGAGACTACAACCTCTCTGGGCAGCCTGTGCCAATGTTTAACTACCCTTATATTAAAAAAAGGTTGGGTTTTTATTTTCTTCCCCCCCCTCCCTTTTTGTTTGTTTGTTTTGTTGAGTGTTTTTTTTCTGTTGCTGTTGGGTTTTTTTTGTTTTGTTTTTAGACAGAATTTCATATGTGTTAGTTTGTGTCAGTTGTTTCTTGTTCTCTCACTGGACACTACTGAGAGGAGAGTGGCTACTTTTTCCCTTCATTGCCTCCCATCAGGTATTTATTTTATTATTACTGATTAAAAACTGCCCCCGAGTCTTCCTCTCCAGGCTGAACAGACTCAGTTCTCTCAGCCTCTCCTCATAGGAAAGATGCTCCAGTCTCTTAATAATTTTTGCTGACTTTTTGCTGGACTTGCTCCAGTATGTCCACACCTTTCTCATGCTGAGGCGACCAGAACTGGACTCGGTACTCCAAATGTTACTTCAGCAGTGCTGAGTGGAGCTGAAGGATCGCTTCCCTCGACCTGTTGACAACTGGGATTTGCCATAAGGGTGCATTGCTGGCTCATTGTCAGCTCATTGTCAACTGGGACACCATCCATCCGTTCAGCCAATTTTCATCAACCCCCTTGTCCAGTTATCTGGCCCATACTTTGTCAGTTTGCCTATGGGGATTTTATAGGGGACTGCTCCTAAAACTCAGACTTCTGCCATGTGCACTAATAAATTCCTTTCTAAGAAAGGAGTGTGACAGAATCATCCTGCTGCTGATCTCTATGGGTACACAATAGAATCATCTATCTTTTTCGCTGAGGTCATTGCTTTCTAAACTTGTATTTGCATTATTTTCTCTGTTCCAGGCCGAAATGAGCTGATTGCCCGCTATATTAAGCTGAGAACAGGGAAAACACGCACAAGGAAACAGGTAAGTGTACAGTTTTCCATGTTAGCCTTAACTTCTTTGGACCACTAGAGATTATGAGGGCTAATGAGAACAAATTTCTTGCTGTTCACTTGTTGGTGGTTTCTGACTTTGCTGGAAAGAGGTTGTTGTGCTGAGCTGGTTAGTAAGAGTGGCAGGAAGAGTCAGCTCAGGCATTTTACAGTAGGTTTATCATGCTCGTGTCTCCCAATCACACTGTGACCCACAAATATTTCTACTGTCAAATAGCGTGATTTTATTTGCTTGGCCTACTAATGATTGTTTCAGGGAACATCAGTGGTTCTCTGCATGAAGATTCTTTGTTCAGCCCAGGCAGACAAGACAGCAATGATGATTTTGAAAATACCTGGCTCCCAAAATGAAAAAGGAATCTTTGTAATTTGGGAATGATTATCCAGGCTATGCTGGACAAAGCACTGAGCAGCCTAGACCTGCCATAGATAGCCCATCTTTGCTGGCCCTCCACCCCATTTCATTGCACTGGAGTTATGTTCAGAAAAGCAGCTCATTGTACCCCCAACCCCTCCTACGCCCAACCCTAAATAACTGCCTACTGCAAAAGGTGCCTAAAGTATGTTTACTTCTACAAGAAGCTGCCAAGTATTCCTCTGGAATGAAGATGGATTTTGTCTTTCAATGCAGGTATCGAGTCACATCCAGGTCCTGGCAAGGCGGAAAGCTAGAGAGATCCAAGCCAAGCTCAAGGTATGATGGGTATCCCTTAACATATCACACAAGCCCCTCCAAGTCAGCTATTCCCTCTTCGAATAGCCTTAAAAAACCCTGCGATTAGTCACTGAACTGTAGTAAGCTGGAGAGGAAAAGGTTCTTCCCAGGAAATGTTGTGCAAACATTCATTATTGTTGAAGCTCTGTGACGTCTGGAGCAATTCTATTTAAAGAATAAAGAAACAATAACTCTTTAAATTTCATGTGTCTTATTTCTACTTCTGGTTTATGCTGTTGTTGTTCAAATCTGAAAGACCCTCAGACTTAGGAATGTGCAAAGAGTGTTTACCTGAGGAGGAGGGGTTCATGGTTACAAATGCTGACCAGTAAGCGGTCCCTGGTGTTGTGGTGGCCTTGGGAAAAGGTAGCCTTAGAGCACCAGCTCCACCTCTACTAGAGGTGGTGATGTGGAGTTGTCCACTGAGAGGAAGCAATAAAGCCAGCTGGCATCTTCCCAGGTAAAATGGTGCCAACTGAAGAGACCTTGCTCCTTGATTAATTCAGACCTGATTTGAAGAGGTCTGGGCTAATGAGAAGAAGCGAATGGTTGAATACTTGCTGGAGAAAAGCTGTGTTTTCCTTTCCATAGGAAAAGCTCCAAGATCATCCTAATGAACCTCTTGACATTTATTCCCACTCGGATTTGATGCAGGGAAATGGTTTATGTGCTCAGGCTGAATTGCCAGAAATGCTGAGAAGGTCGAGTTTGTATGTGACAATTGCACAAGAGGGTGTCCCCTTTTATAATGTGAGTTGTCCAGAAAGGGCTTGCTGAGGGCTTGCTGATCTGAGGTCTGGGCCTTGTTATTTTTCACTGAGACAGCCAGAGAAGGAAGGTGAGTGCTGACCTTTCTGTTTGGTATGGCCATAAGTAATCTGGAAAGAAGAGTTTGCCTCCCTTGATCTTCCATGCTTCAGGTGACAATAACCTTGACAGCCCAGTCTGTCCCTGAATGCTGAGGGGATGGCTGTCGGTATGTGCTTCCTCTTGGCTGTCTGGGCAGCTCCTCACTGGGCACCAGGGCAAATGGACTGTCCTGTGAGTGAGCTCTTGGCAGTGTTGCCTAGCACTGACGTGCATGCAGCTGTATTGCAAGCAGTGATCGCCTCTAAGCCATGACTGCACCTCCCACATCCCAACCCCATTTTAGAAAGCTGTGCTGTGTCTTTTATTAGCCTGTTGTGTTTCCAGCTGCTCTGATAAAGAGAAGGAGGCACAAACTACAGCTATCTAATTCAGTGCACCCAGGTAGGGCTGCCTAAGCTTGAAACCTGTGGTGCTGTTAAGTGGTCAATTCAGGTGGAGGCATGCTGGAGAGGCAAGTTAGAGAGAGCAGGAAACAACAACTGTCCGGGGTGTTAAAAGCCTCACTGCTGCTTACATTTGTAACCTTGATTCTGTTCCTCATGTGTCACAGCTCTGGGGTTGGGCATGATTGAAAAGCCAGTCAGCCGAGCCTGTTTCCACTTAGCTGACAGGAGCTGGCCAGTTTTGTTCTCAGGGAACGAAGGTGTCTTGGGGAGCTCCACGGAGCCATTGGCTGCTGTCCTGTTACACCACCCAGGCCATGCTGTGAGCTCTGCCCAGCTGCCTGCAGAGAACCCTTCCCCAGGACCAGGCTGTTCCTTCCCGCCTGCAGTGGCAAATCGGGAGCACTGATTCAACTCATTTACTTCTTTGCTTTCGCTGGCCATTTCCACACAGCAAGGAAATGAAACCGCAGAAACTGCTGCCCTTCCTCCAAGGTCCTGCTGACAGCTGTGTGTTCTCCTATCACTGTTCATTTTCCATAGCAAGTACACGTTTTCATATTTATATCCTAGTGATCAGAGCAGCTACCTGATTACTTTTCAGAGCAGTCACTGCAATACTTCCATCTCCACATAAACTGGGGTTTTTTTTAAACTTTGAACTTTTTAAAGTGTGCACTGTGTCTATAACAGATGTGGGAAATAAGGTAAAGATTGAAGAAAACTCTGTTCCCAGAAATCAGTAGTTTTTCCATGCCCTGGGTGGCTAATAGATATCCTCTGCACTAAGGAAAAAATGGGAAATTGTGGTGATATGGTGGTATTATTATCATCATCATCACCACCATCATCATTATTATGTGTTTTAAGAATAATAAAAGAAAATGCAAACATTGCAAATGTTTGGTAAAAGTTTCTATTGCTCCTTTTTTCTTTCTTTTCTTCATTTTTTTTTTGTGCTGGAACACACTTGAAATGAGAACAGAACTGTTACCTGAAACAGAAAGGAGATGTCTTTTCTAAAAACATGCTCTTTCCAGCAGTCTGTCAAGCATTTAAACAAAACAGAAACACAGCAGAGGTTAATAGGTAAAACACTTACTTATTTGACATTTTCTTTTAACTTTTAATACCTCCACAAGTAAATGCATCTTCCCCATAAACTCATGTATAAACTCAGGTAGACAAATACAATTTTTCCAGTGAGAAAATAAGGGAAGGAAAAAGATCCTTTTCAAAAGAGGCACATGGGAAATAATCCTTATGTATACTAATAAAACCCCCCCAAAATAATAATTTCCCTTAAAATGTAGGTAATCCTTCAATTATTCCCTAAGCCATCATTTGAACTGGATTCTGAAAACGTTTCCCATAGCTTTGGAGAATTTTAGAAACTTTCTCAGCGTTTAAAATGTTTCCCTTCCGTTCACTTGAATGATACTAACAGGAGTCACTCATGCTGTAAAAAAAGGTGGTGTTTAAGTTTTGTCCATTTCTACCGATCATTCCACTTGAACATTAGCATTTATTATTGAGATTTTTGTTATGCCTCCTCCACTTTTTTTTTTTTTTAAAAGACACATTAGGATCCTTGGGCTTTGAACTTTAGAAAACCTTAGATAAACTGTAGGGGTTAGAAAGAATGGAGGCCTAAGGGTAAGAACTTACTGCAGTTCAATGAACGCAAGTGGGAAGTGAGAATTCCTGAAGAAGACAGTAAGGGCTGTTGTACCTCTTTCAGCAGTTTCTTCAAGCTATGAATTAATCTGTATGTTTTCTGTGGTAATTATAATGACACAGATAAATGTGGAATGTTTGAAGGAGGAAGATTAATTATAGGGGATGTAGGAGGAAAGGCAGAATGTGGGGAAGTGTTTCTGTTTGTCTGCTTATTCCTTGAAAGAAGAAATGAAGAATGCTGCTTGTTTTATACATACCTCAGACCCACTAATTGTGGCATTGTCATTGCCTGTAAAAATGTGTGTAAATCTACAGTCCTGTTTAAATTCAAAAAGGGATGTCCTTGCATATGTGCCCTGGAGATTATTAAGGTTTCAAGTTTCTCTGGAGAAGGGAATAAAATTATCAACTCTACCTGAGACTAATGCAGTCCCAAATTGAGGTAGTCTTTTTTGCAGTGGTGATGATGATTTCTTTTCCCCAGAGGGTTTTTTTTTTATAATCAAGAGTCTTTCCCATTGAATATTCTTACCAATTATTAAAACACAAGAGTCAACTACGGGTGTATTTTCCACGACAAAACTTTTCAGCTGTGTGGTTGAAAGCCCTCAGACAGAAAGGAAAAATGCTTAGCAGTCTTTAAAGCACCATTTCAGGAAGGATGGTTATTCATATCTGAAGCTATATTAATGAGTGACAGCCTTACAGCTTTAAAGAGTTCTTACCACAGTTACTGGTAAATTTGCTGCCCAGGTTTTCACAGATTCTTGTTCCCTCCAAAGAAGCTGATGAGAATCCTGGTTATACAGCATTAGAGCTAGCAGCTTGTTAATCATTATAATAATTTTGTTTTTTCTGTTTCTACTCTTACTCATAGGATCAGGCAGCTAAAGATAAAGCCATGCAGAGTATGGCTACAATGTCATCTGCCCAGATTATCTCTGCAACTGCCTTCCATAGTAAAATGGCCTTGCCTGGTCTCCCACGACCAGCCTACCCTGCTGTTTCTGGGGTGAGTGGATCAGTGTCTTGGTGGCGTTTTGAGAAGACACTTGAGTGTTTGTAAGGATGTTGGGACCTGCTCAGGAAAATCCTGAGAACTGAGACAGAATGGGCGAAAAGGCATTGACTCCGTAGAATAACTCGTAGAATAACTCTGTCATTTGGCTTCAACAATTTTGTCCTATTCTTTGCTCCCACTGATGTATGACGATAGTTTTACTACATATATTTTTTAAATGATACAGGGGAGAGAACAATCAGTTCCTTTGGATTTTTATCTGCCTGAAATATTTTTATCACTTTTGTAGTCCAGCATCTTGTTGGAACAAACCTGTTTGAGCCATTCTGACCTTCTCTCAAGTTTATAATTCCCAAGCTCATTCTCAGCATTTAGATTAGATGGTCCTTACATAAAATCCTTCATAGAGAAGGTCTGTCAGCATCCCCATACCTATGAGCTGGGCCTAGTGAGCTTTTGTGGAGCATTGATTTCTGCCAAAATAACTCCCGTGGAACTTTCCTGGGGAAAATGGTCCTTCCAAGAGAGTGAGCATCATAAAAGCTTTGGAGATAGAGCCACAAGGTGCATGCATAATATTTAACATTAAAGACCACTTTTGGGTCAATTTCTTGCATGTCAGTAGTTGTAGTGTGTAGAAGGAAAAAAAAAAGAACAGTTGGCATCTGCACAAAAATGAAACCAGGAATGTAGAAAGAAGAGATAACTTATTCACATCTTTAAAGGTCTGTGAGCTTGCAATTTGTTTCCTCAGAAAAGAGCAAGCCTTGCTTTTCCTCTCTATCATAAGCGTGGTGACTTTTGTCTATGTGTTGTTCTCTTGCAGTTTTGGCAAGGACCATTGCCAGGCCAAGCTGGATCTTCCCAAGAGTAAGTATTCCTTCATGTAAGCATCCAAAGCAAGTGCTTCTGCTTTCTCTGGTGCCTGAGGAACACGATTAGCTATTGCAAGATCTGTGAAATTCTAAGATTTTTCTTACAGTTGTGTTAAAATGGAGCCGAGCTCTCCTGAAAGCTGTGTTCACTTGTGGGTGTTGAATGTCTCTGAATTTGGGCCTAAAAGTCTGAGAGGCCTCCAGCCCAGACCTATATCCACTTGCATAGATATAAAACTACTTGTAGTAGAAAGGAAAGAATAAATAAATGGGCACCAGTGTATTAAGAGGGATCTCAGAAAAACAAATCTGGAGGGAGGGCCTCCTGAACACCTGCAGGGAAATTTTAATCCGTCCAGCCCTGGCCCCTTACTGCTTTCTGAGTCTTTCCCCATGACCCTCTCTTGCCCACACAGAAAGATAATTTCCAAAAGACACTTTCTCCCTGAGGAGAAATACTTGATCTAATCTGTGCAAATAGTTGCTGAAGAATACTTTTTTGTTTGGTTGTTCTTTTATTAACCACCTCTCTTTGTGTACTTCTGTAGCGTGAAACCTTTTTCTCAACAACCTTATGCTGTACAGCCTCCACTTCCATTACCAGGTAGGTAAGGAAATGTAGCTCCTTCCTTTGAAATTTTATTTCAACTTCAAAATCAGCCAACACTCTAAAACTCTTAGTAGTAAATTTTAAAAAATTACTTACTAAAGCATTTCAATGAGCCAAAAATTAATTTTTTTATGAATTCCTCTTAGTACCTGTTTCCATCCTTTTACTGAGAGAGCTTAAGCTTTTAAATTTTGTATTATTTTAGAAAACTTTTCTTCCTATTTTATATTGGTTATGTTGGGCTTTTTTTTTCTCCTGGCTCAGCAGAAAATAAAAGTTTATATATCTCTACTGGTCTTCCATCATGCTTCATGTTCTACAATACTATTCTCTGTCATATCATGATTGCCTTCCTAATTTCTCATTAATTTGAATAACAAATGTCTTTTCCTTCTCAGCTTCCTCATTTTGTGAAGTTAATGGTGGCACCTCATTCTGATACTAAACAGTTTATTTCACTGCTCCTTTAGGGCTCCGTCTAAGTCCTCTTAAAATTGCTGAACATGTTTTCTCTGGTGTCAAACCTGGGTAGTTTGTCTTTTACATCATGACCTATCCTGGCAGTGCTGTCTGAGCAGAGGGTGACTGACAAACCATTTAGAGCACAGGTAGACTGAGGACCTTGTGAATGATATTTTTGCATGATGAATGAAGCCATAAGAAAATGTAATGAGTCAGCATTGGCAGCGGGTGCTCTACTGGAAAGCTATTGCCATTTTTTCCTAAATTATTGTTATATAAATCCTGTATGCTTAGGGTTTGAGTCTCCTGCTGGCCTCTCACCTTCCCCATCAGCACCAGCTTGGCAAGGACGAAGGGTTGCTAGCTCCAAACTTTGGATGTTAGAGTTCTCTGCATTCTTGGAACAACAACAAGACCAAGACACAGTAAGAAACACACCTTGCTTCCACCCCTCATTAGTTTTGCATCTTCAGACAGCTCCTGTTCATCATGGATATGTTATACCACTCTCTGAGTATGAAATACTTGCTTCAGTGCTCTTCAGAGAATAGAAAGGCACCTTTGGAAAACACCAGATACCCTCCTCTTAGAGGATAAATAGTGATAGCTCCAGCTCTGTGCAATGTGCTTCTGACCTCTCTGCCCAGGGTCATGGACATTCACACACCAGAGCCCAAGGCACTGAGGTCATAAACCCCTGCCAGGCTATTCTGGCTGTCCTCTGCAGCCTTGTAAGATAGACTCCAGTATCGAACCCAAAATCAGATGTTGCTCAGATCACATAAAGCCATATGTTTCTCTGGTGTGATGAGAACTTGAAACTGGGGGCAACTGGGATAAATTTGCATCACTGTGTTTCCATGGTGCCACCTATAAAGCAGAAGTAGTAAGATTAGCCTGTCTCACTAAACCTTGTGATTCTGCATCTTGAGATGTGCTCTGGTGATGGGCTGAGATGGGAAAGTTCAGGAAAGATAGTGTTATTTGGCTGGTACCTTGGTTTGGGATTTCAGGCTCTTTATAGGACAGGATCACTGATGTTCGACTGAGTAATCTGTCACAGGTAACACTCTCTGTCTCAGGTCATTTCAGACTATATATAACAGCAGCATGAGGCAATGGTTTAGGAGTGAATATAGGAAGAAAAACCCCAAGATTAGTGTTTCAGAGAAGGAAGAAGCATGGATGTATTGATAAGAAGGAAAGAACAGCATGAGCTGTTAGCATTAGCAGATATTTCTACTGATTTCTTCTGCTCTTTTAGAATATGCTATCAAATCTTCATTGGCTTCTAGTAGTCTTCTGTGAAGGACTATGAATGTTCAGTATGTACTGAATGCAGAACAATTTCCTAATTCCATGTTTTCCCTCTTCTTGCAGTATAACAAACACCTGTTTGTGCACATTGGGCAGTCAAGCCCCAGCTACAATGACCCCTACCTCGAGGCAGTGGATATCCGGCAGATCTATGACAAGTTCCCTGAGAAAAAAGGAGGCCTGAAGGAGCTCTTTGAAAGGGGGCCAGCTAACGCCTTCTTCCTTGTCAAATTCTGGGTAAGAGAAGGGCCCTTTATAGGGTACCCATTTGCTATGAAGTTTCTCACTTTAAAAGCTGGGACCTAGCTGGCTGTTAGAAAACTGCTGCCTCCCAACAAATTTTTCCATGTCTAGGCAACTTAATACAGCCATGACTGTCACTGGAGATCTTCCCTTGACCCCAGAAGGCACGCTTTCTGGCCTGCAGCAAGATGTATCTTTCACACTGTCCATCTGTAGGGCTGTTCTGAAGGTTTGCAATTGGTGACTTGGACGCTCTCAAATTTTTATTTGTGTATAAGTAAAGAATTCAGAGGAAATTATTCTTTGCATAGTCTTATGCAGTGTTGTGTAACTCCTCAGTCAGAAGCAATACTTTTCCATCTCTTCTCCTCTCTCTGTAGTTGCATTTTGGGTTATCCAAGTACTACTAATTTACAGATGCATATTTACTGCTGGGAGAGCAAAAGATAAGAGAAACATACAAGGAAATTGGATTATGCTGATAATATATTACAGAGATGACTTCTGGTAAATTGACAGAAATCAGCTTGACAAAAGCTTACTCACCCAATTTGGATTTTTGTGATTTAGCTGAAATTTGAAAAAAACTGTGCCATTGTGCTTCAAGGTACAAACAAAATAGCTTTGGTGATCGATATTATCTTAAGTATTACGAAATTAAAAATAATAGTAGCTCAGGGCAGTTGTACACTAGATGGCTGAGGGAATGTGTAATGGGATTTGAAGCCTTTCACCTTGAGTTTACCACAAAATTCAACCTGAGGTCAGAGTGAGATGATGAGAAATGAGCTTTTATATCTCATTCTCTTCACAGAAACTGGCGCTAGAAAGCCTCCTGACTGGTGCTTTCAGAAGGAAGAGTTAAGTGCCTTGAGATGCAGCTTCCCAGCTGTCCCAATCCTAGCCTTTCCAGAAATGAGTTGGAGAATGCTGGCTGGGAGTCTGCTGCTCATGTGCCTGTGCCTGGAGTGTTGCTTGCTGGTGATTTTTGGGGACCCATAATTTTACTACCTGCAGTTTCCATGCTACTTATCTGGGCCCTTCATGGGATTAGCTCCTGGCAAAGTACAACAAAGCCTGCCTGGGGTGCTCAAAACAAAAGGTGAAAGATTAGCTTGGTTCTGGCTGGGAGAGACAAGGGCACCTTGCTGAGAAGCTTATCCTTTGACAGGGCACCCTTTGAAAGGTAGTGATTGCCTTTTGTGCTTTGGAAGTTTCAAGAACTAAAAGGAAGAGCTTAAAGGGAGATGTTACATAGAGAGAATAAAATACTTTGAACTCCTTGACCTGAAGAGAGGGAAATCATGAAATTGTGATGTGGTGCAACTGTGATTTTATTTATCAAAATCAACAGTGTGCTTTTCTGCTTTTGTGGTTCAGTTTGGGGACAGCGGTAATTTGGTTTTTAATATCAGAAGAATAAATGTGGCCTATGCATTGTGTCAGACCAACCTCTATCAGGGTTTTGAAAGATTTAGATGATGGGATGTCATCGAGTTGGGCTCTTTCTGTTCCCATGTGAGGTGTCTGGTGTTCAGAGGGTATCAAATCACTGGAATTTGGCTTGATTAAAGAGATGCGACATAGGATTTGGAACATCTTTACTCCAGTGTGTACATGACGTTGTGGGGCTCTGCGACTCTATACTTATAAGGACAGAAATATTTCTGGGCTTGGTTTAATATTTTGACTTTCTGATTTTTTTTGGTACTCTTGCATTGTTGAATTCTATCTGGATTTAACATCAGGTTTTTATTGGTAGCAACATTACAGGTTATCACTTAGAAATAGGTGAAGTTTACAAGTCAAGTCATTAGTTAATTAGAAGCCTCTAAGACTTTTAAGAAGCAAGTAAATAAACAAACACTTTTCATAGATAAGGAAAAAAGGAAGAAAACTAGATTTCAGCAGAAATTTTTATATCCCTCTGCATTTTTGTACTTTTGTAGCGGTATGTGCTAGGGCTATGTGCTGCCTGATAGCTCTGGACAATTACACAAATATACTGTTGATGTTCAAAGATACTGGATAAAGCAGTTACTATACTACACTGTTGAATTTATGGCATCATTTTAGGATAAAATGGTGAGTAGAATTAAATACTTGGTGGGCAGTTTTGAGACATGAAGATATGATTGATTTTTCAGAGGTTCTGCATTGAAGTTGTGGTTGCAGGTTACAAAGACTTTAAACAAACAAGGAATGAATAAGCTGGGGTTGGATGTATGCAGTCTTAGGCTTGAAGAACCCGAGGCATGAACCCGCCATTGCTGCAGTAAGCCCTGAATATACCAGATGATCTGTTGTGCACCAGAAACCTAATTCTAAACACCAGGGTTGGGGGTTCTTGACATCAGTGGTGGCACTGAGGATCTAGTATGACTGAGAAAGAGATGTGCTTTAAATTATTTATACAATAGCCAAGAGTTGAAAGTTGATGAGTTTGAAACATAAGCAGTGTTGCAGTGTTTGTAATTCTTCCTTGGTTTTGGCATTGGGAATTTGGTACAATGAACTGATTTTTGGACTTGGGTTGGCGAGTTGTGTACGACATCTGTGTGACATTTCTCTGTGCTCCAAGTGCATTCTAGCACATGACAATGAATGTGAGACATTAGCCTCCCAACACATGGGCAGTGGCAGCCCTGCTCTTTTGCAGGCTAATATTATCTCTGCCACCTGTTCCTTGCTTCTCCCCGTGAACTCCTCCTGTACGGATCATTATTAATAGTTTGGGGAAGAGGCGTTCCCAGGGCTTTGCACGTTAGTAGAATGGTGCACTTGCATCTTGGAGCTTTCAGAAGTTGTGAGACTCTGGATGGAAGACAGAAGGAAAATGACAAACCAGGAATTCAGGACAGGTAGCACTTTGCAGAGAGCAGCCACCCGTAGAAACATGAACCGGGGGAATTTCTTGGGAGCCCTGTCCTGCCTGTGAAGAATATATGTGGTGATATCTTCTTGGTGATAGGCAGTCAAATCACTGAGCATTTTCTTTCAGCTACATGAAATATACTTTTGTGGGAAAGTGCTGATGGGATGGGCTGGAAACTGCTGTCCTGCACTTGGCTTCTCTCCTGCCACAAGCGAATCCAGTCAAAGCAGGAGCCGTGCAAATTGCCCTCAGCACCCTGCCTTGCCCACTGGATGCCTTCAATCCTGACCTGGCAGAAACTGCCTGGAGAGCAAGGAATGGCAATTTGGTCCCTATGTCCAGTCTGTTCTCGGTACTCCTTCTGGGACAGCAAACAAGACAGCAGCAAGAAACAGAGAATTTTATGATTTTTGCGCACATTAATTTCACCTGCCATCCCCAGCACCACCTCCAGTTGCTGCCTTATGTAAAGGGACTCTGCCAATGGCACTTCTTTCACCAAAGTAGTTCCCCACACTGTTCAACAGTATAGATATTATTGAGAGCAAAAAGCAGACCAAGAGACCAAATTGCTGAGGAATTTTCAAAGAATCTTTTTCAGAGATGGAAAGGAGAGAGGAGCATATTAACTTGTGGAGGGTTACTATGCTCTTCCTGGAAAAAATTCCCTCTCTTCCATCTAGAAATCTTTTCTTATAGGTAATTAAACATTCTGCTTACTTCTCTGGGAAGGAGGAAATCTCAGATATTTCCCCCAAAGCAGGTAGATTCACTCTTGCATGCAGTATGTGGATCACTGAGATGTGCTATATCACTGATACCGCAGTGATTTAATTTCAGCTTATTTGGAAGTCATCAGGCAAGCTATGGACATCATCTGTGCTGAGCTTGCACAGCAAGTTGAACACGTCCCAGGCACATCAGATTGCTGCTATGCCAGAGTGTGCACAGGTTTTTGCATCTGGAACTTCTTGGGCAGAAAGCAAGAACACTGGCTTGGTCAGATAAAGTAGTATGGTCCAGTTGGTGACTTGTAACTTGGATTTAGCTTGTAATATGCCTCATTTATTTGATCTTCTACCTTTGCTTTTAAAAGAGACTGAGAACAGCTGTTTGAATGCTGGACACCACCCAACAGTCTGAATGCTGCTGCTGCCCCTGCAGTCCCACCCTGTTCTAGCAGTGGCAAGTAGGAGCAGCTCAGCCCCCTCAATGAGGCTTTCCTAAATCCTGCCTGTGTCTCCTTTGGCTGCCTTGGTTGGGGTAAGGAATATATTCAAGACTCATCTCACTTCTTGTTGGACATACTAGGGCATTTGCCAGGCAGGAGTTGAGGCACCCAGGTTCTAGTCACATCCAGTTATGTATTAAACAATTCCATGCATTCCCAGACCATAAAGTGAAGATTAGCCCTCCTGCTTGATGGAGTTCTGGGAAGATGAATTTCCTTTGAATCGTCGTCATTATTGTGACTTGCATCTTTTAAGGGTGGAATGTACTGGACACAGCAAGTCAGACCTGTCTCTGGTCACCTTGGGTGCTTGCTGCAGCCCTGAGTGTGCTTTGACACAAGGTCTTCTTCAGAGAAGCAATGTAGTCCCGATGGTCTAGGTGTTGTGAGGAGCTCATAGGAATCTAGGTATGAAGGCTATAGTGGTTTTAGATGTTAAGCTAAATGCAGTAGCTCTTTTGATCATTATCGTCCTCGTGCAATGCTGAGAAGTTTAACTGCATCCTTTCATGAATTACCCTAGTGTCCAGTTGACATTTAGAAGCTAATTTGGCCATAGCAGATTACAGTGTTCTTCCTCAATTTTCTGCCTTGTCTGCCTTCAGGAGGTAATCATCTGCACAGCAGGGAAAGCTAAGAGATTGGAGTTCCATTCCTGAGTCGTTCCTTGGTCTTGTGTTCATGTACACCATTGCTATTTTCAATTCCCATGAATAAACCAGGTTGCAAATAGTTCAAGAGCAGATATGTGTGTGCTAAATAATCTCTGGTACGGGGGCAGTGCCTTCCTTGAGAAAGTGGGAACCAGCAGCTGTAAATAAGTGAATGAGCTGTAACTGTAAGGCCAGCATGGTGTGGGGTGCTGCAGCTCCATTTTCCTGCAAACATGAACTGAAGCCCTCAGCAAGCTGCTGCTGCCGCCATTCCGTGGAGTTCCTGAAATTCCATGCATGTATGTTTATGAGATCTACAGAGGTGACAGGAAGTGGGTACACAGCTCTTGGTGGCTGATCACTCTATGTCTGACCATCCTAGCCCATAATATGGGACAAGCTTTAGAATAAAAAGTGCAGTGTAAATGTGAGGGAGTTCCAACATGATCCCACTGCTCCACTGCAACAAGGGTTCCAGGAACCTGATTGTACATAATGTTAGTGAATGATGATGACTCCTTAATTCAAACAGTATTACTATAGTTTTGCCATTAATGTTGATCAATTAGATGTTAATTGGCTGTGAAATTCTAGTCTGGCCTTCTGATGGGAGGCTTGTCAAATTGTGGACGCACCTAGAGCGGCTTCTTAGGGCTAGTGAAGCTTTTCTTGTGAAGTGGAACTAGCACCTTTCTGCTTTGCCTCGTATTGACTGCATTTATTTTTTAATTGTACCAGTGAGACTTTAGGAGAATGTAACCTTAACTTTACTAGTGAGACCCTGAAAATGTTTGTCTGGTTCTGCAGTGAGAGCCTTTGCTATGTTTATGTAGCAGTGGCCTGACCAAAGCTCTGTAGCCTTGACCCTTTGTTCTATTTGACTCAGTGGGACAATTTCTTTGGAAGAACGGAATCTAGTCCATACATTGTGTTTATCACTCCCAAGGAAAACAAGCTGAAAAATATTGTGAAGGACTTCTGGTCTAGTTCCTTTTCAGAGAAGGGAAGAAATTAATCTTTATTCAGACAGTTGGAGTGTGGGTGAAAGAATAGAGTTAGTTGCATTGGCATGGAAGTGAGTATTACAGTATTAAAGTACAGTATTACAATACAGTAATTCAGTAAAAACCTGAACCAGAATAGAGTAACACTGCTACTATCTAATACATGTACATTTGTGGTACAAAGAAAGTAGCTGTATAACTATAGTTATTTAATATGAAGGTCTTCAGCATGACCATAATAATTCACTAGAAGAAGCTGTCCTGCCTTATGCTTTCCATATTGCTACCCATCCTCCCAACACACGTTCTTTATTTGAACACACTCAAGTGTTTCTGAATCAGGCCAGGGAACTGATCCCACTGAGAACTAGCTGAGCAATTCCTCCGTGAGCCTTGTAATACAGCTAACAGAAATGTGTCAGTACAGCAGGAGTGGGGAAGCACAAACTGCTCTGGAAGAGTGAGACTGCTCTCTCTTGGGGTCAGGACCAGCCTGGCATCATCAAACTACAACTCTGAGGTGCAGTTCCTCAAGACACTCAAGCCAATCTGAGTATGTGTTGCTATGAAAATAGGCAATCTTTGTGTCCTCATCTCTTGTAGTGGCACAAAGGCAGCAGTAAGCTCACGTGTCTACAGATGGGGAGAAAACTTGATTGGCACTTTCTAAACTGACCTAAACCTTTTGTGAGACTGCTCCTTAAGACTACTAAGCTAACAGTATTTATTATCTCATGGCAGAGAAGAGACAGGTATTTTGCATGGCAAAGAAAGAGGGATATTCTTTATTGTGGTGGTCCAGTTCCAAAGCTAGCATTGCTTGTCCTTAGCACTGCTCTAGATCTCAAATAAAAACTCTTCACCGACACTGGTTGAGAAAACCCTGCTAGAATGGCATTTAACGCTGTCCTATTCACACTGTGTCCACTGTAGCAGGAACACTCTTTCTTCAGTTTCCTCTTTCCCTTGGTTCAGCTGGAAGAATAAAATGCCCTGGAGCAGCCTATGGGAACCGATCCTTGCTTTTATGCTGATGTAAATTAGCACCTGGGCTTGTGGAGCACAGAAAAGCTCTGCCCTTTCAGTTTTGAAGGGGAGGAAGCTGAGCTGGGCATTCCCACACACCTGTTGTGTTTCCAGAGCTTAAGGGAACCGCCGCTTGCTTCATAACTGTGGTTGGAATGACCCCTGGTGGAAGCTTCAGCCAGCCAGGGTTTTTAGGACTTAACGTCCCAACAGGAGGCTTCGGTTGGTCAGCCTTAGGCACTCACATTTGAAAACTGTGGCTGCTAATGGAGATGGGTTTGAATTCAGGTGTAACTGGGCTGGATCCATCAGTAACCTGCATTCCTTATGTTGCATCCTATCTATTTATAGTCTTTATGTCATAGTACCTGAGCCTGATGTGTGTGTATACTCACACATTCCTTGTCCCTGCTGTCTCTTTTCCCTTACCTATACTCCTAGAGTGGAAAAACTTTACTACTGTTGCTTTACCATTATTTCCCTTCCTTGGTGAGTCAGCCCAGTTTAGCCTGTCTGTTGCACTGCCCTGTCTCTGCAGTCTGCTCTCCACATGCTTTGTGAGTACCTCCAAACCATGTTGTGTGTTTTTAATGTTAGGAGGATATTCCACCACATTTCTCCAATGTGTACGCAAATCCACACCACCATTTTCTGAAGTGGGAATGGGATTTTATTCAATACTCTTCAGATTTCTACAGCTTGCTTAATGCACATTGGTCTGCTTAAGGAGCTTGGGACACTCCAATACTTTATGATCTTGGCTACACAAGGTAATGGTGAGAAAATGCCACAATCATCTGTTCATAACCATCTAAATTTTTTTTTCTCTTTTTTTTTGGCAGGCTGATTTGAATACCAATATTGAAGATGAATCCAGATCTTTCTATGGCGTTTCCAGCCAATACGAGAGCCCAGAAAACATGGTCATTACCTGTTCCACCAAAGTGTGTTCCTTTGGAAAGCAGGTGGTAGAGAAAGTAGAGGTAAGGAGCAGACACCTGGGTGCAAGGTTCTCTCTGGCTGCTGTTTTGTGACTTCAAGTATTTGCATCCTTCTTTTGTATCTCAAGGCAAAGTATATCTCATGCTCCTTGTCAGGGAATGGATGCCATAGATTATTATTTCTGAGACATGCAGGCGTTAAGATCACTCAGCCTGCAACGTGGCCTTGTCTAAGGACTTCACTGAAGTTCTGGTAGTGTTTGCTGCTTTTCCCTTATATCTCAGTTTCTGAGGAGCTGTAAATATGTAAGACTCTTAGCTCCGGTGATTCTGGGTTTTTTTGGGAAGCAAAGGAAAGCTAGGAAACATAGACCCTTTGTTTTGTAGTCCAGAAATGTAAAAACATATAAGCAACACCTCACTCTTGTCACTGTTTTTAAACAGATCATTTATAGACTATAGCCATTAATTGACTGTAATGATTTACAGACTATAGTCTTATGGTTTTATTTGACCTAGAGCTTGAGCAACAAGGGAACTGCAAAATCATGCATATAACTGGCATTGAAGAAATTAGTTTTGATGCCACATTCAGCTGCTAAGAGAGCTGCTTTGACGTGCCTCCTGCTGCCCTATTTCTCAAGGAGCCTTTAGATGCAGAAGCATCTATGTGCAGAACACCAGCTGTTCTCATGTCAGCAGTCAGTTCAAGGTGCATCCTTCCCCAAAACCCATCTCCAGTCACATGATAGGCATTCCTAAACTCCAATTAAGTATTTGCAGATGGGACAGAGAGGCCAAAGTAATGTGTCATGGTGCACAGGAAAGAAGACCAAGTGTCTGGGGTGAAAGGAGGTTACAGGCATTTAAGGGTCTGTTGTGAAATCATAGAATATGGTCTCGGTTTCTGTTCAAAGGCAGATAAAATATACAGGAGCTAAGGTGTGAATGTGAGCAAGAAAATCCCTCTGTGTACCATTTGGCAGACCCTCTCCTAAAGGGGAGCAGAAATTCCATGTTCTCTCTCACAGGTACCAGAAGGCTTTAGTCTCTTTTAGCTTTTTAGCTATAAAGCATCCTGAGCATACTATTACTATCATTACTTCCTGTTCTTGTTAAAATAGTAGTTATTAACTTTTTCAGTTTATTCACATCTAGTATTTTTCCAGTAGAGACGCAGACTGTAGTGTAGGTGCCAACTGGTCTGTTCTTCTTAGTTACCTTTCACAGTGCCCTTGAGGGTTTGCTGCTCATAAGCTGGAACCTACTGTTCTAAAGAAATAAAAGAAATCAAGCCAAAGAAATTGGAGGGCTCAAAGGGACTGACCTTGGTGCAAAGCACTGTTAATAAAATGATTTAAAAGTGCCACTGTAATTTTTCTGTTCTGAGTCCCTTTTTGTGGTTAGTGTCCCTGGTGTGACAGCGTAGCCCCACGTGCCCCTTTTGTGTTTTGCTTTGCAGACAGAGTACGCACGCTATGAAAACGGACACTATTCCTACCGCATCCACCGCTCCCCTCTCTGCGAATACATGATCAACTTCATCCACAAACTCAAGCACCTTCCCGAGAAGTACATGATGAACAGTGTGCTGGAGAACTTCACTATCTTACAGGTGGGATTTTCAACTGTTTTTGTTGCAACTTGGCAACATGTAAGCACCATGCAGGAGTTCACTGTTGAGAGTCAAAGCAGATTTCCTTTTTTAGCTCAGCATCTAATTGAACTTAGAGTCTTTCATGTGTATTGCACTTCAAGACCATTTATGGAGCTCTAGAGATAGTAACTCACGCAGAGGAACAGCAAAAGAATTTGAGAGACTTGGGTAAGAGAGAGATGAAAAATAAAGGGAGAGCTCAGGAGGCAGAGAGACAAAGGAAGGGGAATGATGAAAAAGTCAGTGAAGGAGATGCTCATTCCAGAATTCTACAAACGTTGAGGTCTTTTCTGTGCCCTGGCCCTTTTTTGCAAGGTAAAAAAACCACAAGGGCACTGTTGAGTGGCTATAAAATTTTTCTGTGGGAAGAGTTCTTTGCTGACCAGATGGTGGGGAGGGGGAGAAGTAGTGTCTTCAGAACCATCCTGGACCTGTAAAGAACATGGAGACATGCAAAGGAAGGGTCATGTTGTGGGGAAGCTCTGTGACACCTTCTGAATCACTGCAGCCTCTAGGTAGGTCAGGATTACAAGGCTGCAGCAATTAGACCTGCATTAGCGCTTTGTTACACGGGGAGCCTTTCCAGGCTCAGATGCAGCCTAAACTTGGGAAAAGGGCAGGCAGCTTAAAAGGTGGATTTTTCTAATGGACTAAATTCTGTGTTCGCCTCTATAAGAGGCATCACAGATCCTTGCCCAGAGAGCGTGAGGCTGGGTAAGTAGAAGAGATGCTGGTGGCTGTATGAAAGAATGGCAATCAAAGGGGTTTTCATTCCATTCTCTGAAGACGTTGGATAACTGCAGGCAACTCATTTCACTGCTCTATGGCTCAGACACACCAGCTATAAAACACAACGTTAATATACCTCACAGGGCATTCAGAAGTTTACTCTTTCATGTTTGTATTAAGATCTTAGACATCTGGAAGAAATGAGGAGTATAAATGCTGTTTATTTCTTTTAGAAACAAGCAAATAAAAAATAAGTTCTTTTAGATGAGCAAAAGCATGAAAGGGGCAGAGACAGAGAGATGGAAGAGCTGCGTGCTGTAAGCCATACTGAGGAACACTGAAGCTGCCTTCTGCATGCTTCATTCCTCAGTCAGGCCAGCACTTCCTATAAATTCTATGAAAAAAGCTTTCACGTAATTACACTTCCTCAGGGGCTTTATGTTTTGAGAAGTCTCATGTCCTTCCCTTACCTTCTGTCACTGAAGGCATGTCCCACGTGGGTGCTGGCACACACAGCCTTGCAGTCCTGTGTAAGATGAAGGTGCACTTGTCTCCCTGAGCAGCAGCCTGAGCATTTCCCACTCCCCACCAGGGAGCTGAAAAATGCACAATGTAAGGCATGTTGGTAGCCCTCAAACCCCACTATCATCTTTGAGGCAAGTCTAATTTTATTTTTTCTAGGTCATTTTATGAGCTTAGATTCCCATGATCCCACAAGCATCATTTATCTTGCTTTGCACATTTCTTTGGATCTAGCACTCCCAAGATTCCAGAGCCCATTTTTTCATAAAAGGGCCTGGTGCCTTACCACACCTGGATGTGTGTAACTCACCACATCTTGCAGAAGAAGAGTTCAACTGCAAACCCAATCATGAAGTAAGAAAAGAAAACAGGAGAGACCAAAATCAGACTGCTAAAATTAATAAGCAAGTTTGAAAACAGCTATTTTCTTCCTGTTTTCACAAGAACAATTAGGCTGTGGTACAGTTTAAGCCTCCAGCTAGAATGTTTTTCTTCTGCAGTTGAGTCGGTGCTACTGCTGATAAAAATCTGTCTCCTCCAGTAGGAGACAACTTTAGCTATGGCACAAACTCAGGTGACGAGAATGTGCAAAGTTGTGCAGTGACAGAGAGAGGGAAGCTGAGCTAGGAGTTCTGAGTGCAATATTTCTCTTGTCTCTGCCACGCAGTGCATGCTGCAGAAACTAGGACAACATTGCTCCTTCACCACGCTGCTGACAGAGTCACGTTGTAGAGAAGCTAAGGGTCCTGAAGGGCAGTAGGAAAAAATGGGAAAAAAGGAGCTTCTGTAAGAATGCATGAGTGTAGCAGCCATCCTTCTCCCAACACCTACAGTGTATGGAATGGGAGGTGAAATGGAGTCAAATCTGTAAGTCTCCTGTAAAAGGAGTTATACTCTATAATCCTCATGTTCTGTGTCTACCATTGGCAAGCAGGAGCAGATGAAGGGAAACAATTCACTGTGGCTGTGATATATCAATATATGTGTGAACAGGAGTGGGTGTGCCACAGGAAGGGCCTCTCTATACCCAGCAAACAGAGCAAAAAGAGCTTTTATAGGTGAAACACTTTCCCTCTGCTGAAATCTGCAACACCCAGGGTGGGGAGTAGAGGACCTGGTAGACCTGCTTCCACTGATGTGGTCACTGCTTGGTCACAGTGGACTTTTCCTCACAGTGGGCTCTGCTTACCTCCCTGTCTCTTTATTGCATTTTAGTTCTGAGGCTGGAAAAGTGCTTTGGTGTGTGGGCACTCAGACTGGGGGTCATGGTGGCCAAGCTGTGTATCAATCCTGCACCTCTCTGTTTTTTGTCTGTTACTGACTTTCTGCTTTATGTTAATAAACATTAAATGTGTTGGAATATGTGGAGCAGAGAAATAGCAGTTGCCATTTCAGCTTCTTCTCCTTTTCTGTCTAGGTTGTGACAAACAGGGACACACAGGAGACCTTGCTGTGCATAGCATATGTTTTTGAAGTATCAACTAGTGACCATGGTGCTCAACATCACATCTACCGGCTGGTGAAGGACTAGAGACTTTCTGCCCTGAGTTGTCCATGGAATGCTTGTCTAAGAAAAAAGTCTGTGCTTGAACAACCCCTGCCCCCCCAATACCAAACTGAAAAATAAACTACAGATATTGTGTATTTTCAGATAGTACCTCTGAACTGGTTTGTGATTGATAGAGTGAAGTTTCTATCTCCAGGTTTGTGCAAATGGGAAAAAGACTTGGAGTCAAGGAAACAGGCAAATGACTGCCTAAGGGTCTCACCACAATCAGCATCCTGTGAAAAGCATTTCCCACAGTGCACATCCAGGGTGTGATCACAGACATAAAAGGAGTGTATGCACCTGAGCACACAGGTAGGGCAGTGGCAATGGCAGCAGCTTCCACAACTCTGACCACATGTGAACAGGTTGAAAATGTTCATGCTACACCTGGTCTGAGTGTGTGCACTCATATACACTCATGTGAAAGTCAACACATGCACAGAGATGGTTACCATACATTTATATAGGTGCCAATTAGACATATGTGGGCATGTGGCTGTGTATAGAAACTGCACAGATATCCTGCACTGCTGCCTGTCCAGCTGTCCACCTCAGCAGTTGTGCAGTCACAGGCTCATTCTGCCTTGCTCTGTTAGAGGCTTGTTTCTTTTTCCCTCTCTTCCGTGCCTGACAGCAAGAGACCAGCCTTTTCTTTGAGTTTTAAGTGAAGTTATGCTAAGAAAATTGGATATGTTAAATCATGTTGTCTTACCCAGCAGATTTCCTCTATGTATCAAGTCTGATGACTTGATAGAGTAAAATAATTCTTGCTGCTTTTGCTTCTGCTGATCCTGGACTGCTACCAATGCCCAGTGAGCCAGAGTGTGCTCTTGTGCACCAGTAAAATAATTGTTTACAGAGGTCAAATTGTTCCACCTGTTAGCTGCAGACAGTGAGGTGCACAAGTATTGCACAGCATGTCATTTGGCCAGCAAATTGGAGGAAAAGAATGAGAGAGAACAGTGAAAACAGCTTAGCTTTCTGTGTTTCCAAGGCAATCAAATACAGCCTCTCTGCTTTACTTGTAAACTGAGGTTGTCTATTCAGGAGTCAGTGAGAGGCAATAATGTTGGTCCCCACAATGCTGCTGATGTGGGGGAAAGATGCAGCCATTCATGTTGCTCTGAGGGAAGAGGTGGTTTGCATGATGCTCTCTGGCAGCCATTGAACAGGATGTTTATTGGCTGACCAGGCAGAGTCCCATGGCCTGGACAATCAACTTAATGTGGAAGGGGGACTAATTGATTTACTTCCTCTTTAAGCCATTGCATGTCAGTTGATCTGTTGTAACTGTAGATGTGGGGGTTTCCATTTGCACGTGGGAGGTCCCTGACAGGGATGAGTCTTCACCAGGCATACCCTGTGCTTTGAAGCATGGGAAGGAAAGGACAAGGGTAGGGAGGACAGCAAAGACGATGCCATGAAGTCAGAGCTGGAGAAGGATGGTTTGTTTCTTATTATGGGAAAAGAGCTCCATATTTTTTTTCCCACCAATCTTGCAGACCCTGTATTCTCAGAAGCTACTTTTAACAACTTTGCAGGGCTAGTGCTGTTAACCTTCTCTGTGCAGGAGCCAAAAGTGGTCAAGAAGAGAAATTTTGCTTGCACCTATTAAGCAAAATCTACACTAAGTTCCTGCTCTGCTTGCTCTCTCCCAGACAAAGAAATACCTTCAAGAACTGACCTCCAAACACAGAACACAGATGCCAACAGCTTTCCATAAGACCTGCATGGCTGGTAACCAGAATGAGTCAAGCTTGGAGAAAGAGGAGCCAAGTACTTTAAACACCTAGAAAATAAAGCATCTTGAAATACCTGCTGTTCTGTGCTACACATGAAAAATCCATGCAAGCACAGGCTGCCCTTGCTCATCCATCGGGTGTTATTGCTAGTCCCAGCCAGGTGACCAAGCCACCCAGGACTGAATTAACTAGATCTCTGCAAACCAGCCAGCCCTCCAGCTGGCCACATAGGTATGAGTGGCACCCACTGGCTACAGTCCATTGTTGATGCATGCACCTGCCTATTTCAGCCCAGTGCAATTTCCTTCCTGATCTCTGAACCCTGTGTGGAGCAGGCAACAAATCATATAAAACCTCGCTAATAAGAAAAAAGACTGACCCTTGGGAAAAGTATTTTTGGCCAATGCGGACAACAATGTTTTGAAATGAAGCCTGTACAGAGAAAGGGCAGAGAAAGTCTCCAGCAATGGAAAATTCTTTGTGATGTTTATTCGTACTCTCCTGCAAACATGAGCCTGGTGCCTTGCATGCATTCACTGCAGGGTTACACCACAACAGCAGACCCTATGGAAGTCAGTCCCTGAAGAAGATGAGCCCTAGAAGTCCACTTAGTCCATTAGCTGATCAGGAATAAAACCCCATTAAGCAAAGTTTTAAGATGTTATCAAGTCAGCAAACACAAACCAACAGGCTGAGGAACAGATGAAATCTTTGCACAGTTGATTTGGGGACACTCGTGAGGGGTTTTTTTCCAACTTAAAAGCAATGGAAGACTCTTCTCTAGCACTATTCCTTTCTGTGCTTGCGCTTAGAGTTCACAGCTCTCTGGTGTCAATAACCAGGGTCAGCAAGAGACATCTACCTGCCTTTGAAACTCGGTGGAGAAATCAAAAGAAAATGAATGTGTCTGGGAGAGCTCACTTTTATGCAGGCCATGAGGTAAAGAAGATTTAGTAAAGCTATGAGGCAAAAGAAGTACTGGGAATTTTGATCTGGACTAAAAGGCTTCTGTCCCCTTGCAGAATGGGAGAGATCCATGCAAAAATACTTCAAAGACTGGAAGGACTGTAGCTCTCTGTCCCCAAGGCTTCCTTTCTTGGAATTTCACCAGAAGAAACCAGACAGTGCATCAGAACTAAGAGCCAGCTGCAATTTTGCTAAAAATAAAGCAAAGCAAACACAAAATAGCAGCATATGTAAAAAAAGAGATAGCCTAGTTTCAAGAGGAAAGGCTTAAATTGAACTCTAAAGAACTGACAACAAATGAGGATATCAGAGTGTCTTACAGGTTTAATTTCTGTTGGGGCAGAAATATCAGAATTATTCACCTTAGTATGTAAGAACTTGCTGTGATATCAAAGGATGAAACAGTAAAAGCTGATTCCCCTGGTCACTTAACAGCCACAACACTGAGACATAAGAAGGTAAAGTGACAAAACAGGGACCTATATATCCATGTTTTCTTTATAACAAAGCACTTAAAAACTTTCCACTTAACTGACTCACTTTTCTTCGAATGTACATGCTTCAGTTTATCAGCCCTAATTTGTGCAGCTACATCTGCCTGTGGAATCATGTCAAACTGAATTAATAAATGATTCCACTTACTGATAGTCTTCTGAGATAAGACACAACAGACCATGGGTCTGAGCAACACAAAACTAGCCCTCCCTTCATCTTCACTTCAAAGCCAAAAGGAACACTTCAGGTAAGACAAGTTCATTTGAATACATTCATGGATCTGTGGTGAGGGGGTGGGAACTTCTTAAGCTGACATTGCCAACAAAGAAAACATGTAGGTAGGCCTAGAGGCAAAGGTAGGGATTGAATTTAAATCTCTTTCTACTTCAGTATCTAGACCCAAGGATCTTTATTTCCTTGAGTATTATGCACATGATTTAGCCTTTGGTGCAATGGTTTCCCAGTGACCTTTTCTTCCCCATTACCCGGCTCATTTTTGTCTTGCTTCTCTGACATCCTGGACTAGACGAAGGAGTTGAAGAACTTGTGTGGTTACAGCAAGGAATAAGAACTAATTCAGACAGGTGAGAACACCTTCAAACTTGCCCTAGAGCTGTAGAAGAGGCAGGAGAAACACATGCTGAGCCTTCAGGAAGCTGACAGGGGGTCATGCTGTTTCATCAGTCCTGCAAGCAGAGTCTACTTCAAAACCAAGCAGGAAGGCAGGAGACAACTTGCATGCTTGTAGTGAAATAGCAAGATCAGGGCTACTCTCTACAAGGCAAGGCTAGCCAGAAGCTTGACCACAGCTTTGTCAGTAACCTCACAGACCACGGTGCAGTCCCAGTCCTCTTGGACACCTGCAGATCCAGATCTACTACACTGGTAGCTATGTTTGCCTGCATTCAACATGCTGGTTCAGCAATTAGTCAAGACTCCAAATCTGTGATTCATACAGTTTTTGGCCTCTTAAATGACACACAAAAGTAGTGGTGCTCATTCCGAGGAAAACAAGTAGAGCATCATTAAAGAGCACTGCTCTCATCTCCTTCAGGTGCAGAACTCAGCAATAATGATGGAAAGAACCTGAATACAGCAAAGTTAGAGAGTCTAGATGGATGATCTCTTTCTGAATAAAAGAGAAGCATAGATTTTGATTTTCAACCTCCTTAATTTCCCCACAGCACTCAGCTCTGTTGCCACGTTATCATTTCATCTGAAACTGGTGGCTGGGACCAAAGCCACAGACTTGCTATTACAGTAGAGGGGGTACATCCTGTGAATCACACTGGAAAGCATCTGTTTCTAGATGCCTCAAAGCTGTTCTCAAAAGCTGCATGTAGCCCTTAGGTTTGCTGCTCAGATGCCATGGATTCCGGTACACAGAATCACAAAATTAACTAGGTTGGAAAAGACCTTTGAGATTGTCAAGTTCAACCTATGAGCTAACACAACCCTGTCAACCAAACCATGGCACTAAGTACCACATCCAGTATTTGTTAAACAGCTCCAGGGACAATGACTCCACCACCTCCCTGGGCAGCCCATTCCAACGCTGAACCACTCTTTCTGTGAAGAATTTTTTTTTAAAGTCTAGCCTAAACTTCCCCTGGTGCAGCTTAAGACTGTGTCCTCTCATCCTGCTGCTGGTTGCCTGGGAAAAGATGCTGATCAGGTGCAACTCTTTCTGTTCCTCACCGTACAGACAACATCAGAGTGTTGTTAGATTCAGTCACATGTGGAAGACAGCTAGTTAAAGCTGATGCACAGAACTGGGATTACTTCCCTAAATTTACTGGCATAATTGAGAAGAGACCTGCAGATGAATGCAGTTTCCTTGGTAGAAAGTGTATCTGCAGTATCAGCCACTCCAGTCCCCAGTTTCACAGTGACTGTCATGCTCTTCCCTAAATGATCAGGTTCCTACAAAGCTCCCATATATGTTTTATTTTCTTCTCATGCACTTTCACCTTCTTTCCAAGGTAGACACCAAATGATGACTTGATTTCACATATCTATTCTTTGCTTTGACCTGAACAAAAGAAATCCCATACACCTGGGTATAAAGCTGCTTGTGCTTATGCAACAGGCAAAGAACACAACATCATGCTGTTTCTTTTAGAGTAAACAACAATCAACAATAACATCACCACCAAAACTGTCAAACATGTCCTCATTGTCTGCTGACTTCCTGTGCCGCTTGTCTTTCAGGAAGTGGTTGTTTATTTCCAAAGTTTGAGTTATTTAAAGATTGGCAACAATTCTGAAATGAAGATCCTTCAGTCCTCAGGTACAATGGGATTTGCTGCATTAGAGCTACAGCATCCAGGAGATGGATTCTTCTTGGAGTCTGGAACCAAAGAACCAAAAGAACTTCTCTCCACAGATTTCTTTATCTCCTGCCGCATTGCAAGACACATTTCCTTCATTGCTTGGTTTAAGGTAAACACACAGCAACGTTTGGATACTTCTGTACATAAATAAATGACGAACAGAGAGCTGCTGCACACGCTTCTCTTCTGGAGGGGAGAGGAACAAACATGCAGCATATGACAGTTGTGTTGCTGGCAGCATTGCCACCAGAGTGCTTTGAGTCTGTTGAACCAAGCAGTTTATAAAAATCCACTTAGGACAGGATGGAAGGTACGAGAGAATATATTTGATGTGGACATCCCCTTGAATTGAGAAGTGTGACAGCAGCAGCAGTACCAGAGAAGGAAATGAGAATACACAGGGGACCTAGGAATGTGAAACAGATCTTCCTTCTGCAAAAACATTTATGGTAAAGCCTTGAGTTGCTCTTCATACACTGTCAAATACAGTTCTCCTCAGGAGGCCCATGTCCATAGTCTACTTCTGTAGGCATCTCTGCCCCAATTCTACGTCGTTTCCCCACCGCATAACACTTCACTTAGTGGTCCATGCCAGAACCTTCCCCAGCCATGTTAAGACAACTCGAGAGACTCTTTTGCCGGAGACTGTGTTTAAAGTTGGCTTCGTTAAGTTTTTGTTGCACTGCCACTGTCACGCAGGGGAAGGCAGGTGGGGACTTTCTGTATGATCTCAGAGGATCTCCCTTATGGCCCTGTCTCACATAGCACCACAGATAAGAATCATGAAGGTTGGAAAAGACCTCCAAGAGTCCAGCCATTAAACCAGAACTGCCACATCCACCACTAAAACAATTCTCTAAGCACCATATATGCTTATATTTTGAATACTTCCAGGAATGGTGACTCCACCATTTTCCTTAGCAATCTGTTCCAATGGTTGAACGCCCTTTCAGTGAAGAAATATTTCCTAATGTCCCATCTAAACCTCACCTGGCACAGTTTGATGCTGTTTCCTCTCGTCCTATCACTTGTTACCTGGGAGAAGAGACCGACCCACACCTGTCTACAACTCCGGCTGCGACCGCAGAAACCCCAGAGGAGCGCTCAGACACGCTTTCCCCCCTGTGCTAGAAGCCACAGCAACATACCGGCAGTGGTGGTGGGCTGCAGACCACCGAGCATCTGAGCCCGGGCTTGCCGTTTGCAGCAGCGGTCAGGGCTGCACGCACGGCCGCCTGCGGGCACGGGCACCACCCCCGCCTACCTGAGCCCGGAGGGGACGGCCGGCCGCGGGTCCCTCGGGG
>WEIT01036412.1:49587-91645 GCA_013389985.1 Dryoscopus gambensis | reverse complement strand
GAGCGAGCCCGCGGTGGGCTGACAGCTCCGCTCGGCAGCCGCCCGCGGAGGTGGTGCCAGCGGTTCCTGCCTTCCCCCTTCTTATGTAAAACTTGACTCCAGCGTGGCCTTTTCCTGTTCTAGCTTTTGGAAACTTTTCTTGCTGAATCTTGGATATCCGCCTGTCACCGTGCTCCTGGTGGGAGGTGGGAGCTCTGTGAGGTCTGCCTCTCGGGAAGGCCTTCAGCTCCAGGGGTTTGTGATGGGCAGAGGGGAGGAACTGTGGTATGGGAATGCTGTGTTAAAGAAAAAGCTAGACTGCAAGGGTGAGCGGCATTTCTCTACTTAATCCTTTTATCAACTCTTTCGTTCGGCGCTTTTACTCTGCATAGTTTTGTGATTTGAACCACAGGAATGGGGGCACCTGATTTTCCTACCTGACTGCAGTGAACTTGCTTTAAGACTTGGGCATAAGTCACCTGGGATATGTCTGTGAGAAAGTTAAATATTCTCTAGAACAGCCATGAGAGTCATATCACACAGTTTGTTTGGGCTGTTGGCCCACTTCTAGATGGGCCTAAACGTTTGCCTGTGACAGCCAAAACTTAACATGTTCCTGTAGCAAAGTTCTTAGTAACAGGTGCCACAAATTGTTTTAATGGTTTGTTTGTTAAGCTGGTAGCGGAGTCCTTTGTAGCCAGGGTGTATAATTGCAGAGGATAGCAGCCACTGAAGTGTGCATTTGTATGAGTTGTGTTGGCGTGGAATGTGGGTTCAGAGTTAGCAATCAATAACTTTTAGAATGTCAAAAGATAAATTATCAATGTGATGTTGAGAACACCAAGGAAAAAAATCAGTCCTTGCAGTTTTATGTCCTTTGCTTCCATTTTCCAAGTATGAAAACTGATGGAGCTAATATAGCTTCTGCCTCCAGATCTTTCCCTTTCGTATTTTTAGACCTGTGATTATCAAATTGCAAATCCTACAGACAAAGCCTTTTGTATAATGGAGCTGTAAGACTTGTGGCAAACTTGGTTTTGGGTGCTTTCTTTAAGCCTAATTCTCATTAATAAAGCTGCATAAGAAGACCTTGGGGTCAGAACATAACAAATGCAACATCATTTGCATTATTCAGGCAAAGCTCTGGGGTTAGAATGGCCCTGTTATCTCTGTTGAGCAGGATAGAGGGTTAACTGTGAATGTCAATGTTATCTTAGCTATTTTGGTTATTTTAACAGAAAGTAGCTATCAGAGATGCATATCCCACAGTCTTTGCTTTCCGTGCTATTTTAAGTTATTTTCTTCCACAGCATGCCAAACCTCAGCCTGTGCATGAGGGTATTTCCATCACAACTGTATATTTTTAGTGTTTAACCCCTGTCTCCCCAAACACAAACTGAAAAACTGCAATAGAAAAGTGAAACACAGGAAGAGCACAGATTAAAATAGCAAACCAACACTGAGGTGGCAGCACTGATTGGAGGAGTTACTTTCACATTTGTGTCACAAGTGAAATTAGCAAGTTTGCACTAGAGAACCCAAGACTTTGTCTTGGTATTACTCTGAGAGAGCTGGTATGGAGCAGAAGTGACTGCTTGTTTTAGAAGTAGTATGTTAATATTCCCGAGGTACTTGGGTTTTTACACTTGAAAACCCATCTCAGTTTCTCACTTTTGCCATGTTTCAGGATTGTGCTGTTTGCAAGCGACTGATGCCCTGTTGGTTTCCTATGTTGAATGTCACTAGTTTTATTGATGCATGACAAAAAGAGAGAGAGCGGTTTAAAGAAGCTGAGCACGAGCCAGTGTTGTGCCCTGGGAGTGAAAGCAGCTGACAATACTCAGGGCTATTTTACTAAGACTGCAGCCAGTACCTGAGGAAGTGATTATCTCAGGTTGGGGGGTCTGCATCAGCAGGGTCTGGGACCAGGATTCACACACATGGCTGGAGGCAGGCACAGCATGACACAGGTTGGGCAGGCACTGAAAGCCTCAGGCAGAGCTAAAATGGGGTCCCTGGTGCCATAAGCAGAGAGTGAGGATGGATGTGAGGCTAAGAGAGCATTTGAAGGCCTTTCAGTGCCATGAGGATCATATGCTGAGGGAATTACTGTTCAGCCTGGAGAAGAGAAATCTTTGATGCGACCTGTAGAGACCTTTGTGTACTTTAGAGGAGGTTCTCAAGATGACAGAGCTTCTTCACTTTGGTACGTGGTGGCTGCATGAGGGACAAGAGAGGAAAGCTGAAATGAGGTTCAAGATAGACGTCATTTCCTGCAATGAGGACAGTCAGATGTTGGAACAAGTTGCCCAGAGGAGTTGTGCAATGTCTGTCCTCACAGGTTTTCAAGGCCAAAGCGGATAAAGTCCTATTGGGACCTCCTGGCTGGCCCTGTGTAAGGTAGAGCACGATGGAGCCCCTACAGGCCTGCTCCAACATGAAGTCTCTCACCCTGAGATCAAGCAGCCATTTGGTCTGAGAAGGAAGGAGGTGTGTAAAACTATGGCAATACTTGTAAATACCCCAGATGAAGAAATAAAGGAAGGTTTTAGGATGCTGATGTGTTGCTAAGATGCTAAAAAAATTTAAATTAAAAGCTTTCCCCACTATGCTAGGAGCTTATGCTGGAAAGGTGTGTATGTGGGTAGGCGAATACTTTGTGAACATGCTTTCCTTTAGTGATTCTCAGAGTACAAAAGTGCCTTTTTGGTGTAACATCACTTAAAGATGTGTTCTGGAATAGAACAAACCATATTCTTTCAAATTTCTTGTAGGAAGCATGATGACAATAAAGTGTGGTGCCGAGCTTGAGGAAAGACAGTGTATGACCAGGGAATAGCTCTTATCTGAGGGTTGCCTTCTTTGACTCTCTAGAAAACAGAATAAACATGCCAGGACCAGCAGATCGTCTCCCTGTTTGTGCTGTGGTTGTTAACAGACCTTAGGATTGAGTCAGTCCTGGTGAGGCCATCTTAGCAATACCCAGAGAATGTGAGTGGATCAGAAATAGATATTTCTCTTTTTCTCTCTACGTGGCAGTGAAATTATGGAAAAATAGGGATGTGCTCAGGACATGCCACCTCTTCACTCAGTGCGGTGCATGTTAGAATTTAATTTTGAGGAGAAGTACTCATTGGGAAGATACAAACCATTGTATATTTTACTTAGGTGTAACAGGATGCTCTATTGGAGACTAAAGAGGTATCACTGGTGCACTCTGCACTTCATCTCTCCTAATCTCCTAAAACTGACCTCCAGAGGCTGTTTCTGCTGCTCCTTGTAGCCTCCCTCTGATGAAACATACATCACTGAATGTCAGTGCTTTGTTTCCTGGGAAAAACCCCATCAAATCTGTCTTGTGGGTCACTTTCCGTGGTTCAGTGACATGTTTCCTGTGGTGTGTTTGTCATGGGGCAGGACGTTGTTCTCCAGTGAAAGACGCTGGATGCTTTCCTCATTGCACGGGTGTTTCTGGGAAAGTGATGTGTCTCTGTGAATTAAGTGTTAATAGAGCTGGACAGCACTGTTGCATAAATGTCTTTCAAGCCCTAGCTCACCCTTCCCTCTGTTTTCTGATGATATTTCAGACACTTGCATTCATTGCTGTCAAAAAATAAACCTTGAGGGCTAGAGTTTGTAGAATGAGGTATGATCCTTGGGCAAAGCCTAGCTGCTGCAAGCTTGTACTGTCCACACGCCCAGTAAGAGCGAAGACATCTGACTGTGCTTCACATGGAAGAAAGAACAGATAGGAAATGTGGGATCCCGAGTAAGTAATGAGCTGTGTTTTGATGCCAGTGACATGTATTGTTCTGTTAGACTGCCTGTTGAGGAGAGGTGAAAAAATTCTATTGTTGAAAAGCTTTTAAAATCAAGAGTTTAAAACTGACAGGCATGTTGTAGGGATAGCTCCAGGCAGATGGGGCAAATTAAATCATAAACATATGCTCTAATAAGCCTTTAAGTGGACAAAGGTATTAATTAAGCTTAGCATTTCTTTACAGTGATGTGAATATGACGTTGTAATACTACGATAACACTGAAGTAGTAGCATAAGTTTGAAAGATTGGAAGTTTGCATTAATCTTTGTTTCAAAAGGTATAACAGGAAAATTTCCTGTCAGAGTTCTCCTTTCTAATTCAAACGCTGTCATGCTGTTCTAACGCCTGATATTTCTGGAGCTGGAAGTGACTAATAGCTGGGTGTTTATTTCCATGATCCCTGTTGCAAGTGCAAAAGGGGAAACAAGCTGCATTAACTAGTGAAAAGCTGATGATATTTTTGAGGCCGAGTCACTGTATGTCTCTAGAATCAGCTTGAACTGTGTTAACTGGGCTTTAGTTTCTGCTCTGATATTGCTTCAAGTAGAGCTGCCTTTGCCCTGGGCTATCCTCACTGATTTACAAGTGCTTGGACTGGTCTGTGTAGGCTCATAGTGAGGGTGTGATGGAATTTATCAGCCTCATGCAGGCATAGGACCACAGGAGCTGCATCATCCATGTGTGGCATGTCTGGGCAGGAGGCAGGGATAGACTGGGGAAGGAGCTCAGGGGGGAGTGGGTGGGAAGGCACTAGGCTAAGGGAGAGGAAGTCTGCAGCCCTCCCCTGGGAGGAAGGGCTGAAAAGGAAGGATGAGGTGGTACACCGAGCAGAGAGTTGAAATGTCACACCCTGTCAGCAGGTTTGAAGGAAACTTAGCTCAAAATTTTGAGACCCTGTGCTACAGAACAGAGATCAGTGCAAATCTTAGAGAGTAGAGGGCTCTGTGAACTCTCCTGTATTTGGCGTCCTTTAATTTCACACCTGAAGGATTGAGGGAGGCAAAGCTTGAAGTTGAAGGAATCCTGAGTTTAGGCCACTCACTGGTGGGAAGAACCCAAGTGACTTGTCTTGTGCAATTGGTTAGTCAGTGCTGTCTCCTCAAGTGCCTTATGGCAGCATGCTGACAATCACATTTATGGTGATTGCAGCTGTACTCCAAACTCATGTTGAGCTCTGGCAAGGAGACTTTCTGTTTTCATGTGCACATTTTGAAAGGTTAAATAATTCAAGAATGCTTTTGAAAGCATACTTTCCTTTCTGTTTCTCTACTGCTGTTTTTTACCCACAACTCTGCATACCGTTCAGTGTAAGGTGGTTCTGCCCAGGATGTTCATCCAGCTTTATTTTAAACAGTTCCTTGATTTTGTAAATATATACTTATCCCAAAATCAGCTTTGCATTCCATTTTATTTTAAGACTGTAACCATATGTGAATGAAGGTTGTTACCTGACTTTGTTTGAAGAAAGAGTAGCTGAAGTTGTGAAGGATTGAAAGCAACGTTCTGAGAATGTCTAGTATGTTGTTTCCACTGGAGGACAGTCTGCACAGTATTGTTTATATGTATTTATATACATGTGGACAAAATACCATTAGGGGAATGGGATAATGGTTCTGGCAATAGGAGAGACCTGTACTAACGTGCAGATGGGAGCATGTCTCCTTATAAAATAAAAACCTAAATGGCTGGCCTAAAAGCTTGTGAAGGAAACCTTCCAAGTATAAATTAAGTGATTTTCTTTCATACATCAGAGCATTTGGATGTCTCCAGTGCTGCTGTGCTGTCTCACAAAGTTTTGCCAAGTAATAGTGGCTCTGAGTGCTAGAAAAGCTCTTGTTGGTTTGTTGCCCAGAAGTGGAGAAAGCAGCAGGACTGGCAAGACTTTGCATTCATAGCACCTGGGACACTGTGGACAGCAGCAGAGGCATCTATAGGGAGGCTATAAAAAGCACAGACACCTAATGCTGAGCTATTGGGTGCCATCAAAGATGAAGAGGAAGGGGGAGGAGCTGCAGCTCTGGGAAAATGCCCAATATATTCCCCTCACACCTACTCAGGATGGAAGATCAACTAAATCCTACACACTGAAACTTCTCCTGTTGTCTGTGGGAAGACCCAGGACAGTATTTCAGGTGAATATGGTTATAGATTAGGATATAAAGGCCATGGTTAAAGTAATTGCTGGAACCAGTGATCCATAGAGGGATTTGACTATCTGTAGAGGAAGAGACTTCATTGAGAACAGGAGCTTTTTGGATGTGTTCTCTATTCTACTTATATAGAAGGCAAAGTGAAAAGGACTATGAAGCAGAGGAGGGACCTCCTAGGGAGAATCAGGAGGAGGAAATGAGAACAGACAGAGTCTTAAGTTCCCACACCAGGGTAAATTCATCTGGATGGCTTTCAGTTTTCCAAGTTCCATGTTGTTGCACCATTTTCCTGGTGAATGGTCACCACAAAGTACCTCCCAAGACTTACACAGGAAACTCTCTTCTTTTCAATCTGTTTTTCTTAAAATAATTTCTTAAGACATCTTTCTTAAAGCAGCCAGTTTGCCTTGAAAAATCCACCTTCAGTTTCCTACTCTCCACGGACACGCAAGCAATCTCTATTGCATCCTGCTTTCTTTTATGAAAACAAAAAGTCCTGCTTGTGTTTCGTCATACCTTGGTTTTCGCAGCTATTTAGTCTCTATCTTCAATTCTTCCTTCTTATTCTATTCTCCATCAGTTCCTCTTTGAAGAGCTAAGGAAGGTCATTCTGTGGTAAGAACAGAAAAGTTTCTGTCTTTAGTCCATTTCTTCCTTGCTGTTTCTACATTAAACCACACAAAGGAAACAAAACTGGTCCAAGACATTTAGATACGTAGCTGGGTTTTTTTTCTGAACTGCTTTTTAAAGAGCTCTTTAAAGAGAAATCTTCCTTCATTTAGGAATCCCCATGTTCCTCCCTGTTTTAGGAAGTACTATTTAGTTCCTCTGTTTTTAAAATTTGAAAGTAATGTATCAAAATATTCTTAAGGCCCTTGTTTGTTTTGAAGGTGCTGTCATCCCCCTCTTTTACTTTTAAAAGATACTGAGAGGTGATGTTCATTGCTCCATGTTCTTCTTAAGTCTTTAGTAGATCACTACTAGACTATTTCTGCTTGTATCACTAGACAGACCAGTTGCTATTTCAAAGATCTGTAAGTGGTTAGAGCTGTAGGTTGTAATTTTATTCATAAAATGCACTCATCTCATACTTCAGTTACAAAATATCCCCGTGGCAAACTCAAAACTGTCAAGGACAACCACTGGTGATGACATTGGTCCAAGGCATTCATTTACAAAAGCAAACAGACTTTACTTGCCCTTGAGACATTATTTGAGGAACTGAAAGACAAGTATGATTTAGTTCAGAGGACGAGGTGTGGTGATGTATGTAACAGTTACCAGGAGAGAAGTGCCTACCAGTCACTGAGCTTTCTAGAAGAGAAAAGATCAGCATTTTCTTCTAGGTTTTGTTAAGCCCTCATGTTGTAGGACTTCTGCTTTGGAAGGGAGACTTGTCTCCTTACTTTCTTCTTCTGTAAACTGCGGATGGAACAGGTTGTCTGGCTGCTGAGTACAGTTCCCTAGTCTTGTAAAAAATATAATGAACGATTCAAGTTTCTGAAGGATTTGCAGAGTGGCAGATAGTATTTTGCAACAATCTTGTACCTACCCAAGCCCTGTAGTGAATCTATGGGGATATGAACTTGAGCTCCTCAGTGCATCTGCCCATGAATTTTCATCTCACGGGTTCTGATCTGTCAGAAGAGTCTTGTTTCTTTGAGTTTATTATTAATGTTTACCTTGGCCAACAACAAGAGCTCTTGAACAGTTTTCTTGCAAGCATTTCATTTTCCTTTCTCAATTTTACTGGCTAGAGCTGGCTTTTGTCAAGCCAGTCAGTGTACCTCTGACATGGCTAGGACAACTACCTGTTTTACAGGATTACATGACTTGAAGTGCTCCTCTCAGGCCATTTCTGCCTTTGCTACAGATCATGCTGTGTTCATAACGGGCTTACATCAGTTGTGAAGAAAACTCATCTGTAAGTGTAGCTGATGGCATAGTGCATGTGACAGCAGTTTCATTAACTAGTCAACATCTACTCAGTGGAACTGTGGGAAGCTTGGATTATTGAATTCTTGATTATTTTTTAAAATTATATATTTATTTTATTATTTATTATTTATTGCTTAGCCACCCTTGACTTCAATATGAGTAGCTCAGTGGCTGAAATTGTTGTCACCTTTGTTGCGGAGGAGCTAGTTAGGTTGGGTGGATGCCTGCAAGTCCTTGCCATGAAGCCTCGAATCAGTAATGAGTTCATATAGCATTAGTTCACTTTAAGGAAGATGTATAGAACTGATGTGTATGATCTGTTGAAGTGGCCATGTGCTGAAGCAGGTAAATAAACAGACTGTGTGAAATCAACAGGAGTGTTTCATTGTCTTACTTGATACAGTGAATCAGGTGAAGAGAAAACATTAATTTAAAAATCTAACAGCAACAATGCAATAATGGAAATTTTCCATGACCAAGTTTGGGGAAATAATCACAATTTTTAAAAAATAATTAGTCTGTACTTTTTTTTTAATTTGCACCTGCAGTAATATTGATGGGCTTTTAAACAGTGGAGATGGCATTGTTCCATGTCTTTCCTCCATGTGGTTGAAGGAAATCCTAGTCCCACTTTGGTCAGTTTTCTATTTTTGTAGCACCCTTCTGACACTGGGGTGGTGCCATTACAGGCCTGAAGGCTCCAGTATGAATTGAAGAAGGTCGGATGCTTTCTGTTGTGTGGTTTTGTATGATTTTCACTTCAGCAGTGTTTTGTTGTACTAGAAGCAAAGGTGACACCAGTCAGAAAGCAAGGCTACTGGAAGGGTCTTGCTTAATTTCTAGTTTGGCTGCTGTAAGCAGGTCATCAGGAGTCATGGTGATAATGGGAGACCTGACTGCCAAGGGGTAGAAGCACTGGATTTTTCTGACTAGCATTTTTGATTTAATAGACACACAGCTTTTGCTTTGCCCTGTGATCTCTGTTTTCCCTTCAGTTTCTGTAAGTCTGTTTTAGTATTTGCCTATTTCCATTGTTTAAACTTGAGTCCAGATCAAATCAGTATATTATGCCCTGGCGACCAGTGTTAAGACTTACTCCTTTTGTTCAGGAGCAGGTGGAATTTGATATACCTTTTCCTGTTTGGTTTTTTTAATGTCTCCTTTCTGTCATCCTAACCTAATTATGTTTGTGGTGGGGAGTGGGTCCAAAAGGCAAAAAACTTCATTTTCTTCTTCTTCTTCTTTCCAGGTTTGGTCTGTGACTTTTTTCCTGGTGTACATCCAATTACCTCAGTAAGTAAGATCTCTGTGAAGGATGCTTGGAGTCATTCAGCCTTATCTTTAATAGTGCTCACATTGACATTACGGGGAGACGAGTTGGTCCAATACTCAGCCCTTATAAAACCTTTCTGTAATGTGTTATTTTTGTGCCACAAATGCTGAGAGAGTCCAGTGTAACATGGTTGTTGTTGGGGTTGTCTCCAAGTGCTGCCATAAGTACCGAAGGAAATGTAACAGGGGAGGACAATAATCCTCTTCATTATATCCAAATATTCTTCTTCCTCTGTTTTCTTACCTGTCTGTGGCATTTGTAGGGAAAGGAAGCAGGGAAGAATGAAACAAGGTTCCTACTGATAGCACTTTCATTAGTCTATCTAAGTTTTATCCTTTTGTGCAAGGGTTATTCTATAAACAGGCTCAGAAAAATAGACTCATCTTGGAGGAACCCAGGGTTACACTGGGGTTAGGTGTCTTAGTACAGCTGCAGGCCCATTGCTTTGTATTTTTACATTCCCTGTGTTCTTCAGGGATTTAGCGTTCACTTGGAGCAAGTGGAAGATGTGGCACTGCTTACCTTTCATTAAGTTTCTGACATCGTAGAAGGAGCAACTTTTGCTCCTTTAGGGAAAGCAAGGTGATCCACCTTTCTGCTGAATGCCATGTGTTCTGCCAAAGGCCCCAAGGAGTGCAGCTTGATCAATCCAAGCAGTGAGAGCAACAGAGAGATAATAGTCCACTCTTGTACTTGGCTTGCCAAGAACTGTTTCATACTTCCGTGCTGCTGTGTAAAACTTGTCATGACAGCTGCAGGCAAAGAACATTTACTGTTGTACATTTTGGGATGAGTGATAAGAGATTATGGTCTGAGAAGGGAAAGAATCATCTTGCAACTGGGAAAAGCTAAGAACATGCTATGTGAGGCTAAGAGAAAGGAATGCTGGAGCTTTGCTTTGCTTTTGTGTAAATCATCATTACAGGTGATGCCACGCAATGGCTCAGTCTTGGGGATACTGCAAAGATGCATTGACTTAGGGATTCTGTTTATTTAAGACAGAACTGGGAAATATCCTGAGAGGGTTTTCAATGTCAAGGCAATAGTTCTGTTGTCTAACTGCTGTGGAAAATTTCACTTGTAGGACTTGCGTGTTTCCAAGACAAAAATTAGTAATAGGAGGTATTATAAGGAAGTATACAACTAGCTTGAAATCTGTACATTTGATATTGGACGTGGTTGTGGTTTAACCCCAGCCAACAGCCAAGCCCCACACAGCTGCTCACTCACTCCCCCACCAACAGGACTGGGGGGAGAATTGGAAGGGTAAAAACTGGGAAACTCATGGGTTAAGCCACAAGCAAAGCAAGGAATTAGTTCAGTGCTTCCCATGGGCAGGCAGGTGTTCAGCCATCTCCAGGGGAGCAGAGCCCATCACATGTAATGGTGACCTGGGAAGACAAAAGCCATCCCTCTAATCTTCCCCCCTTTCTCCTTCTTCCTTCAAATGATGAGCACTTCCTTCACTTCACTGAGCATGATGTTATATGATATGAAATATCCCTTTGGTCAGTTGGGGTCAGCTGTCTCAGCTGTGTCTCTTCCCAGGTTCCCACATACTCCCAATTTCCTTGCTGTGGCTATACAAGAAGCAGAAAAGGCCTTGGCTCTGTGTAAGCCCTGCTCACCTCCACCAAAAACATCTCTATGTTATCAACCCTCTGTTAAGCACAGATCAAAAACACAGCCCCATACCAGCCACTGTGAAGAAAACTAACTCTACCTCAAAACCCAAAACCAGCACAGACGTGAATAGCTTCCCAATATTTCTGTTGCAAGACAAAGAATGAAGAGATAGGTGGGGGGTGTTAGGCATTGACACAGGTAACATCTGTATTTGTAGTAGATGAGACACAATGTTACAGTATGTAAGATAAAGAACCTATGAAATTTCATGCTGTAGAATTTAAGATTGTTATAAAGAGTCTTGTCTTGGTCATAAAATGTCTCTCCGTAAGGCTGCTGTGTGTTTACATCTTGCAGTGATTTTTCTGATTACTTTTTGCATGTGTTCCATGCTCTGAATCACACAGAATGGTGGTTTGTTGATTGCTGTGTCCTAGGAGAGCTGGGTGATAGAGTACACTAGGGAAAAGATAGCTGGGGAAGATTGAAATGGTTGTTATTTGTTCCAGGAGTTTTCTTTCTGTTCATTCTTGTGCCACTTGAAATGACTGCTGTATTGCGAGCTCTTTCATCTTGTTTCCACACCTTTAAAATTTGATACTGCAGAAATTAATGTAACATCATCTATAATGTTTAGGCAACCTCATGTTATGAAAGTGAGAATTCCCGCAGCAGCCTTAACTCTACCCCCAGAAGAGAAAGCAAATCAAGTGAGTGTCTTAAGTTACACCATTGTGTAGCGCTGGGCACTAGGATGTACAGTTTGGCAAATATTTACATTTCAGATCTGGTCCCAGTCCATGGCAGTAACGAAATACCATGCGTTAATTATGCTAAATGATCATATTACACTGGTAAATGGGAATAGGCTGGATTCCCAGAATGCTGATCCGTGATTCACATCATCAAGGAGTACAAAAGAACCCACATCCCTTAGAGAGGGAAGATAAATAGGATATTTCAAACATTTTTCTTGCGTGCATGGTAATATGCAATTTTCCCCCTTTCCATTATGTTTCTGAAATTTGTTTCACAGCAAATTGAAAAATTAGTATCCCACCTCTAATGGGGGTTTAGAAATTACTTCACTTTTCTTTACCTTGCTTATTAGTGTTAGCTACTGGATTTCACATACCCTTTTGTATTAATTCAAGGATTTTCCTTTCAAAGCGGTCCTGCTCTGCGAAGAAGATAGGACTTGAACATGCTGAGCAGAATGGGAAACATGCTTTTTGCTTTCTATGAAACGTACTCATGCATATTAAAAAGCTTACCAGACTTGAATTTCTAAAATCTGAACAACAAATTGTTGTTAAAATAAAGTGATTGAATGCCTTGCTGATGTGTGGTATTGAAGTTGAGTGAAATGCTGCTACTCATCCCTCAAAATTAAATACAGTGTATTACCAAAGCTATTGTAGGAAACTGCTCAGTAGAGAACTCAGACCCAGACTGAATAGTGAAGACAATCTTCAGTTGTATATTAAAACCACCACATACCGTGGGGTTTTTAAAATGTCTTTAAAACACTGTTGTGTAATGAAATCAAAAAGGGCGTGTGAGATGCTTTGTGACGGTTTGTTTTTGGCGGGCAGCCATTCTAGATAAGATGGACATTTTGACATTCAAGATGTATTGAATAATGGATTTTAAATGTTTAAAGTGCAATTGTATGGGGACAAGTCGTCACTGTGTCTTACCCATGTGGTGGACTGTGAGATCTTCTAGGGTGATCCCGGATACTTCATTGGGGCAGGGCTGTTCTTCGTTTGTGTGGTTTGTTTTGGACTGTGAGCAGGGTCATTGCTCTCAAGTTTTTCACACTGTGCCCAGCAGAGTGAGGCACAGAGGGGAGGACCTGGGACCTACTGAATAAATACAAGCTGTAAAATTTAATCCAAAATGAGATCAGGCAAGCAAGGTGAGAAAGAGGTTTTGTTAACTTGTGTTGGCTGCCTTACAGTCATAGAAATAACTTGATGACCCCGTTGTGCCAAAGGCACGTATTTGTAAATTGTGTGAAATGTGCTCAGATATTCCACAGTTGGGCCAACATCTTGTTCGTGTCTGATTTAAATGACTACTTGGTGTCAGTCTCTGTTCTTTGGCATAAGAAGAGCTTGTCCAATTAAATGGATAATGTTAGACCACATCTTCAGGAACATTATTAGAAGTTCTGCTAAGGTAGCCTGAGGAAAAGAAAGTTGCTGTGGGCAGTGGCCTTGGGATTGGCATTTGGCCACGTCAGGGTAATTTAGTTTTTAGAGTCTCTATTTTAAACTGAATTCTGAGGCCTTGAGGCAGAATTGTAAATGATCCTGTCCTGTAAGTTACTAAGTAATATGATACCGCTAAACTTTAATGTGCCATAAAGTTAAAGCTCCATGTCTGAGAGCACCCCACTGGCAAAAGATAAATTAGTTATGGGGAAAGGAAAATTATTTGTCCCAGAGATATTGTTGAGTTAATCACTGGTTCTTCTCAGGTTGCTTGAACCTGGAATATTTGTCCCCATCATTAATTAACATGTTTTATTGTTACTTCTGCTCCCTTGGAATATCAGATTTGTGGCTCTTTCCCATGGGTGGATTTTTATTTAAGTTTTTTAAAATGGAGAAAGATTTTCCCTTGAGTATTTAGTGACACGTATAACCAAATCTCCTCATGAATGATAGGGTGAGGCTGTCTCTTACTTGTTTGTCATGTGAGAGAAGGCATGGAGGAATGTGATGGAGCACAATTTTCTGCTCTTACTTAGCTTGTTGTCCCTATTGCTAGTCACCAAGCTCCCTCAGGGGCTGTGATCCACAGCTGCCTTCCACAGAGCAGTTCTTGGGCATGGCTGCCCCTGAAAGCAACTGCAGGGTCCATCTCTCTGGACTGAGCTGGTTCGTGGTACCTGTTTTGTTGCATGCAGCGTATTGTCTGCATGTCCGTGATGAAATAAAAAAGCCTCATTTTAAATAGTGATGTGTACATGTTCCTGTGGTAGCTTATTGGACAGCTGTGAACTAAACTAAATTTCTCAAAGCAGTAGTTTTAAATTTTTTCTATTATCAGGCCTTAAGTATTTTCTGGAGAGTCTCTGTATACTCAATGCAAAACCACTTTGATTTCTGATTTATTGGCTGCTGTATTTAAATTGTTGATCCAACTATTCATTTCTCCTTGGTGTATATCACACTCATGCAGCTGAGCTTCAGAGAGGCTGTGAATGGTTAAGTATATTTGTCTTAAGGAACCAAGAAACTGATCTTACTAGAGTACCAAAGCTTTGATTGTCAGTGGATTCTTTCTTGCTTTCTTTTCTTTTGCATAAAATTATTGCTCCTGTGATCCCTGAACAGTTTCTTCCAATGTAGGAGAGAAATCTTTGGCTCAATATGGAGGTAGGTGGGAATTTCAGGAGCTGCATTACTTTCCTTGCTAGTAGCCCTGGAATCCTCCCCATCATTTACAAAGGGATACTGCTGTCACTCAGCAGAAGCATTTGTAATATCGCAGAGGTTAGAGATGCCAGTGAGGAAAACACATTATGCTTTTCAGGCAGCCCTCTGCAGAGCCAATATCAAATTTCTCCCTACTGATGTGTTTCTTGGCACTTTGGTTCAGTTGCTGCAGATTTTCCAGCAGCTGAGTGCCCCTCAGGCAGGTAGGTTTCCCTGAAGCAGAGGCACAGAGGTATATTTCTAATACACTTGATACTTTTTTGTGGTGTATCATTATCGATTGTAGAAGTCACTGCCAAGGCTATTTCCAAGCCCATTTTCCAAGCCAAGTTCAGTGTTTTTGAAAAAAAAGTTGGGGATCCATGTAGGTATCAACAATAGCTGTTAATCCTGTTTTTTTTTCTTTTTGTCAAGCTAATTAATCACTCTCCTGCTTTGTGTTCCTGCCGTGGCAGTACTGGGAGGCTGTCAGCTCGTGCTCAGCCCTGTGCTGCTCCTGACTGAACTGTGCTACTCAGCTGCTTTATCTTTGCCATCCTGCCAGTTCCTTCTCAGCCTGCCTCTGTATTGCCCTCAGGCTGACATGGAGGTTAATTGACCTAGTATCGTAGGATGTTTCCTCTTTTAAAGTCCTTGCTCCAGCAATGTTTAAAAAGGGGGAGTTTGGAAACAAATAGTTGGCTAGCGAGGATTTGGCGTGCAATATCTGAGGACAGCTGACATAAAGTGGCATTATTAATGGGAAATGTATGGCATAAATGCACTATTGCTATGTAGAGCACAAGATGTGAGAGATGGAAAGCCTATTGTATTTCCTCGGTTTGCCCTCAGTAGTGGGTTTCAGAGGCTCATGCACAGATCTCCTGAAGTAACTCATCAGGAAACTTCTTTTTCTAAATGGTCTGCATCAAGCAAATCCCAGAACCTTACATGATTGAATTATTTGATTGAACTGAGAGCTGGGGCTTGGTAAGGTATTCAGTAACAAAGCCAGGCAATAAAGTCAGATGGAAACTGAAAGACACACAAACTGACAAGAGCCTGTCACATGGACCGGGAGGAGGTGAAGCTGCAAACATTTTGAAGTGGCCTATTTGATGCTATGCAAGATGGGTAAAATTTGAACTCAGAGTTGCTAGCATTTGGGCTGTCTTTGTGTGTTTATTTTTGCCTTCTGTTCCAGGGGAGCACATTAGGTCAGGCTTGACTGTACATTGCAAGCAGTTCTGGGAGTGACGGGAGATGCTGTGGGCATGGAGAGTGAGCCGTGCATGAATAAGAACAGAAATTGAATTCAGTGCCTATGACTCCAAGCAGGACTCCAAGATAACACAGATTTGTGTGGAGCAGTTGCAAAAGCACAGACTCTTCCTTACAGAAAAATTATTGGAAAAATTAGTTTGAATTTGGGAAGAAAGTAAGCTTAAAGCACAATCAGGCTTTGCAAAGGGCTCTGTCTCTGAAATGAACGTTCACGCACAGTGTTGACACTGTAGTTATTTTGGGTTGTTCTCAGCCTAAACAAGCTGAAAGGTGATGGATTTGTCACATAAAACTGCTGAAAATAGGTATGTTAATACCAAGTACTCAGCAGAACTCATATCATGATTAGTATCTTTTTGCCAAAATAATTTTTGTAATCTTTTGAAAGCGTTTGTGCAGTTTAAGGTGAACACAGAAACCTAGGTTGTTTTAGATGTCATGGTTTGATTTTAAAATGTGTTTTCTTTTCTAAAAGTATATTTTAAAAAATGTAATGTCTTACAATTAGTTTATCTTGTCTCCGGGAATTTATTTTTAGCCTAAATAGTGTTTATGTATCTAGTTTATGTTTAAGTGTTGTATTCTTCTTTGACAGCATTGCCTGCTTGTTTCTTACATGCTTTGTGCGGATCAAAAAGAATACAGAAACAGTCAGGAAGAAGTTAGTGAAGGCTGCATGTTGTGACGTGTATGTTTTGTTCACTGTGTCAGGAAAACCCACAAACGCCAGAGGTTTATGTCCAAAAAGGAGACAGAGGAGTCCTGCAACTTGATTCGAATAAAGGGAGAGAGTCCACCGGGGCACGGCCCCGCGGGGTTTTCACTCTCGGGGTTTCGGAGGGCGCAGCCTCCTTTTATCCCAAACTCCCGGCCGCGCGTTGCCCTCGTCCTTTCCCCTTTGGCTGAGGTACAGGGAAGGTACAGCCTTCCCGAACCGCCTCCCACATATTCCACCCCTGAACCTACTGTTTTACCCCAAAGCTCAGAAGTTCAGGCCTGTGCAGACCCTTGTTTGTTTCAGGAGCCGAGCTGTGTGTGCTCTGCAACAAACCTGCTGCCCAGAGTTAGTGGAGACATGAAGACCCATTCTAAAGACGTTAACACCCATACCTTCACCCATCGAATTGTTTGTAAAGACATTAGCTTTCCTCTCAACTGTTTTGATGTTAAAATTTTTAATGGTTGCTCTGCAATTTAAACTTACAGCCTCGTGAACAGTGTTGCTTGAAATACGCATCTTTAAGCCTGTTTGTTTTTCTCTTGTGGCTTGTGATTTTAAGTTCTGTTCACCTACTGGAAAGTAAAGATTTGCCAAGAGCTGGTTTTTGTCTGGGAGCCTCACACAGAAGAAGTGTCAAGTGTGTTCTTTGTCCAGCCACACCTTGGTGCTGTTTGGGTCATTCCAGAGACATGCAAGATGGGAAGGGGACTCCAGGAGTGAACTGAAAATTAATAATTTTCAGTTTTGAAGAAGTAAATCAGCATGCTATCAAAACTGGTATTCTTCCATGTGATTTATTATTATAGCCTTGGTACATAATTAAAAAAAAAAAAAGAGAGAATTTCTGGAAAGCCAGTGAGTATGTCTGTATAAGAGTACTAATTTTTACCTTTTGCATTTACTGACATTTGTATATATCTGGCTTTCAAAGCTGACAGCTGAAGTAAAAATCTCGGGGACAGCATTGACCTTTGTTAAGATTCTTTTCTTGTCACAATTGTTTAGTGCTTTAGTCTTCAGTCTGCTTGGGGTTTTTTGGTTTTGGGTGGGGTTTTTTGGTTGTTTTTGGGGGTTTTTTGAGGGGAGAGCGGCTGTTTGGTTTGGGTTTTGTTTTGGTTTTTTGTCATTTGTTTTTGCTTTAAAGCTGCTCACAGTGCACCTTTTATTTGTTGGTATGATACAGTATGCAGTGAAGACTGAAGCTGGCAAAGAGCTGGTGCCATGGAATGTACTTTTTTACTGTTTCCTGCTTTTGTATTTTCATGCAAGTGCTTCCTTTGATAGCAGCACAGAACAATACATAGCCTAAACTCTAATTTTTTTATTTTAACAATTGTTACTTGTTCAGGAACAGTGCTTTACAGTTGGCTAGTACCAGTCATCCACAACTGGTGGATGAGGGTGCAGTTGAGGGAATCCAGCCAAGCTCAGACAAATTCCTGTTTGTTAAAGCATCCTGAGCTACCCAACTTGAAATATATTAAATGAGGCTGATGAACCTTTGATGAATGAGAAGATGTAGCAGAACGTGGAAAGAAATAGAGTAGTTTGGGCATGGAAATCTTGTCTTTTAAGGGAGGGTATGTTAAGAGAGAGAAAAAGACTAATCTTCAGCATTCGTATAGGTTAAAATACTGTAGTGACTTTGTCCACTTTTTGTTCTCTGCACTCAGTTTAAATAAAGCTGTAGATCTGTTTGTATACCCTTGTTTCAAAATAACATCTGCTAATTCACCTTAGGCTCTTCTATTTACATTATCATAATTCCATGGATACCCAACTTGAACAAATATATGAGATACTTAAAATTGAAAATATATAGATTATTATGCATGCTGTCCTATCTTTTAATTTAGTAGTCTCCCAAGATTCTTAAAATAAAGAAGGGGAGGTTCACTGAAATGCAAAGATGGTAAAAACAAGTAAATTGCATGGTTCTTTTCATAGATCATATCCTTACTATAGAATATAGAAGTCATCGTCAGTGTTGATGGTGTGGCTGTAAGTTTAGTGCATTTAAAACAGTTTGGGGTTACAGTTAGGTAGTGGATACCAAATATAATACACAAGAATTCCTAATTGGCGTGGGATATTAAATACTTGGTTTCAGGTCTTAAGTCTATTCTCCACCTATTGAGTTTGATTAGAGATTTTCAAGTATGAACGATTTCTCTTTTTACTGACTGCTGTGAGGTTCTTATCCTGTTTGAGGACAGCACTCGGCATTTCAAGGCTGCACATGATGTAATATTTTCTTCAGTGCAGCACCGTCAGACTGTGTGTCATGGTACATCTGCTCTGATCTGACCACGGTGCCCACAAACAGGAAATCTGTGGGCACCGGTGAACTTCTGGTGCTACAGGAGCACAGCTCATGACCGCGTGTCCATGTGATGGGAAGGTGGTCACATCCGATTGGAGGCATGCTTATTAGTCAGCAAAAATGGAGGCATTTTCCTCCGGTTTCAGTACCTTCTGTCGTGAAACCAGTGTGTGTTTTATGGGAGTGTCAGGAAAGAGAGAGAAAAGAAGCAGGCTGCAGGGCACTGGGGACTTTTTCTGCCCACAGCTGTGGGACGGTTAACAAAGATGATGGGAAATTGGGTTAGGTGAGTTGTTCTGTGAAAGCGGATGGATGCCAGACTGGATGCTGTATTAACTCAGAGATTCCCAAAGGATGGCACATGTGCTAGTTGTGGTATCTGAGCATGCCCATGCAGCAGAATTGTGTTATCATGCTGAGAATGTGAATAAAGCAGCAGCACTGCCATAAAAGTATGTAGCTGACCAAAGTGATTTTGAAACTTGTGTACTTGATGAGCTCTGGTCAACTTCACAGACCTTGACATTCCTATCAAATATTTATAAACATCATTCTATGTTTTAAGACTGTATTTGCCCTTTGTCTTCCTTAAGATTTAACTGGGCTTCAGAGATCCAGTGCGCTTACTGTTGATGTAATGCCTTCTGCTGATACTGGAGTGAACAGCATTGAATTTTTTGACAGATTTCACAAAACTGCTGAACAAAAGTAGCTGTGTAATGTGGGTGACTGTATGTGTAACTGAGAGTCATGGGAGCAACTTGAAGCCAAGTATTACATCAGACTTTGCATTCCAGGCGGTGATTTGGTTTGGCCCTGCTGGATTATTGCTGCTCTCAGAGTTTGTGTCAGCAAGTTTACTCATGATTGGCATGAATTTTTAGTCCAGATTATTGATATTAAGTGTAGGCCCCATCATTGACTACCATGATCAGATACTTGACACTACTCTACAACTGGCAGCCTTCATGCCAGTGGTGGTTCTTATGGAGCAGATATGGTAAGGACAATGGCACTACAGATGTGGTACTCAGGCCAGGGGTCACCATCTGTGTCATGGAAACTTTCCAAGGCCTTGCTTCCAGCCTGATTAAAAAGCTGTGTCTATATGACCTTGTGCATCTTGGTACCCATATCAATATGTTTGTACTGGGGGAGGCATATGGAGGGAGAGAGGACACATTTAAATTTTCTTGAAACAAATGCTGCTAACTAAGCAGATAAGCTGTGGGTGGAGCAGCTCAAACATTCATTCAGTGGTACAAACATACACCAGCGCTCCTTGTGCATTGCATGGTGCAGGAAGCCCTGGGATAGGCATATGTCAGATGTTAAAGCCATTTTAAATACCATTTTATAAAATTGTATTTATGAATTCAGTTGCTTCAGAGTAGTGAGCACCTAGCAATAAATAAATAAATAAATAAATATTGGTGTTTGTGATGTTACTGTCAGAAAGGGCATTGAATCTATGATACCTCAGACTCCCCTGTGCTTAGGTTTATAAGGTGATGTCAGTTGCAGACTCATTCAGGTTGGAAGGCACCTCCAGGGGTCATCTAGCCCAGCTCCTACTCAAAACAAGGTCAATACTGACTTCAGACTAGGTTCAGACTGCTCAGACTTTGTCCGGAGCGTTTCTGAAAATCTACGTGGATGTAGATTTCACAGTCTCTCAGACACCTGTTCCAATACTTTAGAGTAGTGGTTTTCTTAATGTCCTGTGGCAACTTCGCTTGTCTGTTGTTCTTCTACCACATACTTTCATAAAGAGCCTGGCTCGTGTTCTTGGTAACCTTCTCTTAGGATTTGGAAATCTGCTACTGTGTTCCTCCAAAGCCTTCATAAGTGAAGCAAGCCCATTTTCATCAGCCTTTCCTTACAGGCCCAGAGCTCTAACTCCCTGAGAAACTTGGTGGCCTTTGGCAGGACTTGCTCAGGTTTCTCATGGAATAGTTTGGGTTGGAAGGGACTTTTTAAAGGCCATCTAATCCAGCTCCCTGTAATGAGCATTGGCCTTTTCAACCAGACCAGGTTGCTCAGAAACCCCATCCAACCTGGCTTGAATGTTTCCAGGGATGCGGCATCTACCACTCTCTGGGCAACCTGTGCCAGTGTTGTATCACCCTCACTGTAAAAAACTTCTTATATCTAATCTAAGTTGATTCTCCTTCAGTTTGAAACCTTCCCTCTTTGTTCTGTTGGTGCATGCCCTTGTAAAATGTCCCTCTCCAGCTTTCAGGCCCTCTTTAGGTACAGGAAGGTGCTATAAGGTCTCCCTGGAGCCTTTTCTTCTCCAGGCTGAACAACCCCAACTTTCAGCATGTCTTCATCAGAGAGGTGCTCCAACCCTCTGATCATCTTCATGTCCCTCCTCTGGCCTCACTCCAACAGTTTCACATCCTTTATCAACATTTTCTTTTACTGGAGGTCCAGAACTGGATTTAGTACAGTGCTGAGTAAAGGAGAACAATCACTTCTATTATCTATTGTGTATTGTCTTTTGGATACAGTACAGTAAGCTTTTAGCCTTCCTTCCAATTCTGAGTCCTGTTTAGCCCAGTCTCCACTGGTACCCACAAATCCTTTTCAACAGAGGTCCTTTCCTGGTGACCTGTTTCTCTGGCCTGTCTAAGTCCCTCAAAATGGGAGCCCTGACCTGCAGCTTAATATCTGCATCCCCTAGTTTGCTGTCATCTGAAACCTGATGAGAGTGTACTATGTCACCTTCTCCAGGTCACTGATAAAGGTGTTAAACAGGACAAGCCTCAAGACAGACCCACGCAATACTCTCCTCACTGCTGGCCCCTAGCATAGATAACCACACTTCAACCACTCTTTTTTGAGCCCAACCTTCCAAGCAGTTTTTTACCTGCCTAGTTGCCCACCAATCCAGACTGAAGACTTGCTGAGGTAAATCACATCCACTGCTCTGCCACTGTCCACAAATCCAGTTGGTCGGGCATTATTTGTCACTGGTTAAGGTTAATCTGTGTTGACTGTTCCCATTCATCCACATCTGCATATGCACAGGAATGTGTTCCAAGAATACTTGGTTCATGCTCCAGTTCATGCTGACCTTCTGGAAAAACAGCTCTGTCTGGTTGATGACAAGCTGACCATGAGCCAGCTTTGTGGCAAAGGCAGACAAAGGCATTCAGGACTGCATTAGGAAGAGCATTTCCATCAGTTTGAGGCAGGTGGTGATCCTCCACACTCAGCACTGGTAAGACACAGCTGGAGTACTGTGCCCAGTTGCAGCTCCTCAGCAAAGGAAAGCTATGGATATAATGGAGCTAGTCCAGCAAAAGTCCACAGAAGTTATTAAGGGACTAGAGCATCTTTCATATGAGGAGTGGCAGTGAGAACTAGGACTGTTCAGCCTGGAGAAAATCTTATTGATGTGTACAATATCTCATGGAACGGCGGAAATGATGAAGAGGGAGCCAGACTCGGTACTGCCCACTGACAGGATGAGAGGCAGTAGACAAAACTTAGCTTATCTATTAGAACATTTCTCCTTCTTCTATCAGAACATAATATTTTTAGGAGTCTCACTTTTTGTCATAGGAACTTTGTTTTGTTAGTGGTGCTTAAGATTTCATTGAATTTGCTGGTAAAGAACCCTCCAGAGAAGGTTTTCCTCTGAGTTTTCCTTTTTCTGCATGCTGATTAAACTCAAGTTAGAATTTATATGTGGAGCCTGAGGAGGAACAGGAGAATTTTTCAGCCATGCTTATATATAAACAGTTTGTTTTAAATAGAGTGAATTATAAAAGCCAGTATTTCTTTAGTTTTAATATTTGCTTATCTTACAACTTGGGTTATGGAAATAGATGATTGATTATTTTCTCTTTTAAAATTCTAATAATTTAGTTTTTTTGGTATCAAGCAGAGCTTTTCCTTAGGCTGAAATATAGGGCTGAAGCTGAGTAAAAGTTCTCCCTTCATTTCATGTAGTTAGTTGCTGTAGGGCAGAATTGCATGTTACAGGAAAGGTTTAAATACCTTAATTTTAAAGACAAAATTGTCCCAGTGGCATTTTAAAAATATGCTTTTTAATTTTCAGCTTTACAGTGGTTAAAAATAAACCATAATGATTCATTTCTTAACTCAAGCATCTTCTCAGCCTCTCTCTCGGCTTACCTGTGCGTTAATTTTAACACTAGAGGGCGGCTGAAACACTTCAGTTCTTTCAGAAAACCAGCTTTAGGAGAACAGCTTTCCTTCTTCGTTACCCGAAGAAAGGAGTTTTGTTAGCTGCCTATTATGTGATGTTTATTTTAGCAATTAATTTGCTTAATTCTTTCAGGTTTTTTTAAAACCTGAAAATCTAGCTTCTAACTTTCTATCTTTCTTTGTGCCTCTATAGCTGTACCACGCAATTAAACTGATCATCAGTTGAAGAGAGAGAATAGTTTCACATTATAGTAGCTATGAAGACCTACTGCTTGTGCTTCCTGTGTGACGGGTATTTCGAACCACCTTGTTTCAGAAACAAAGAGAGAGATGCCAGAGATGGGAATGTGTTAAAGAGCTCTTCTCTTAAATTTTCTCAAGGAAGTAAAAGTTCGTCTTGTACAATTTATTTCATAGTTTTTGTTGATATGTAATTTTAAATTAACTTCCAAAACACTTGATCTTTTCTTTTTCTCTGCTTTGCTTTAAGGCCATCTTTTTTTTTTTTTTAAGCAGAGCTTCTGTCAACTTCAAAATGGCAACTTCTGTCCCTCCAGATGTTATTCTATCCTCTCAGCAATCAGGAAACAATCCAATATGAAGACTTTAGAAAGGAAAGGTCAATGCAGTTAAAAATTACTGTTTTCACAGCTCATGTGAAAATTGCCAAAGAAGTTCTGGACTTAAACCTGAAATTGGAAACATAACTTATTTTTATTAAGAAAGTATGGTGAAATACATGGTGAACCATGTAAGTTGTTTTAAGGGTGTATTGTCAGAGAGGTCATATTGATCTGTTCTGGCTCTAAAGTAAGAATGTATTCTGTCTTGTGAGTTGGTTGCTTGTGTATCTTTTTGGGTTTAGTTTCCTCTCTTCCTGTTTTGAATCCATTACACTTACTGCAAGTGTTGAACAGTATTTTTCAGCAGCTGTGATCAAATGTTTATTTACACTAAAACTTTGAATGATGTCTGGAACAGTAATAAAATAGTATCATTAAGCTTTTAAGAAAGGAACTCTGTCTCTTATGAATAGTCTAAGAGATTAAAGCTGATTTTTCTCACTTGGGATCAGATATTTTTTTTCCCTATCTACGGATGCTGTGATCTGAAAATCAACCTGTGCCTCTCTTCAGGAAATTTTGTACCTTTGCAACTTTGTAGTGACTATAAGGACATAATGTTTTCTCTTTCAAGCTAAGCTTCTGGAACTTTGTAGTTACAAGGAAATTTTGTCTGATTTTGTCAAAAGCTTTTCTTTAGCTTCACAGGTAGCAAGAATAGTTAAAATACTAAAGCAATAGCCTCAAGCAATAAGATTTTTAAAAGGTGTAATTTATTATTTTGAAGACAAAAAAGAGATGGATTTCAGACAGTGGACTGTGTGGTTTGGCTTGTGGTGCTGACTCTGATGCCAAACGGTGGATTGCACTTCTCCAAGGCTTGAGGAGAAAAGGGCCTGAGCTGGAGCCACTGGGAATGGAATGGCTTTATCTCTTTCTGTTGTGATATCCTGAAAGTGCTGCAGGTTTTGTAGCTTTGCTTGATGTCTGCCATGATTTCTTTCTTGTGTTGCAGAGTGTATCTGTTATCTCTGACACTTCACTGGCAATTTTGGACATAGCATAAATATTCTCACCAGCCTGTGCTGACTGATGGGGCAGATTTTGAAAATGATTGATGCTTGCTTAGTTTTTTCATACAGAGTTCTGCAAAGCACTGGGCTGCTTGGCTTTTGGACAGTGCCAGACAACTGCTGTAGTAAAAGCTAGATTTCCATAGAAAGGATTAAAAAAAATGCAGTAGTAGAACATTTTTCTTTCTGTTATTGGTTCTGGATCACAAGAAGTAGCCAAACTGTAGCATTTTTATTTTGTCCCTAGCTGCCAGTCCTGCAAGTTGAGAGATTATAAGTAGGCTTCACTTACAAACAAAACTGAAGAGAAGTTGCCAAGGGCTAAATTTTCTCCCTGTGAGGCTTAGTTGTGGAGTTGTGCGTGGTTATGCCCCAAACTGTCACTATGCAATCTCATTGTTCGGAGGTTTGCAGAAATTTAACTAGCTGTAAAATGTTTTCATGGTTTACAGTCGAGAGTAAATGTCTGCTCCCTCTCTCTGAACTGTATTGCCCTCACAGGACAAAAAGGAGCAATAAACCTTCATTGGCTACTTTTATCATTATATTTTATAGATGAAACTGTGCCTGCATGTTAGGGAATAGACCCTGTGGAAGGACACTGCTCTTCTGTTGACATTTGAGAGCAGATTCCATTTGAGCTTGACTGCTTAATAGGCCATCCTTCTTCAGCTGTGGCTCTTGTAAAAAAAATCACTTTGTAGTAGGCACTCTCTACATTTTAATATTAAGGTTTCATATTTAAAAGTCCTAGTAGATAACTAAGCTTTGCTTTGGTATTTTCCCCGCTCTGCTTTCGTATTTAGCTGGCTTCGTTTTATGCCTGGTTATGCAATGTCTTGGCAGCAGTTACTTTATGCTCTCAGGAGAAAATTTCTTACAGAAGTTTAGATTTTGCTAGTCCATTACAGCTTCCTCTAGTGTGTGAGAATTTAAAGGAAACAGTCCTTTTACAAAAATATAAAGCTTTGATTTTTTGGACATGAAATTATGCTACCATTCATTACCATTTACCTTTCCTGCACCATCGGCTTTCATTTTGATCTTGTCTGATCAGCACATTGCAGACAGAGTGAAACAAATCAAGGTGGTGAAAAAATGTTGTGGTAGGACATAAGTTTTGTTCTCTTCCACCTCAAATCTCTTCTCTGTGCAGTGTGAAGAAGTTGTTGGGTATCTTCCTGTACTCCACTGCAGTCTGTCTGGGTGGGATGAGGACTGTGGAGTGATTTTTCCTCTATTATGCAGTGTGATGTTGCTATGTATGAGGAAGTCACAGGAAGAAAATAGAAATATTTTCCTGCATAATCTCACTGCCTCTGGAAGACCAGTTGAGAAATACTCTCCCAGTGGAAGAACTGCAGCAGCCAGGGGGTACTGCTTGTTTGCCTGTGTTTCTTTCAGTATGAAATTAATTGGTCTGCTCTCTGCAACAGCATCACTGCACTGTTTTGGCTGGTGGTCTGAATAGCTCAGATTCTCCTTGTAAGTTAGTTAAGTCTGTGAGGCACTAATGTAATGGTCTCTTCCTCCCTAAGGGTGGAAAGCTCCTGAGAACAAACATGGAAGCATTAGCAATAACAAAAGCCTCTTCTGTCTTGCCCCAGTTTCTCTTAGTTTTCTGATGAAGAAGCATCTGGTACGGCCTTTAGCTGTCCCTTTATAGGCCATAAGTCCTGATTCATTGCCAAGTGGCATAATATTATGTTTCATTTTTATAGAGGATTTTGTAGGGCGGAGGGAACAGTGCACAAAAAGTTTATTTGTTGCACAATAAGGTCATTCTTTAAGAATGAGGCAAAACTACAAGCATTTTATTTTTGATCAGCTTTGACTTGTGATTAGTTACAGCTTCCCATAACCAATGCTGTCATAGCAGTTTTTATTCTGGGTCATAAACAGTGATTGTAAACCCTATTAAAATAAAACAACAAAAAAAACCCTAAGAAGAAATGTGTTTGCAAGAAGATTTATTTCTGACATGAGTCATACAGTTCATGAACTTCTCAGAGATGAGCTCATCATGGGAAATCTTTAGTAGGAATGCTGGTATCTAAGTCACTCAGATACTACCTGCTTCTCGGTGACATAGGGTGCTGTGGATCAGCACATCTGCACTATGCAACTATGTTTCTAAAGTAATCCTATAGCTTCTTCCTTCTGTTTGAAGATAAATCTGCTTGAAATGTATTTTTTCAGTCACCCTAAGTCTGACTCGCATGTCCTCTTAGTTGTAGGAGGTACCTTAGACTTCAAGAAATATCTGGAATAGTTTTTAAATCAGTTTTTTTAATAATGGAAATTGTTTTCAGTGGTTCCTAAAAAGATGGTGCTAGAAGCTTTGAGTGTAGAAACATTTGGAGATTTATCAAGAGGTAGGTTATTGCATTTTGACAATACACATAAATTGCATGTTTTTAGAGGACCAGAACAGGATTGGCAGTGGCACTTCTTTGTTTTTTTCTGGATATGTAAATTATATTTCATGTTGAAAGAAACCACCTATGTTCTTATGTATAAACCAAGAGACACGTATATGATAGGGATACATAGTGTGTGATTTATGTCCTAATGATTCCTCTGGTGACTTCATGAAGTTCTGGTGAGCGTATTGGTTCAAAATGGATTTGAACATCCTTAACTGGAAGTGAAATTGGCAAGACTTTGCAAAACACATTTCCAAGAAAAAAGAACTACAAATCATGACTGTCAGAGAGAAACTACTACGTGAAATCCTGTGCTCTCAGTTACTTACTTCAGTGGTCAAGTGAGATGTCCAGAATATCTGCACGGTAAAGGGATTTGTTAAAAAACTTTTGTTTGATAGGCATTTTTCTTATGTTGGGTTTTGGTTTTTTGGGGGTTGGTTGGTTTTGTTATTAACAGCAATGTGTTTATTGAAAGCCTGTAAGAGCATATTTTGTGGTATAGTTCCTTTAGCTGCAAATGAAATGCAGATAAAAGGACTGTTTATAAGTCAGTCACCCCTTATCTCCAACTCCTCCTTTTGCTAGAGTTTGAGATGAATAAGAAAGCATGTCAAAATGAAGTTGAACTATGCTGAACTCTCAGTGGACATCGACAAACCAAATCTAGAACCTGTCTTTGAGACCCCCCTCTTTGGTAGTTTAGTTTATCTCCAAGGTGAAGTTGTTAGAGCAGCAGTTGTCAGCAGGGCTCAGTTTCTTGGGTAATTCTCAATCATGTAGTTTGGCTGTAGTTATTAAAATCAGAACCTTGAATTTTTAAACTTACAAGTACAGACCATTGAAACATGAGCCCAGTGTGCTCAAGTGGCACCATGTCATCTCATAAATGAGCTTCAGCATTCCATGCCAGCTGCAGGGCCTGGGCGGCATCGCTCCACGTGGGTCGAAGCAGTCCAATTTTGAGGTGACAAGTTCATGCATCACTGTGGCAAGATGTGACTGGGGCCAGCAATGACAGGCGGTGCAGTACAACGAGATGAAAATGAAAAATTGTTCTGTTCACTATAGCCTTTAGTTGACACATGTTCCTGACAAATTCTTACTTTGGTTTTGCTTAAGTACCCAATATATTGTTCTAATAGCATTCTTACAGAACTGGTTGATCTGAAAATTGCTCTGGAGCTAACAGCTTATAAGGAGTTCTAGCTAATGGTGTGGCAAGGATCTAAAATGGGGATAGTACAGCTTTACACTGTATTAATTATTAACTGGACAGGGATGTAGGATTTCAGGAGTCTTGGAAGAAACTTCAAAGACAAAAGTTAAAAAAGAAACAGAATAGAATAGAGTATTTCAGTTGGAAGGGACCTAAAACTATGACCTAGCCTAACTGCGTGATAACTTCAGGGCTGGCCAGAAGTTAAAGCATGTTATTAAAGGACATTCCCCAAATGCTTCTTAAACAGATAGGAATGGGGCATCGATCACCTACCCAGGAAGCCTGCGGGTTGCAGTGTCTGACCTTCTCAATAAAGATGGGCTTCCTAATGTCAAGTCTGTGCCTTCCCTTGTGCAGCTTTGAACCATTCCCAGTTTTGTTGCCCTCCTCTGGATGCATTCCTCCTCCTTCACATCCCTCGTACACTGCAGGGCCCAGAAGTGCTCCCAGCACTCCGGGTGAGGCCGCACCAACACTGAGCAGAGTAGGATGATCCCCCTCTCTGGCCGGCTGTGCTGCCGTGTTTGATGCCCCCCAGGACACGGCTTTTGCCCTCTGGGCTGCCCGGGCACACCCTGCTGACTCTCACTGAGCTGCTGCCCACCAGCACCCCCAGGGCGCTCCCTGCAGGGCGTTCTCCAGACACTCCTCTCCCAGTCTGTACTTGTGCCTGCAGTTACTCCATCCCAGGTGCAGGATCCAGCATTTGTTCTGGTTAAATTTCATGCCAGGGATGATTGCCCAACGCTCTATGCAGATTCCTTTTAAAGGCCTCTTGTCCCTCCAGAGAATCAACAGTGCCTTCTGGTTTAGCATTGTTATAAACAAGTCCGGATATCAGCAAAAAATTAATCCGCGTTTATTAATCCGCAGCTGGGAACAGGGGATGGTGAGCAGTCCACCATCCCGCTCGACAAAACAGACAAAAAAATTATCCAGCAACACCCCTCGACCATACAAAGCTCACCCCTCTCACTCCAACACATCACCCAAAAAGCCCGCCCCCTTCCCACGAGGTCCCCTTTTTATATCCCAGTCCAATCTCCCAAAAGTCTTGGTCCCAAGTATCCGCTTCCTGTTTGTTCATCCTTTCCAAGGCTCCATGGGACATGTAGTTCTCCCTCCTAAGGCAGCTACTGGGTCTGTGCTTTGATGTTGTGTCTCCTTTCTGCCTGCTGTCCGTCTCTCTTGTAGTTCCATGAAATACATAGTCCTCCTCTGGGGCAGCAGCCAAACCTGTACATTGCTTAGACATACTCAAACACTTTATTAGTTAACATACTTTGCATTGAACTGAATCCTTTTTAATGTTTATAACAGCATGGACAGCAAACTTGCTGATGGTGTGTTCCAGATCACACTGCATCCAGGTCACTGATAAACACACTGCACAGAACTGTCCCTGGAACTGAGCCCTGCAAAACCCCACTGGTGCCCAGTCACCAGCCAAATGTAGCCCCATTCACTACACCCCTTTGAGCTGTGCCCTTCAGCCATCTTCACCTAGCACAGTGTGAACCTGCTCAAATCATAGCTGGGACAATTTATCCAGGAGGATACTGTGAGGGATGGTATCCAAAGCCTTGCTAAAATCCTGAAAAACCTAATGTACCAAAGATTAAATTAACACCCTACAGTGTTCATGTAGAAGCTATTAAAACTAAACTATGCTGAGATCTAGACAGAGTCTCTCATGAGCCGTACATATTTTTTTTTCTTTCTGTCTTTGTGTACAGATCATAGATTCTCTGAGCCTCTCAGCAGTGTGGCCATTGGATAGGAAGGGGAAAAAGGAAATGAGAGTGGACAAAAAAGAAAGTAACAAAAAGAAAAAATTAGCTTTTTATAAAAACATCTATCTTTTATAAGTACAGCAGACAGTGTTTTGTGTGCATTTTCCCCCCTCCCTTTCTGTAAAACTTACCACCTACTTAAAAATTAAGATGTAGGACATGCCAGATTGATGGGCATTTAATCAAATCGATGTAATCTCTTATTAGTCTGTATGTCTGAGGCTGTCAAAAAGAAATCAAAACAGCTTAATTTCCACAATTTTAAAATTTCAGATTTTTTAATCTATTTTAACCAGAAATTAGGCTGAATGAACAACTGACTCATCAGTAAATACTTTAGTATTCAAACTGTCTTCGGGGACATGGATAACTCAGCCATAGCTAGGAAAACTCACAGTACCTGTAAAATTTTAAGTCTGGTCCTGGCTTTTTCTTCTCTTGTTTAATTTTTTTAGTCCTGTTCGTTATCATTGCAGCGCTCTATAACTGCTGTCTTTCTGTAAACATCCATAGGTCAGAGGTATTCAATTTGGCTTAAGCAGCATTCTCATGGGCAGTGTGCCAGGAACTCAAAGGCTTCACCTAAATTGCATATTGCTGGGAATAATCTCACTCTCAGCTGCTCTTATGTTTTGTTTGTTTCTTGCTTAGACCTCCATCTGGCTTTTTACTGGGTCAAGACAAGTAGCAGTAATTGGTGGTATCTGTAATTCCAATAGTTTGCAGCTTCATAGCGTATTTGGAGGCAGGTACAGAGCAGAGATCCTGGAGCTAATAGAAGAAATTTCCAGCCAGTTCCCACTTTTTTTTATAGTCCCTACCAGCAGAGAGTGTACTGACTGTCAGAGCATAATAGAGCATCCACAGCTTCAGCTGTAATTTGTTAACAGTCTGATTTCAGCTCATTAAGAAATCCACTGCGGCTTCCAGCCACAGTAATTCTAATGCCCGGGGACATACTGTCTCATCAGTGTGTTTCCTAAGCATGGTATGAGGCCGCATGTATTTGAGATACAAGTTGGAAGGGTTGGTCAGGAAATAGGTTTTGTCTGGACAGCAGTTCAGACTCACTTTATATTACTTTTCAAGGTATCATCTAGAGAATAGATTTTCTCAGGTAAAACACATGTCTTTGCTTGGCAGATGAGAATGGTTTTTCTAATACTCTCTGCTACTTATTTTTTAGAGCATAAGTCATCCCTCCTGAACGTGATGGAACAACTTAAAATTAGTGTTTCTTTTTGTTTCTGTGGTGAGGTTGCTGGGGGTTATTTTCTGTTGAAGTCTGAGCTCACAGAGAGGGCTTTGAAACAATAATAAGTGGATTCTGAAACACTTGAAAAAACATATCTGAACCTATGCCACTGCAGGACTGCATGAGCTGAGCCTTGAAGAGAAATTATGGTATTTCAGTGCAGTCATGAAGACTTGACGGTATAGAAATTCCTCAAATCCCAAATAGTTACTCTCTAGTCATAGATAAATTTACTGAAAATTAAACTTCTGTCTTAACAAAAAGGCATGTTCTTGGCAGCAGGATGATTTTGACTTTTGATGAGCAAGAGACTGCTAATCTAAGTGGGATTTTACAAAAAATTTTTTGTGCCTGGTTATCCACAGTAAAAAGCATGAAGAGGAATAGCTGATTCAGTGTAGATACTTTTTCCTCTGCTTTCCAGCGATCTCTACATTATTCACCTTGAGCAAATGTAAACTGAACCCAAAGCATCTGCTTTCCAAAGCAGGAAGGTGTTGTCCTTCTTCTTTCCTTTCCCCTGACTGCTGGGAATCTTTTTCTTTAACTGTGTACATATACAGAACTGTGGCACTCTGATTTGCATAGACTTAAACCCTCTACCACTCCAAAATTAGGAGAGAATCCAGAAGCCTTGTGCTTCGAATCAGATAGGTAGCTCGTTGAGAATTCTTGTACCCAGCTAGGCAAGCCCTGAGAGCTTGAGAAAAATTACAGAGAGCAGGTAGACTTTAAGGTAAAGCACAACAGCTTTGTGGAAGTCTTGACTTTCTGAATGAAAAGCTGGAGAAGGCAGATTAGGGAAAATTCTCCTATTTGTTTTCCTTATTAGAGATTTAAGATGGACATATTCCCTATTTTAAAGTCCTGCATTTAGTGACTGTGGCTAATGTGCTCCTCAGGGCCAACAGTAACGCAGACATCTGCATGAAAAATGTTCAACCTGCAGCCGTTGTGTTTTGTGAGCTTCCCAAATGATAAGAAGATGCCCGCCTTTACTACTGGTACTTGATCATTGACATTTCCTGGAGCGAGCCCATATATTAATTTTTGTCCTTTGACTTCCTATCTGTTGATCTCTCAGGGCCCTTTCTAATTGCATCATAATGCAGTATGCAAGAAAAGGGTTTATTTGTCAATAATTAGGGCTATAGTAACTTGTCTAAGATTGGAAGGCCGTGAAAGCTTGCAGGCTTTTAGGTTTAACAGAAGAGTGAGGGAAGTGCTCAGCAGATAAAAGCACCTCTGAGTCACAGAATACAAGCTCAGTTGGATTTGAGAGCTAACACAAGAACCAGGACCAGTTTGTGGGAAGAAGAGACCTCAGGAAAAATTAATTTAAGCAGGCAGCAGGTAGTGTAGGAGTGGCTGCTTCCCTTCTGCCTATACAGTATTAATAGCAATTACTGTTATTAATATAAAACAAATAGAGTTGCCCCATGAACAACCAGGTGGATTTGAAGGTGGACCAGTGAGCTGCGGCTGATACTTCTGAACTCCATCAGATGTATGGGAAAAGCAGAATGCCTGGGGACATGTTTAAGCCTTTTAACAGTGACATGAAAAGTCCTCACTTCTGCTGGAAAGGTTCGATTTTTGCTCACTGGCTCTGCTGATGGCCAGCTGTTGTACCCAGTGCTGGTTTATTTTGCCAGTGGTTTTACTTAGAGTGGCTCTGCACTTGACTGAACATCAGCTCTTTTAGTATCAAATTGAAAGCCTTTAACTAAGCTTCTTAATGCTGCCATGTGTGGGTTGGGGAAAAGAAGTGGTTGAGTGTTAGCAAGAATTTCTGTGGATGGCCCAGATGGTCTTATTACCGATGCTACTGTCACTAATAGTAGTTTCCTTGGATTTTCTTCACAATTAGATTGTAGTCTTGCCATTCTTCACCACTTGCTTTCTTGGATGTTCAAAGTTCACATTTTTAAAGTTCATGGGGTAGATAAAGTAACTATAAAGAAGATAAGTAACGCTCAAAGTTGTGTAGATGTTAAGAGAAGATGGGGGATGCTAATGGTTCGACTCTATAAAGCAGCCTGACAGAAAATTCAAAGTTGGAACTTCTCAGGAGAGATGAGATTGTAAAAAAAGGAATTTCTTTGTGGTAGAACAACGTTATGTTTCCACGGGTAAACATGAAAAACAGGAGGCTTGTGCAGACTGGCAAGTAATTTGTTCGAGTGTCAGTAAGCTACTTCAGTGTAACTGTGTCAACCAAGTAAATTACGTTTCAGGAGCTGCTTTGCAAAAAGGAAACTCGGGAATAGGAGCCATTCAGTATCATGGAGAACAAATTGGAACTGTAAGAGGTGGGGGAAAAAAGCATAATGCAGTAAGTGCACTGCGAATATGCAGTAAAAACCATACAGGAGCTCAGTATTGCAGCTTATTTATTATACTGTAAGCTTTTTTATTTGGGAAGGTATATCAGTAAGTTTCCTGTTGGAGCTGCAGTTTAAATCAGTTCTTTAAGTGGAAAGATAGACAGTGGCAAGTTGAATTTTGCTGATGTGATGATACAGTATAAATTTCCAATCTGTGCCAATTTAAGTGTGGGATTGAGGCAGACAGCATGTCTACATTGGCAAAACCGAGGTGTAGACAAATGACCCCAAGACTTCATTGGCCTATTGATGGCAGTACTTGCCTAAGTAGTGGTTTGTGGTCAGTGTGCTCTGCCCATGCAGTCACTAGTGCTCATTAGAGCTTTAGCCTTGCTCTCAGCTTTTTGGATTTCTTTCTGTAAGCATTGTTAAAGGGCATTTCAGGCAAAGGCTGTGGCTTGGAAACTGTTGGTACGTGTGAGGCTGGATCTGTGCTGCAGAATGCAGCTCTAAGTGGAGATCCTTGAGGCAATAATAGAGACTGCAGCTTCAGACTGTGTGACATGGTGTGACTTGGTGCAGTCAGTTGCTCTGATGTGTGTCAGCTACAGTCCAGCATTCCAATCCTGTGTCAAAATGCAGAGCTTCAGGAGATACCCTTGCACCCTTGTGAGACTTCCATCATTTAAAAAAAGCAAAACAAAAAAGAATTAAATTGTTGACATCAAGATATTCAAGATACACATCATAAATGAATTTTCTTTTGAACTGTAACCAGAACTGAACTCAGGCTGAGTTGAGGTGAAATAACTTAAGGGATAGCTGCAGAAATGGGAAAAATCTGTAGTTAGAATAGTCTCCAGCATTCAGCTGGGGAAACCATTGAGCTTTTGATTGAAACTGTAGTGTTTCTCTTCCTTATGTAAATCCCGCCTCTGGCCAAAGGGCTGATTTCCATAGTTGCTATGTGGCTCCTTCTCCAACATGCGGTGTACATGGATGTTGCTGTTCTCATTGGCTCAGAACTTCCCACTGTTTGCCCACAACAAAGATGCTGCATCAGCTTCTTGCTCACTACAGCTGGAACAGGAACTGCCAAACCATTCTTGAAAATAAAAACCAACAGGGCAATGCAAATGTGGTGGTCAAACAGCTAAGAATGAAAAAACCACCTAAACCTTTCTTTCCTCTTCACCCTTCAATTTGCTTTTTTCTTTTCTCACTCTTTCCTGTAGACTACCTGAGCTTTGATTCATAGATGCAGGAAAGACAGAAGCTTTGCTGATGTGTAGAACTGAAGTGTGTCATAAACAAGGGTGTTTATTACCATTCCCTGTCTAGATGTGGGATCACAAAGCGTTGGTAGCACTAAGTGACCTGATGTCAGGGACCTGTGAAGTCCCTGTTGCAAATAAGAAGCCAAAAATCTCCTGCAGCCAATATGCCATGGTTTTTGACTTGACCTGTTAAACCACAAACCTTCATTTGAAGGAATAACTTCTAGTTAAAAGCTTATTTGCTATTCACCCCGCTACTCTTGTCTTCCTGAGTTTTTTTATAGTATTGTTTTTAATAACCTGGGTTATTGCAGCTTCTCCCAAGACTTTTACTGACATGTAAGTGCTAAACAACACCTCTTTCATTTGAAAGATGAGGCAGCAAGGAATTATAGTTTAGGGGTGTTTCTTTTTAGTGAACATGCTGCACTACATTTATATGCCTGCTGTGGAATGTCATCACATATTCCATATCTCAGTGTCGCTTGCATCAGAGAGCTACAGTTCAGGCTGGGGTGTGTTTTATCTGTTGGCTGCATCTCTGTAAGACTACAGACTAATGCTCCATCTCCATTTGAGGTAGGAGGGCAGTGGGAGCAAGATGAAGTGTTGCAGCAGTCCTCATGGTTAATCCAGTTCCCAGAAATGACAAAAGGCAATATGCCATCTGATACATTTCATGCACAGTGGTCCCAGCCACCAAGGCCTGGCTGCTTGCCAGTGAGGACCTGAGCAGGGCAGAGTTTCAGAATGTGCTTGGGGTGGTCATGAATGTCAAGTTTCTGATGCCTCTCTGAAATGAGATGTAGTAACAGCTGTGCATTCCTATCCTGCTGCAGAACAGGAGTGGGATTCATGTTCTGATTCATATTCATTTGCTAGAGGGAGCTTCTGATTGCCTTCCAGATGGTGGTCAACTGAGTCTTGCTTGGTTGTCTTGAGAAGTGTCTGTTACATCAGGAAACTTCAGAAACTGGGAGTGAAGGACGAGGGAGAGAAATAGTCAGCAGTCTTCAAGGAGCACTTTACCAGGAGGAGTGTGTTGGCTGTCTAAGGCAACAGCAGTTAATACAAAAGGTTATAATCGGGGGAGTGGGGAAGTCTGTTCCTAGTTCTTAAAACTGCTTGGTGATGATGGTACAGTAGTTTTGTCAGCCTCTGCTTCAGTATTTCCATCTGCTAGATGGGATGCTGCTTGTGAGACATATTCAACTTGACAAAATTCAGTTCCTCTCATGCAGCCAGTTACTAGGGATTATATTTTTCTGTTATAACTTTGTGTAGCCTGTATGCAGAAAAAGGGTTTTGGCATGAAAAAAGGGGTAAAAGATAATAACTTAAACATTTTCTGCTTTTGTTTCACATAATACCGTATCACCACTACTTGTTTAAAAGCTTTTGAACAGGTTTTTGTCTCTACAGGTAAGATGCTGTTATTCTTGTGGGAATTACTCTATTTCCCACACCTTTAAAACTTGTAATAACCTGCTGATTCAGAAATGAGTGTGTAGTGTGTCCCTTGGCATTGTGTTCTTTCATGGCTCTGTCCTTTCCCTTCCTCAGGTCCTCAATCTAATTACTGTCAGTGCAACAGCTGCTGCCTCTGCACTGCTGAAATCTGTGTCTCTTCATTCCAGTGAGTTTCCCTCTCATATCCAGGCTCAGCTGAGAGGTACCCTCTGCCTGTGCCTCCTGCTTTTGTCTCCTGCTAATGACATAAAGCATTTTGGTGTACAATTTGCATTAATAAGATGAAAACAAAAATTGCCCCACAAAAACACAAACAAGCACTGAAAAAAACTGCGTTGGGTGAGACAGTGGCTCCTTTGGAGCCTTGTTTTGATAACCTTAGATTGGGAAAAAAATCCCACTGTGCATCTTCATGTCTCACTGAACTCTTTCTTCAGTGAGTTAAGATCAGCTCCCTTTCCCGCCAGCTCATTGTTTGATCAGGAGCATGCAAGTGCCCAAGATGCATGGCAACACAAAGAGATGTTGTGTCTGTTCATGTAGCATAAGTATATATATAGGACAGGGCAGCATAGTCTGAAAATGTAATTAAATGTAATAAAAAAAAAAGGAGGGGCGGTGAAAAACATGCATGCATTATTCTAATCCTGCTCCCTTCAGAACAAAGAACAAATGTGGCTGCTGCTACTCCAGTTGCAGCCTGTTCTTCTTAGCTTATAAGCATGCATGAGAAAAATCAATTCAATAGAAAGTAAATGTAAAATCACAAAATAATTACAGTAATGTGTTTAAGGATGGTCTCCTGTAAGCTTGCTTTCTTTGGTCTTTCTTTGTCCACTCCAAAGCTCATTATAAAAAGTATAATGTGGAAATAAGGGATGGGGGAAAAAACCTAAGCCAGTCTCATTTTTGCTTTTGAGGTGTGTGAAGAATGCCTTCAAAGGTGTTAGTTTCTTTTATATATGTTGTTAACTTAGGTTATTTGTTCCTCTACAATAAAAATTCAGATCCACCAGGAGTGTGGTGGAAAAAAGATGGGGTTTTGTATGAAATGAGGGAAACCGAGATGGGAAATAAGGGGATGGCAAGCACAGTAAAGCCTTGTCCTTTCTCTCTGCCGCTCATCCTTTTTGATTTCAAAGCTATTTTGCCTTTGTTTTATTTCTCATTAAAGCTCGGTCTTTCAAGCGTATTTTTCACAGCCCTGGAGAAAAGAATCAGAATCTCCACTCACTTCCCACCCCTTTAACTTTACTAGTACAAACTAGAATTAAAAAAAAAACCCTGCAATTTCAGAATATGCGGCCAAACTGAAGTTGCCAACACTGGGATATGTGTTCTGGTGCATCTAAGGAATTGACGTCATCTCGCTGATGCTACCTAGTATTGCACACTTGATTGTATGGAAGTCGCCATGGAGTTAGCTCCTCCATCTTCTACCCATTCCTATCCCCCCATCAGTAGATGATGGTTTCCTCTGTTCATACTTAAATAAGTTGTCAAACTGACGTAATAGGAACATGCTGGAATTTGTAGGTGACATGAGCATTTAAATTGTCTCCTTGTCAAGGTAAGAGCTGTGTTTTTGCCTTTGTTTTCATGAGGCAGAAAAAGAGAAAATTGCCATTTGCCTGGGATTTCTCGATGACCTGAATATATGAGTCCCCAAGGCTGCAGCCCCACTCCCGTTTCTGGTATAGACCCCGTCACTCACAGACAAGCACAGAGAGCCCCCCACTCCTGCATCCCCTGCATTGTGGATCCTCCACTTTTTAGCCATGGATGTAGAGTCCATCCACTAGCAGCTCTTCCAGGTGACTTCCAGACTTGAATGTCTCCAAAAGTTGGCCAGGACCACCCTGATGCCTCCAGAATCCAATTCCACTAGTTGCCTGACTCCCAGAGACACATGCATGCCTGGTCTGCCAAGCCACCTAGCTTAGCTACCTGCTTAGCCAGCAAGCAGCTGCTGGCTAGGGTGGCTTTATAGTTCCTAGCAATTACACACCCACTGCAGTTGCTGACACCACACATACATGGACTTGAAGACCTATAGTCCCACTCCAAAATCATCACCATGTACAGAAGGGTGAATAAGTAGGCTCACCAACCTTTGGATACCAATCATTCCCACACACAGTGGAAAAAAAAGNAAAAAAAACCCCCCCCCCCCCCATTTATTTTTTTTTAATGACTCTTATTCAAGAATTTTAAACTATTAGGTAGCTGCAAAACCTGCTTGTGTAGGACATGACAGTGATGGATGCTTGGCTTTCTGGTCATCTTTGCATTTATTTTTCTGTTAAGGTGTTTTCTGTAGTGCTTATCATCAGCATATTTATGTGCTTATATAAAGAAGATTGATGATGTGATGAATGATGACCTGACAGGGCTGATGATAACAATTCTGAGTAGTTTATTTATGTGCTACTACTTTTTTTGCTGTAACTGGTAAAATCTAAGAGGGATGAAAAGGATGTGGGAACTCCAAAAATACCTCTTTCTTAGGCTGTTTTTACCCAGCTGTTAGTTTGGCTCCAGTCCTTCAGTTTCCCCCCATGTCTATCCGCTTTCTCTCTTTTTTTCCCCCCCCTCCTCCTTTCAATCTGCTGCAGCTGTTAGAATTTAATCATTGTCTCCAAATACCACATTTCCCATTAGCAGCACAGCCCCTTCTGTGCTAAGGGAAATGTCATTTGTGTGCTTTGCATGTGTATTATTGTCAGATGATCTGCAGCCAGAGCAGTACTTACACCTTTGATTGCAGCAAGGGTCAATTCCATGTTAAGAGGCACACATAAGATGCATAAATATTGAAGGATAAGGTTTGCAGACTTGTTGGCAGAAAGTGGTTAAGCCTTTTTGTTCTTATGCTCTGCTTTTCAGATGCCTTTGCACTGTAGTTAGCCTTATCAGCATTTGATTTAACACTGGATGCCAGCATATTTATTCCTTTTGGCAGTTTTAGTGCCATGTCACTCACTGAATGTCACAGTTGTATCATATATTAGATGGCTTATCCTAAAAAACTATTTCAGGTATGAAACCACTGCTCATTCTAATATACTTTATCTATATATCTGTTGGTTTCTTTTTTTTTCAGCTGATTTTTAGGTTTGTGTCCATTCTGAATCAATAGCTTTTGTGAATTTCTTTCTGCTCACTATCTTCATTTCGGCCTGATACCCATTTTGCAGGCACTTTGGCTTCCCAAAAAAACCCTGCCCTTGCTCTTTCCGTACGGTCCTCCATGATTAGAGTCTCTGATGGACTCCTGCAAGTTTGGCAGGGCATCCTAATTTGGACTTGGGGGTCAGCTTGGAGTTCTGAGTCACTCTTAGCTTGGTTCTATCTTGCTCCTGCAAACTGGCCTAAAATAAAGGTTGATAACAGTGTTTCTTTGCTACCCTCTGGTTCTCTTTAGGAGAGGTCTTACTCTCCTCAGGCTACAATGCCTGTAGATTTAATTTACTGGACCACAGGGAGGAGAAACTTATTCCAGGGAGCAGAACAGGCCTTCAAGTCCAAATTGGTTTGTACCTGCACACGTAGTCCACATGTATGTATCTATGTGCCAAAGTAAACCATGTGACCTTGGATGTATAGAATCAAGTCACGGGACATCTGTGCTCACTGATGCAAAGCTTCCATTTGCACACCTGAGCTCTGAAAGCATCATGCCATTATATATTGCCTCATTTCTACACTGGATGCATATTGTGAATTCTGTTGTGCAAATACAACCTTATTTTGTGCAGTCTAAGACAGTTTAAAGCAAAATACTTCTGACTGGACTTGTCATCTTCTATTCTTCCCTCTCAAAAAATGCCAAGGGCATTTGCACAACATTTCGACAGTTCCAGATATGTTTCTTTTTTCTGTCATGTTTGTTTCATTAAATCCTTTTTAAAGAGACAGTGGATGCAACTCCTTTTGCAGTGTTAGTTCTCTGTATGATGCATGGGCTTAGGACACTTTCCAGTCTGTCTGCCCCCAGCATATCCTGGTGCATGGAGCTATTCCTCTTCAGGTGCAAGACTTTGCATTTCTTTTCGTCACTTTTCACGAGGTTCCTGTGAGCCCGTATCTCCAGCCTGTCAAGCATTCTCCCTGTGAATGGTGGCACAACCATCTGGTGTATCAGCCAATCTTCTTGATTTTGTATCATCTGCAAATCTGTCAAGGGGAGACAGTGGCAGTGGCAAATACAGCTTCACAAAATTCTCATTTACTGTGGTAGCTCAGAGTGAAAGCAGGATCTTGCCAGGTGGCCTAGGGAGAAAGAGTGTTAGCTGGATGCAGTATAACTCCACTGTGTAAAGTTTAAAAAAGTTTTCCTCCACCTCAGCACGCTTGGATTTCTCTGCTGATGAGGACTGTATGTGACCTTTCTATGTTTTAATTATTCAGGAAGGATGTCCTACACTACAGAGTGCCTGTTAATAATAAGTCTGAAATAAATGCTTCAAATTACTACTTTTGATGCTTACTTTAGATCCTGTAAGTCAAGGAGATCCTAGTTGGAAATCCTTATGAGACTCTAGGAAGCCCTGAGGGGCTGCAGGTGTTATCTCCCAGTTCATAAGTAATGCTCAGCACATTTTGAGTTACAGGAAATATGATTTTTTTTGTAAATAAGTATAGATTCATGACTATCTTGGATGGACCTTTCTGTTTCTTACTTTTACTAGTCAGGAGGGACCTGCTCTCTTCAGCAGTCTGCGACTTGTTGGCCATGTGGCTTTGATATGCTCCATGCAGGACAGAATGCCCAGCTCTCCTCCACCTGGTGTTGAATGCTGCTGGTTGAAAATCACATCTGCTATGGCTAATGCTCACAGTAAGCAGTCCTGAAAATGCATTTTTACCTTGTGTTTCTTGACCTAGAGGTTCTGGGGAGACCACTTTAAACAACATGTTTACACTCTGCAAGCCTTGGTCTGAAAACAGGTGTTGAAAGCTGATTGCCAACTTGCTTTGGGGATGTGGACTTAATTGGTTCATTCTGCTAACAATGTTTTTAATAGACTTATCTCTTACAAGTCTCATCAAGTCCTCTCTGCTTTCTCCTGCCAACTAAATATTCCCTAATAATCCCCAAATCTCTTCCTTCATCTTCATTATTTATTTGCTTGTTTAATAAATAATTTTTTTTTCTCCCAGAAGCCTAAACCGACTTACATGTGAGCTGCTTCTTGGCTGAACCACATAGCAGTTCCTGTACGGTGTGCTGTATTTGTCAGTGTTCTCTGAAAAACTGCTGGTACTCCAGAAAATCGGGGCTACACGGTGATGTTCCGGAGGCATGTGGAGGTGTCTTGGGAGAATAATATGAAACAGGTCTTGCATGTTTCTTGTGCTAAAACAAGAGGCAAGCAGTTAATTCTGGGCTTCCTGTGTTTTACTGAGCTTCTCATTTCTAAAGCTGATGAGGAAATTCTTGGCTATTTGCAGGATTATGGGCTGAATCTCCTGTAGAACCCCACACTGCAAGTGCCTTCCTGCTAGAGAGTAAACCATTAGTAACTAGTAACTGATTCATTTAAGCTGTTACCTAAGCATTCTGCGTAATTGCTTCCCAAACAATCTGAATAAGCATTTTGAATGATGTTATTTTAAAATTCAGTTGATCTAATTTATTTTCCACGAGTGTATCTTTAGAATAGAATGGACTATTTCAGTTGGAAATTTATTTCAGATAAACTTCTGCTCTGTCAGCATCCTAATGGAGGAATTGCACGTGATCTGCAGCACCTTTCCCAAGGAAAGAAAAGGAAGGAAATGCAGATTTGCAGATTTTGTCCATGTCACTCACTTACAAATAGGTCCCTGCAGAATAATAAAGAGCTTCCATGTCATTGACTTTTTTT